>CM050165.1:2332548-2444762 GCA_027410445.1 Discoglossus pictus | reverse complement strand
GTTATGTATACAATAATGTATGATCCCAGCCCTCCTGTCACAGTGTGTGTGTGTGTGTATACATAATATATATGATCCCAGCCCCTCCGTCACAGTGTGTGTGTGTGTGTGTATACATATAATATATGATCCCAGTCCTCCTGTCACAGTGTGTGTGTGTGTATGTATACATAAATATATGACCCATCCTCCTGTCACAGTGTGTGTGTGTGTGTGTATACATAAATATATGATCCCAGTCCCTCCTGTCACAGTGTGTGTGTATGTATGTATACATATAATATATGATCCCAGTCCTCCTGTCACAGTGTGTGTTGTGTGTTGTGTATACATATAATATATGATCCCAGCCCTCCTGTCACAGTGTGTGTGTGTGTGTGTGTATGTATACATATAATATATGATCCCAGCCCTCCTGTCACAGTGTGTGTGTGTGTGTGTATACATATAATATAGATCCCAGTCCCTCCTGTCACAGTGTGTGTGTGTGTGTGTGTATACATAATATATGATTCCCAGCCCTCCTGTCACAGTGTGTGTGTGTGGTGTATACATATAATATATGATCCCCAGCCCTCCTGTCACAGTGTTGTGTGTTGTGTGTATACATATAATATATGATCCCAGCCCTCCTGTCACAGTGTGTGTGTGTGTGTATACATATAATATATGATCCCAGCCCTCCTGTCACAGTGTGTGTGTGTGTGTGTGTATACATATAATATATGATCCCAGCCCTCCTGTCACAGTGTGTGTGTGTGTGTGTATACATAATAATATATGATCCCAGTCCTCCTGTCACAGTGTGTGTGTGTGTGTGTATACATATAATATATGATCCCAGCCCTCCTGTCACAGTGTGTGTGTGTGTGTTGTATACATATAATATATGATCCCAGTCCCTCCTGTCACAGTGTGTGTGTGTGTGTGTATACATATAATATATGATCCCAGTCCTCCTGTCACAGTGTGTGTGTGTGTGTGTATACATATAATATATGATCCCAGCCCCCCCTGTCACAGTGTGTGTGTGTGTATGTATACATATAATATATGATCCCAGTCCTCCTGTCACAGTGTGTGTGTGTGTGTGTGTATACATATAATATATGATCCCAGTCCTCCTGTCACAGTGTGTGTGTGTGTGTTTGTATACATATAATATATGATCCCAGTCCTCCTGTCACAGTGTGTGTGTGTGTATGTATACATATAATATATGATCCCAGCCCTCCTGTCACAGTGTGGGTGTGTGTGTGTATACATATAATATATGATCCCAGCCCTCCTGTCACAGGTGTGTGTGTGTGTGTGTATACATATAATATATGATCCCAGCCCTCCTGTCACAGTGTGTGTGTGTGTGTATGTATACATATAATATATGATCCCAGCCCTCCTGTCACAGTGTGTGTGTGTGTGTGTGTATACATATAATATATGATCCCAGCCTCCTGTCACAGTGTGTGTGTGTATGTATACATATAATATATGATCCCAGCCCTCCTGTCACAGTGTGTGTGTGTGTGTGTGTATACATATAATATATGATCCCAGTCCCTCCTGTCACAGTGTGGTGTGTGTGTGTATGTATACATATAATATATGATCCCAGCCCTCCTGTCACAGTGTGTGTGTGTGTGTATGTATACATATAATATATGATCCCAGTCCTCCTGTCACAGTGTGTGTGTGTGTGTGTGTATACATATAATATATGATCCCAGCCCTCCTGTCACAGTGTGTGTGTATGTATACATATAATATATGATCCCAGTCCTCCTGTCACAGTGTGTGTGTGTGTGTGTATACATATAATATATGATCCCAGTCCTCCTGTCACAGTGTGTGTGTGTGTGTATACATATAATATATGATCCCAGCCCTCCTGTCACAGTGTGTGTGTGTGTTTGTATACATATAATATATGATCCCAGCCCTCCTGTCACAGTGTGTGTGTGTGTGTGTGTATACATATAATATATGATCCCAGCCCTCCTGTCACAGTGTGTGTGTGTGTGTGTATACATATAATATATGATCCCAGTCCTCCTGTCACAGTGTGTTGTGTGTGTATGTATACATATAATATATGATCCCAGCCCTCCTGTCACAGTGTGTGTGTGTGTGTATGTATACATATAATATATGATCCCAGCCCTCCTGTCACAGTGTGGTGTGTGGTGGTGTGTGTGTATACATATAATATATGATCCCAGCCCTCCTGTCACAGTGTGTGTGTGTGTATGTATACATATAATATATGATCCCCAGTCCTCCTGTCACAGTGTGTGTGTGTGGTGTATACATATAATATATGATCCCAGCCTCCTGTCACAGTGTGTGTGTGTGTTGTATACATATAATATATGATCCCAGCCCTCCTGTCACAGTGTGTGTGTGTGTGTGTATACATATAATATATGATCCCAGTCCTCCTGTCACAGTGTGTGTGTGTGTATGTATACATATAATATATGACCCCAGCCCTCCTGTCACAGTGTGTGTGTGTATGTATACATATAATATATGATCCCAGTCCTCCTGTCACAGGTGTGTGTGTGTGTATGTATACATATAATATATGATCCCAGTCCTCCTGTCACAGTGTGAGTGTGTGTGTGTGTATGTATACATATAATATATGATCCCAGCCCTCCTGTCACAGTGTGTGTGTTGTGTATGTATACATATAATAATACCCCAGCCCTCCTGTCACAGTGTGTGTGTGTATGTATACATATAATATATGATCCCAGCCTCCTGTCACAGTGTGTGTGTGTGTATGTATACATATAATATATGATCCCAGCCTCCTGTCACAGTGTGTGTGTGTGTATGTATACATATAATATATGATCCCAGTCCTCCTGTCACAGTGTGTGTGTGTGTATAACATATAATATATGATCCAGTCCCTCCTGTCACAGTGTGTGTGTGTGTATGTATACATATAATATATGATCCCAGCCCTCCTGTCACAGTGTGTGTGTGTATACATATAATATATGATCCCAGTCCTCCTGTCACAGTGTGTGTGTGTGTGTGTATACATATAATATATGATCCCAGTCCTCCTGTCACAGTGTGTGTGTGTGTGTATACATATAATATATGATCCCAGCCCTCCTGTCACAGTGTGTGTGTGTATACATAAAATATGATCCCAGTCCTCCTGTCAACAGTGTGTGTGTGTGTATGTATACATATAATATATGATCCCAGACCTCCTGTCACAGTGTGTGTGTGTGTTTGTATACATATAATATATGATCCCAGTCCTCCTGTCACAGCTGTGTGTGTGTGTGTGTATACATATAATATATGATCCCAGCCCCCCTGTCACAGTGTGTGTGTGTGTGTATGTATACAAATAATATATGATCCCAGTCCTCCCTGTCACAGTGGTGTGTGTGTGTATGGTATACATATAATATATGATCCCAGTCCTCCTGTCACAGTGTGTGTGTGTGTATGTATACATATATATATGATCCCAGTCCTCCTGTCACAGTGTGTGTGTGTGTGATGTATACATATAATATATGATCCCAGTCCCTCCTGTCACAGTGTGTGTGTGTGTGTGTATGTATACATATAATATATGATCCCAGTCCCTCCTGTCACAGTGTGTGTGTGTGTGTATGTATACATATAATATATGATCCCAGTCCTCCTGTCACAGTGTGTGTGTGTGTGTGTATACATATAATATATGATCCCAGTCCTCCTGTCACAGTGTGTGTGTGTGTGTATGTATACATATAATATATGATCCCAGTCCTCCTGTCACAGTGTGTGTGTGTGTGTGTATACATATAATATATGATCCCAGCCCTCCTGTCACAGTGTGTGTGTGTGTGTGTATGTATACATATAATATATGATCCCAGTCCCTCCTGTCACAGTGTGTGTGTGTGTGTGTATGTATACATATAATATATGATCCCAGTCCTCCTGTCACAGTGTGTGTGTGTGTATGTATACATATAATATATGATCCCAGCCCTCCTGTCACAGTGTGTGTGTGTGTATGTATACATATAATATATGATCCCAGTCCTCCTGTCACAGTGTGTGTGTGTGTGTGTATACATATAATATATGATCCCAGTCCTCCTGTCACAGTGTGTGTGTGTATGTGTATACATATAATATATGATCCCAGCCCTCCTGTCACAGTGTGTGTGTGTATGTATACATATAATATATGATCCCAGCCCTCCTGTCACAGTGTGTGTGTATGTATGTATACATATAATATATGATCCCAGCCCTCCTGTCACAGTGTGTGTGTGTGTGTGTATACATATAATATATGATCCCAGCCCTCCTGTCACAGTGTGTGTGTGTGTGTGTATACATATAATATATGATCCCAGCCCTCCTGTCACAGTGTGTGTGTGTGTGTATGTATACATATAATATATGATCCCAGTCCTCCTGTCACAGTGTGTGTGTGTGTGTGTATACATATAATATATGATCCCAGTCCTCCTGTCACAGTGTGTGTGTGTGTGTGTGTATACATATAATATATGATCCCAGCCCTCCTGTCACAGTGTGTGTGTGTGTGTGTATACATATAATATATGATCCCAGTCCTCCTGTCACAGTGTGTGTGTGTGTGTGTATGTATACATATAATATATGATCCCAGTCCTCCTGTCACAGTGTGTGTGTGTGTGTATGTATACATATAATATATGATCCCAGTCCTCCTGTCACAGTGTGTGTGTGTGTGTATACATATAATATATGATCCCAGCCCTCCTGTCACAGTGTGTGTGTGTGTATGTATACATATAATATATGATCCCAGTCCTCCTGTCACAGTGTGTGTGTGTGTGTATACATATAATATATGATCCCAGCCCTCCTGTCACAGTGTGTGTGTGTGTGTATGTATACATATAATATATGATCCCAGCCCTCCTGTCACAGTGTGTGTGTGTGTGTGTATACATATAATATATGATCCCAGCCCTCCTGTCACAGTGTGTGTGTGTGTGTGTGTATACATATAATATATGATCCCAGCCCTCCTGTCACAGTGTGTGTGTGTGTGTATGTATACATATAATATATGATCCCAGCCCTCCTGTCACAGTGTGTGTGTGTGTGTGTGTATACATATAATATATGATCCCAGCCCTCCTGTCACAGTGTGTGTGTGTGTGTGTATACATATAATATATGATCCCAGCCTTCCTGTCACAGTGTGTGTGTGTGTGTATACATATAATATATGATCCCAGCCCTCCTGTCACAGTGTGTGTGTGTGTGTGTGTATACATATAATATATGATCCCAGTCCTCCTGTCACAGTGTGTGTGTGTGTATGTATACATATAATATATGATCCCAGTCCTCCTGTCACAGTGTGTGTGTGTGTGTGTGTATACATATAATATATGATCCCAGCCCTCCTGTCACAGTGTGTGTGTGTGTGTGTATACATATAATATATGATCCCAGCCCTCCTGTCACAGTGTGTGTGTGTGTATGTATACATATAATATATGATCCCAGCCCTCCTGTCACAGTGTGTGTGTGTGTATGTATACATATAATATATGATCCCAGTCCTCCTGTCACAGTGTGTGTGTATGTATACATATAATATATGATCCCAGTCCTCCTGTCACAGTGTGTGTGTGTGTGTATACATATAATATATGATCCCAGCCCTCCTGTCACAGTGTGTGTGTGTGTGTATGTATACATATAATATATGATCCCAGTCCTCCTGTCACAGTGTGTGTGTGTGTGTGTGTATACATATAATATATGATCCCAGTCCTCCTGTCACAGTGTGTGTGTGTGTGTATACATATAATATATGATCCCAGTCCCCCTGTCACAGTGTGTGTGTGTGTGTATACATATAATATATGATCCCAGCCCTCCTGTCACAGTGTGTGTGTGTATGTATACATATAATATATGATCCCAGCCCTCCTGTCACAGTGTGTGTGTGTGTGTGTATACATATAATATATGATCCCAGCCCTCCTGTCACAGTGTGTGTGTGTGTGTATGTATACATATAATATATGATCCCAGCCCTCCTGTCACAGTGTGTGTGTGTGTATGTATACATATAATATATGATCCCAGCCCTCCTGTCACAGTGTGTGTGTGTGTGTATACATACAATATATGATCCCAGCCCCCCTGTCACAGTGTGTGTGTGTGTGTATACATATAATATATGATCCCAGTCCCCCTGTCACAGTGTGTGTGTGTGTGTGTATACATATAATATATGATCCCAGTCCTCCTGTCACAGTGTGTGTGTGTGTATACATATAATATATGATCCCAGTCCTCCTGTCACAGTGTGTGTGTGTGTATACATATAATATATGATCCCAGCCCTCCTGTCACAGTGTGTGTGTGTGTATGTATACATATAATATATGATCCCAGTCCTCCTGTCACAGTGTGTGTGTGTGTGTATGTATACATATAATATATGATCCCAGTCCCCCTGTCACAGTGTGTGTGTGTGTGTGTGTATACATATAATATATGATCCCAGCCCTCCTGTCACAGTGTGTGTGTGTGTGTGTATACATATAATATATGATCCCAGTCCTCCTGTCACAGTGTGTGTGTGTGTGTGTATACATATAATATATGATCCCAGCCCTCCTGTCACAGTGTGTGTGTGTGTGTATGTATACATATAATATATGATCCCAGCCCTCCTGTCACAGTGTGTGTGTGTGTGTGTATACATATAATATATGATCCCAGCCCTCCTGTCACAGTGTGTGTGTGTGTGTGTGTATACATATAATATATGATCCCAGCCCTCCTGTCACAGTGTGTGTGTGTGTGTATGTATACATATAATATATGATCCCAGCCCTCCTGTCACAGTGTGTGTGTGTGTGTGTATACATATAATATATGATCCCAGCCCTCCTGTCACAGTGTGTGTGTGTGTATGTATACATATAATATATGATCCCAGTCCTCCTGTCACAGTGTGTGTGTATGTATACATATAATATATGATCCCAGTCCTCCTGTCACAGTGTGTGTGTGTGTATACATATAATATATGATCCCAGCCCTCCTGTCACAGTGTGTGTGTGTGTGTGTGTATACATATAATATATGATCCCAGCCCTCCTGTCACAGTGTGTGTGTGTGTGTATGTATACATATAATATATGATCCCAGTCCTCCTGTCACAGTGTGTGTGTGTGTGTGTGTATACATATAATATATGATCCCAGTCCTCCTGTCACAGTGTGTGTGTGTGTGTATACATATAATATATGATCCCAGCCCTCCTGTCACAGTGTGTGTGTGTGTGTATGTATACATATAATATATGATCCCAGCCCTCCTGTCACAGTGTGTGTGTGTGTGTGTATACATATAATATATGATCCCAGTCCTCCTGTCACAGTGTGTGTGTGTGTGTATACATATAATATATGATCCCAGCCCCCCTGTCACAGTGTGTGTGTGTGTGTATACATATAATATATGATCCCAGTCCCCCTGTCACAGTGTGTGTGTGTGTGTGTATACATATAATATATGATCCCAGTCCTCCTGTCACAGTGTGTGTGTGTGTGTATACATATAATATATGATCCCAGCCCCCCTGTCACAGTGTGTGTGTGTGTGTATACATATAATATATGATCCCAGTCCCCCTGTCACAGTGTGTGTGTGTGTGTGTATACATATAATATATGATCCCAGCCCTCCTGTCACAGTGTGTGTGTGTGTATGTATACATATAATATATGATCCCAGCCCTCCTGTCACAGTGTGTGTGTGTGTGTGTGTGTGTATACATATAATATATGATCCCAGCCCTCCTGTCACAGTGTGTGTGTGTGTATGTATACATATAATATATGATCCCAGTCCTCCTGTCACAGTGTGTGTGTGTGTGTGTATGTATACATATAATATATGATCCCAGTCCTCCTGTCACAGTGTGTGTGTGTGTGTGTATGTATACATATAATATATGATCCCAGTCCTCCTGTCACAGTGTGTGTGTGTGTGTGTATGTATACATATAATATATGATCCCAGTCCCCCTGTCACAGTGTGTGTGTGTGTGTGTGTGTGTATACATATAATATATGATCCCAGCCCTCCTGTCACAGTGTGTGTGTGTGTGTATACATATAATATATGATCCCAGTCCTCCTGTCACAGTGTGTGTGTGTATGTATACATATAATATATGATCCCAGCCCTCCTGTCACAGTGTGTGTGTGTGTGTGTATACATATAATATATGATCCCAGTCCCCCTGTCACAGTGTGTGTGTGTGTGTATGTATACATATAATATATGATCCCAGTCCTCCTGTCACAGTGTGTGTGTGTATGTATACATATAATATATGATCCCAGTCCTCCTGTCACAGTGTGTGTGTGTGTGTATACATATAATATATGACCCCAGCCCTCCTGTCACAGTGTGTGTGTGTGTGTGTATACATATAATATATGATCCCAGTCCTCCTGTCACAGTGTGTGTGTGTGTGTGTATACATATAATATATGATCCCAGTCCTCCTGTCACAGTGTGTGTGTGTGTGTGTGTATACATATAATATATGATCCCAGTCCTCCTGTCACAGTGTGTGTGTGTGTATGTATACATATAATATATGATCCCAGCCCTCCTGTCACAGTGTGTGTGTGTGTGTATACATATAATATATGATCCCAGCCCTCCTGTCACAGTGTGTGTGTGTGTATACATATAATATATGATCCCAGTCCTCCTGTCACAGTGTGTGTGTGTATGTATACATATAATATATGATCCCAGCCCTCCTGTCACAGTGTGTGTGTGTGTGTGTATGTATACATATAATATATGATCCCAGCCCTCCTGTCACAGTGTGTGTGTGTGTATACATATAATATATGATCCCAGCCCTCCTGTCACAGTGTGTGTGTGTGTGTGTATACATATAATATATGATCCCAGCCCTCCTGTCACAGTGTGTGTGTGTGTATGTATACATATAATATATGATCCCAGTCCCCCTGTCACAGTGTGTGTGTGTGTATGTATAATATATGAGCCTCAGGCCCTATCACATGATATATAAGCTGCTCGGTATCCCGGTACCTGACTCTCAGCTTTCGGTTCCTCTCCCGGTGCAGGATAAGACTGACCTGGAAGTGAGTCCACTCTGAGGCTCCAGGCGCTGATTGGCTGCCCACTGACAGACCCGCGCATGCGCAGCATCGTGTCAGTGTATACACAGCTTTAAACGACCTTCCCAACATGGCGGCCACGCACGGATACGCGTCTTTCTAAAAAATATATAATGTCTAGCTAGTTTACTATCAGTTAGAATTAACGACCATCTCAATATGGCTGACAGGTTTAACCTGAGTTGTGTGAAGTAATGAAACTTTCTCAAGATGGCGTCTTTGTAAATCCCGCCTTTTTATTCTGTTGGAATGTGTCGATATTTTGAAGATGCACACATTTACCTCAGATAATAGAACTAACAGACTGTCCAAGTCTTCTGGCAGATATAAATAGCATATTTATTGAAAAAAAAGAAAAGAAAATTCATGAAAGGTGAATAAGTTATTTGGAAGTTGATATGAAATAGAGAGCAAGTTTCTGCGTAAGTAATAAGAAGCAGCATTTGTCTTAGAAGAGGCCATCAGATATTAGTAATACGTGTAGTGAGGTTATGCTGTAGGAAACCAGGATTTATAGAGGACACAATGGGTTTAAATGTGTAAGTAAATACAGCCTTTATCTAGTATATGAAACTAGCGTATTGCCCGTCAAAGAATGACGACAATGAGATGTGTATGTTTGGAAAGTTGTTTAGTTATTAATATACACATGGTATTGTAAGGTAGCGAATGTTGTTTTGTGTGTACTACTGAAATATAGAATTCAAATTAATAAATGAATTTACGTATTTTTATGCATTGTGTTGAAGAGCTGACAATCTGTGTTGATGTTGCTGCAGCATTAGTGGTGTGGAGCTGCTGTGTAAGCGTCATGAATGTGTGCAGTGTAATAGTGTGCGTGCGCGAGACCAAACCGTTAGCGTAGTGGTGTACTTCCACATTATCCTAAAATGGCGGATAATGTGTGGTATGCGGATTATCGGTATGTGTTTTCCATGGTTATAGTGCTGTCGCCTGGTTTTAGTTTTGTTCGTGCAGCATTTTTTCTGCAGCGCTCATTGCCAAAGTACTACGTTTTAACGGCTCGCCTCGCGGCAATGATCGCCTGCGGCGCTCATCGCTCAGCCCTGCGGCGCTCATTGCCAAAGTACTACGGTTTAACGGCTCGCCGGGCAATGATCGCCTGCGGCGCTCATCGCTCAGCCCCCTAAAGTACTACGGTTTAACAGTAAATATGGTCAAACGGTCAAATGACGGTCACTAAAAATTAAATGTAGTGAAATTTGTTTGCCACACAACATGACCCTACATTTGTCCCTTTTTTTTTTTCTTAAAATAAATTAAAAAAAAACATTTTTACATTTTTATTTTTGTAACTTGCAACATATTTCACATCAAATGCGTTGGTTTTGGCGGGAAATCCGATGTTGCGCGAGACAAAGTCGTTAAATCTGTGTTAATGCGTAAATCTGTAATTGTGTTTCGTAAAATGTACTCGCTACTGTCTTTTTACTCATTGCTCGGTTAATCCGCATCCTTTATCTCGTTTTTTTTCAAAGACGTACGTCTGTGACTGTGTTTTACGCAGTTCGTAGTAGTATAGCCTCGTTTTCATTTTTTTCGGCGGCCATTTTTTTCTCGCTTAGCCGATTTTCGATCTTTGTAACTCGGCTAAATCGCAGTTCCAACTCACTTCCAAACGTCCTGCCTGGTTCCCCATGCTGTAAGTGACCTTTGTTTTATTTTTTAGTGTGTATTTAGTGTTTTTTTTACTGTTTTTGTTCCGCCGCTTATCTCGTAATTTTTTTCACCTCATATTTTTTTTCTAAGTGCTACGGTTTAACGGCTCGCCTCGCTGTGCGATGAGCGCCTGCGGCGCTCATCGCTAAGTCGTACGCACTACGCAACGCAGCGTGACGACGAATCGTAGTTAGACAATTATAATATGTGATAATTGTTTGCTGTGGGTAAACACTGCTGTATTTTTATTTTATAGACTAATGAGGTCCTTAAATGAGTTTATTGCCAAGTATTTGGAAGAGGTGATTAGAATGGAGACTTCAGGAGAGCCAGTAGGATGTGGAACACATTTTATAGGAGACAACAAGAAATGGAAAATAAGAGAAACCAACAGAGAATAAGTTGTATGAGAGACCGACGGAGAATAAACTGTATGGGGGACAACAAGAAATGGAGAATAAGAGAAACAGACTGAGAATAGGGTGTATGAGAGACAACAAGAAATGGAAAATAAGAGAAACCAACAGAGAATAAGTTGTATGAGAGACCGACGGAGAATAAACTGTATGGGAGACAGCAAGAAATGGAGAATAAACTGTATGGGAGACAACAAGAAATGGAGAATAAGAGAAACCGACTGAAAATAGGGTGTATGAGAGACAACAAGAAATGGAAAATAAGAGAAACCAACAGAGAATAAGTTGTATGAGAGACCGATGGAGAATAAACTGTATGGGGGACAACAAGAAATGGAGAATAAGAGAAACCGACTGAGAAAAGGGTGTATGAGAGACAACAAGAAATGGAAAATAAGAGAAACCAACAGAGAATAAGTTGTATGAGAGACCGACGGAGAATAAACTGTATGGGGGACAACAAGAAATGGAGAAGAGAAACAGACTGAGAATAGGGTGTATGAGAGACAACAAGAAATGGAAAATAAGAGAAACCAACAGAGAATAAGTTGTATGAGAGACCGACGGAGAATAAACTGTATGGGAGACAGCAAGAAATGGAGAATAAACTGTATGGGAGACAACAAGAAATGGAGAATAAGAGAAACCGACTGAAAATAGGGTGTATGAGAGACAACAAGAAATGGAAAATTAAGAGAAACCAACAGAGAATAAGTTGTATGAGAGACCGACGGAGAATAAACTGTATGGGAGACAACAAGAAATGGAGAATAAGAGAAACCAACAGAGAATGAGTTGTATGAGAGACCGACGGAGAGTAAACTGTATGGGAGACAACAAGAAATGGAGAATAAGAGAAACCGACTGAGAATAGGGTGTATGAGAGACAACAAGAAATGTAAAATAAGAGAAACCAACGGAGAATAAGGTGTATGAGAGACAACAAGAAATGAAGAATAAGAGAAACCACTGGAGAATAGGTTGTATGAGAGACCGACGGAGAATAAACTGTATGGGAGACAACAAGAAATGGAAAATAAGAGGAGAATAAGTTGTATGGGAGAAAACAAGAATTGGCGAATAAGAGAAACTGACAGAGAATAGGGTGTATCAGAGACAACAAAAAATGGAGAATAAGAGAAACCGACTGAGAATAAGTTGTATGAGAGACCAACGGAGAATAAAGTGTATGGGAGAAAACAAGAATTGGCGAATAAGAGAAACCGACAGAGAATAAGGTGTATCAGAGACAACAAAAAATGGAGAATAAGAGAAACCATCAGAGAATAAGGTGTATCAGAGACAACAAAAAATGGAGAATAAGAGAAACCAACAGAGAATAAGGTGTATGAGAGACAACAAGATGTGGAGAATAAGAGAAACTGATGGAGAATAAGGTGTATGAGAGACAACAAGATGTGGAGAATAAGAGAAACTGATGGAGAAAAAGGTGTATGAGAGACAAAAAAAATGGAGAATAAGGTGTATTAGAGACAACAAGAAATGGAGAATAAGAGAAACCAACAGAGAATAAGTTGTATGAGAGACCGACGGAGAATAAACTGTATGGGAGACAACAAGAAATGGAGAATAAGAGAAACCAACAGAGAATGAGTTGTATGAGAGACCGACGGAGAGTAAACTGTATGGGAGACAACAAGAAATGGAGAATAAGAGAAACCGACTGAGAATAGGGTGTATGAGAGACAACAAGAAATGTAAAATAAGAGAAACCAACGGAGAATAAGGTGTATGAGAGACAACAAGAAATGAAGAATAAGAGAAACCACTGGAGAATAAGTTGTATGAGAGACCGACGGAGAATAAACTGTATGGGAGACAACAAGAAATGGAAAATAAGAGGAGAATAAGTTGTATGGGAGAAAACAAGAATTGGCGAATAAGAGAAACTGACAGAGAATAAGTTGTATGAGAGACCAACGGAGAATAAAGTGTATGGGAGAAAACAAGAATTGGCGAATAAGAGAAACCGACAGAGAATAAGGTGTATCAGAGACAACAAAAAATGGAGAATAAGAGAAACCATCAGAGAATAAGGTGTATCAGAGACAACAAAAAATGGAGAATAAGAGAAACCAACAGAGAATAAGGTGTATGAGAGACAACAAGATGTGGAGAATAAGAGAAACTGATGGAGAATAAGGTGTATGAGAGACAACAAGATGTGGAGAATAAGAGAAACTGATGGAGAAAAAGGTGTATGAGAGACAAAAAAAATGGAGAATAAGGTGTATTAGAGACAACAAGAAATGGAGAATAAGGGAAACCGACAGAGAATAAGGTGTACGAGAGACTGACGGAGAATAAAGTGTATGAGAGACAACAAGAAATAGAGCATTCGTTTCAGTAGAGACTAAGAAAAGGACACTATTTTTCATAAGAGACATTAAGAGATGGGGAATACATTTTATGAGATACAGTAATAATATTCAGGAGAGATAGTAAAACTTGGAGAAAATGGTTCAAAAGAGACCTTTAAACATTGAGAAAATATATGAGACACAGTAAGAAGGGCAGATACTGTATATATCAGGAGAGACCGTAGTTTTTTAGAATACTATTCTGCATGACCAGGAAAGAATGGAGAATGCCTTCCAGGAGAGACAATAAAGAATATAGATTACACTTCAAGAGACACACTGAGAAATAATAATTTTGTTAGCGAAGGTAAGAAATAGACAATATGTTTCCGCAAAACTATGCAATTTTTTTTTTTAAAGATTTCCTGTCTACTTATTCTGAAGAAATAATTTTAAATAATGTTTGATTAGACAAAACAGAGTACTCAGTATGTGTTGATTCCTCAAAATTGCATGCACTACAGTGTATTACCAGTGGTCGTAATCAGGGGTAATTAATTTATACAAAATACACTATGGTCCAATAGAAAACACAAAGCAACATATATTATTTTAACAGGGTAGCTTGCATAGTAAAGGATATACAAATAAGTTACACCATGTAAAGGGCCACTGTAGCCTTATGTTTTAAGAATATACATTCTGTATTGAAGATCTATACTTGTAACAATGTTTGTATAAACATATACAGCCTTATTAAATTGCGATTCTGTACATTTAAAAGGGCTCTATATAAGCACACAGCATATTTTTTTTACAGAAGTTTTTAGTTAGTGATCTTCTATCCAAAAGCGAGGTCTTCACTAACTAAAAACTTCTGTAAATAAAATATGCTGTGTGCTTAAATTAAGTGAATCGCAATTTAATAAGGCTGATATTGTCTTCAAATATCTAACTTTTATTCAGTTATTCTTTACTGTGCTTTGGAAATTGGATTTTTTGTGCTACTTGATTTAACATCTTAACAAAGGGGGTGAATACATACGCACATGCCAATTTTCTGTTTTCTATTTCTAAAAATAGTTTTATGTTCATATTTTTCTCATTTCACTTCTGGGAGGGGGGGCTTTTTAATCACTTTGTTCTGACCGAGCTACCAAGGAATCCTGTATCTAATTTTCAGAATTGCATTCCTGCTCTCCACAGATCTTGAAACAGTCCTCCTTCCACAGATTTCCTCAGAGAAAAGGACCTAACCAGTGGGATTGAATCGCTGACCAGTCCCTCCTTGTGACAGATAATAATAGACGTATCTTTATTTAGAAGTTTTGCTGGAAGGTAATATCAGTATTTCAAACTGTTTTTAGAGATGTTCGATAGCAATGAAAGGTGAGGCAGCTATATTTGGGTGCTGTACTTAAAGGCTGTCAATATTTTATATATATATATATATATATATATATATATATATATATATATATTTGAACAATATATTTAGAAAGAAACAAGAAAAAGAATGAAATAAGTATTTTATTATTTATACAATTAATTTAGCCATATCTGGAATAAAGCTAAAGCTTTTAGAAATATAACAAAAAATCTATTATTTTCTAGGCTAAGGTTACTTCTCAGTTGGTAACCAGTTAGATAGCTTTTATTATGAACTAGTCACTTACCCGTCACAAATGACAATATTTTTATATTTCTGTTCCCCCCCTCTCCCTCCCCTATGTCTCTCCCCCCTCCCTCCCCTGTGTCTCCTCCCCTGTGTCTCCTCCCCCTCTCCCTCCCCTGTGTCTCCTTCACCTCTCTCCCTCCACTGTGTCTCCTTTCCTCCTCTCCTGTGCCTCCTTTACCCTTCTCCCTCTCATTTTCCCCCTCCCCTGTTTCTCTCTCCCCCCTCCCCGCTCCCTCCCCTGTGTCTTTTTCCCCCTCTCCCTCCCTTGTGTCTCTTTCTCACTGAAAAATGGAGGTGGGTTTTTAAAGTTCTACGGGGTTCAATTACGAGTTACGATCGGGCCCACATTCCAGATAAAATGCAATATTTAAAAAAGCCGTAAATATGATATTCTATCACATGCGAGTTACGGTGTATGTATTAACACATTGATTGCCAGGATCAATATAACACACAAATTAAACATGAAATAAAGTATTTTTCGGGGGCATTTTGCAAGTTTGAGAATGTTGTGCTATTAATTCTAAGACCTAACATCACTTTCCCTGTTATGATATTTACAGTAGTGTGTGTACATGATCATTTACAGTGCTACGGATTGGACTTTACCCCCCTTGTGGGTCCTCTTTAGAACTCGTTGGCTTCTTGGCTCCATTTGCGAGTTACAGGTTTGTACGCCAGTGATCTTGGTGCAATTTAATAGCTAAATTGGAAACTTAGCGGTTACGGGCTTGAGAGAAAAAAGGATTTGCGGTCGCGAAGTTCCACGTTTCACGTTCTGTAGGCTTTTTTTGGCCTTGCTGCGTCTTAACCCACAAGTCCTCTGGCTCTTGGTTATAGTCATCTAAAATTGGAGTATAGCGATGTGTAGAAAGTTCCCTATATTAACTAATGAAATGGAAGCAATTTGCTCAGTATCAAAGTCATTTGGGCCTGTCTATCAGGAGAATGATATGGAAGAACAATAGAAAGGAAGTTAATTATTACCTACAATTCCATATGAGTTTGTGATAATCTAGGTCTTTAAGTAAACTGCATGAGAGCTAATGTTTCAAAACAATATATTGATTTGTATTTTGTATATTTTGGATGTGCATTGTGTTAAGACATGAGCAAGCGGAGTATTAAATGTGGACAGAGTGATTATATTTATATTGATAGAGATCCACAGAAAAGACTTATAGAGATTATAACAATATGATTATTGGATGGATATCAGGTATCTATGTATGTGGAGGCCAAGGCAAAGATCACTAATGTATTAGGATAATTGCATTTACTGTACAACCAAGGAGGTCCAATGGAGGCACTACCATCACAGCATTCTTGAGAGATTGAGCCACCATCATAACTGGCATATTTATTGGTATTTGCATGTTATGAAGCACAGAGCACGAGAATTCAGAGGTAGGAACAACTTAAAGGGCCACTTTATGCAGCACAATTGGGACCACATCAACATAAAGATCTCCTAAAAGCTTGTTGAAATTCTTTTTGAATCTTTGAACTCCATGCATGTTTAACTGAAAAACTTTACACTGCACTGGCGGTCCAGACATGCAGCTTTAGTTCCATGTAAGGAGAAAAAGAAAATGGAGTTAGCCCGCATCAAATGTGCCAATCCAGTACCTACTGTGATCATTTTATATGTTATCTTATATTGAGAAGTGTGATGTCCATGTGAAAATTAAGACATAATTTTTACTGATAAATTGATAAATGTATAAGAGTTTGGTTCTGATAAATTACATCAGGATTCTTTTCTGTATATTAAGGTACATTTATTAATGCTGGATGTCTATGCAGCACTCTGTATGGAAGATTTTTTACTCTAAACCAGGGGTGTCCAAGTTCAGTCCTACTGGGCCACACACAGGCCTGGATTTGTACAATTCCTTTTTGTGCACAGATGAGTCAATTAGGATGTCTGAAGAAATGATAGTCTCACCTGGGTGCAGCAGGGCTATCCCCAAATCAAGGCCTGTGTGTGGCCCAGCAGGACCGAACTTGGACACCCCTATTAGGGATATGAATATATATATATCACATATAATAGTTGTCAAACTGCGAATTGTCATCATGCTTGCCAGACTCACGAAGCGAAGCAAGCCGTTGAGGCATAGAAGCCTTTCGAGCTTGGAGGACTTAGGCAATGCGAGGCGAGCAGCTGAGGCATGGTAATACGCGGGACATAGGCTTAAATGAGTACTGAAGGCGCTCCTGCGAGCCTTGCGAAGCAAGGCGAGCAGTTGAGGCATGGAATCACACAGGACCTAGACTGAAATGAACGCCGAGGGCGCTCCTGTAAGCCTCGCAAAGCGAGGCGAGCAGTTGAGGGAATGAAGCATGCGGGACTTAGACTGCAAGCAGTTGAGGAATGCTGGACTTACTTAAGCTGCAAGCACATGAGGAACGCAGGACTTCAAAAATAAATCGGAATCTCAGGGGCAAAAAAATCAGACCTTGCAAAAATACAAATTTAATGGCCGAAACTCGGAAATCAAAAACCGCAAAAAACAAGAATAAACAAAAAATACATAAAAACACACTCACAAACAGCACGGGGGGAAAGGCAGGATGCCTGGGAGTGAGGTTGCACGCAAATTTAAGCCAAATTTGCAGAGTTTTGCCACTCAAAAATCGACTAAGCGAGAAAAAAAATGGCGGGTGAAAAAAATGAAAACAAGGCTAAACGAGACCGATGCACACAAATCACAGCCAGATACGTACGAGTTAGCCAGGAAAGTATGAGTTACAAAATATACCATTACGACAGACGGAAAATGCTTGCGAGGCAAGTAAGACGTAGAAAATTGCCACCATTTTACAACACTAACTTGCAAATAATAACATTACAAATCTGAAATGGCGTTTTTCCCGCCTAAACAAACGGTTTTGCCTCGCGCACGCAGCCTATATATACTGCACACTTGGCACATTGCTGACACTTTCTCCTCAAGTGATGAACAGTCTGACTGAACATTTTCTGCTGCCAGAAAATCCCAAGAGATTGTTAGCTCTTCAAGATATTGATTGCTGGATATTACTTATAAATAGGTATAATAATTAATTAATTAATTATTAATAAAAAATAAAAATATTATAAAACTATTAAATATGCTAAATCTCATATTTTATATTGCATTTACTTGATGAGGACATAACTGCTTCACTCTTTTTAAAATACCCGTATATACTCGAGTATAAGCTGAGTTTTTAAGCCCTCTTTTTTAAGGCTAAAAAGGGCCCCCTCGGCTTATACTCGAGTCACTCCCCCTAGTGTCTCTCTAACCGTCCCCCCGTGTCTCTCTACCCGCCCTGTGTCTCTCTAACCCCCCCGTGTCTCTCTACCCCCTGTGTCTCTTTCTCTCCCCCCGCCTCATCCTCAACGCCCCTCCTCCTCATCAACCCCCCTTCTCCGTCCCCTCCTCACTGTCTTCCCTCTAAATACCTCCCCCTCACTTACCTGCTTCTTCTCCGGCCTCTGCTCCGTCTTGAACACGGCGCGCATGTGACATCACATGCGCGCCGCCTCATTAGCATATACCGGGTGTGGGGGGTTGAGGAGTGGGGTGTGAGGAGGGGGTTGATGAGGAGGAGGGAGGTTGAGGAGGGGGATGAGGATGGGGGGGTTGAGGATGAGGATGGGGGGGTTGAGGAGGGGGGTTGAGGTTGAGGGGGGTTGAGGATGGGGGGGTTGAGGATGAGGATGGGGGGTTGAGGATGAGGATGGGGGTTGAGGGGGGAGGATGAGGATGGGGGGTTGAGGATGAGGATGGGGGGTTGAGGGGGGAGGATGAGGATGGGGGGGTTGAGGAGGGAGGATGAGGAGGTGGTTGAGGATGAGGAGGGGGGTTGAGGTTGAGGGGGGTTGAGGATGGGGGGTTGAGGATGAGGATGGGGGTTGAGGATGAGGATGGGGGGTTGAGGGGGGAGGATGAGGATGGGGGGTTGAGGGGGGAGGATGAGGATGGGGGGGTTGAGGAGGGAGGATGAGGAGGTGGTTGAGGATGAGGAGGGAGGTTGAGGATGAGGAGGGAGGTTGAGGATGGGGGGGTTGAGTATGAGGGGGGAGGTTGAAATTCATGACTGCAGGTTTTGTTATTGCACCAACTCTTTTGGTACTTTGCCGACTAACAAGTGTTCTCTAGCAAGCCTGTATAGAGATTTTTTTTTTTTATTCAATTTTTTTTATTAAAGACAAGGTTGCAGCAATACAATATAAGATAGCAGGTCATCAAGTACACATACAATATGTAACAGCATCTAATGACACAAAACAATGATTGATATTTCCCATACTAATAAACTGTCAGATAATGCTAGAATGTACATAACTGAAAGTCTTTGATCTTTTAAAACATTCCATGTCTCCTCTTTTTTTTTTATAACATCAACCTAATAATCTAAATTGATTAATAACAAAAAAATTACACCTACACACTCACCTACTGAAACGTCCTTGGAGCGGTAAGTACATATGGCCTTCCGGGTTCCCCCTGGGCTCAACATCCCCATAATCAACAGTTTTGTCCACTGCACGAGCCAGTAGCTATAGCGAAATGCTATGGGCAGAAGCAAGCCAACTGGGGATATGTGTTTTGCAAAATATGAGTCAGTTTTTTGTTAACCATGATATAATTGATTTTTAGATTAACCTCAGTGGTAGTTAATGTAGGAGCTTTCCAATTTTTCGGAATTTTATGCTTCACTGTCAAAGCAAAGTTTTGCCAAAGTTTGTTGTGGTGTCCAGATAGGTTGTCTACATGTATGTCTAAAAGGTAAATCTCAATTGTGGGTAGTAAAGGAATATTGATTGTTTGTGAAAACAATCTAGTCAGTTCACACCATAAACCTTGCGCCAGCGGTCATGTCCACCGGATATGGAGAAAATCCCCCTAGCTTGGCATCTACTAAGATGTGGATTAAATGTATTCATTAATGAAGGTGTGTAGTGGGTTCTGTGCAGAACCTTAACCTTCTTGTATCCAGTTCTCTACCTATGTCCAATTCCCATTTTGACATAAAGCTTGATTTTTGGTTATTTTGTGAAACATTAAAGAATATGGAGCCTAAAAAACCTTTTATAGAAAGCAGGTTCTTGCATAGGTTGTTAACCAAGTTTGCTTTGGTGGTCCAGTGTCCTGGATCAAAGTTAGAAGACAGTGATTACATTTCCTATAGTTCCCGATTTCATTATCTGGTATCTGATATTGGGTTATGAGTTGCTCGTGGGAGATCAAATTATTATTGGAAAACCAGAAACCCACTCTTCCCAGCAAGCTGGAAAGCCACCATTGTTTAGAGTCTGAGCTAACGACAGCTTCAAAAGTAGGGAATGACTTCAGAGATGTTAAGGGTGAGAGTGGTGGGGCCAGGTGTTTTATAGTTTTAGCCCAGACCAAAGTAGCCAAAGTGGAGTTAATCATAGGATTGGAGTGGTGTTGCTTGATGCATGGAGAGCATGGATTCCAGATCAGAGTGTCCCATGAATGTGGTTTCAATTGCCAATTTTCTAAAAAAATCCAAAAAGGTTGATGTTTGATCGAGTGGGCAATCAGAATAAATGCTAGCTGAGCAGCTCTCAAATATAGCCAAAGGTTCGGGCAAGAGAGCACCCCCCCCCCCCCCCCCCGGGTTCTATGCCTAAACATTACTTTCCTCACTATCCGAGGGGGTCTATCATGCCAGATACATTTAAATATTTAGTTTTGTAACCTATCCCGTTCTTTCATGTGCATTGGGATAGGGAGGGATTTGAATAGATAAGTATTTTCGGGAAAATGCTCATTTGCACCACGGTTATATGCCCTGACCAAGAAATGTGGAGTTTTGACCAATTTCACATATCATCAGCAATCTTTTTAAATTGAGGGGGAAAGTTGGCTCTATAGAGATCAGACAACCTCCCCGTAATTCGAACTCCAAGATATTTGATTGAGTGTTTCGGCCATAGAAATCTATATGTGTTATTCAGAGCCTCCAGGCCTTTGTGTAAAACAAGTGGTTTTCAGTTTTATTAAAAGGCCCGTAGATCTTTTGGATAGATTAATGTTGCTGTGCGGTGATGCAGGGCTCCCCTCATCCGCAAAATCATCTGAGTTATCCAAGCCAATCTCTTCAGTAGCTTCTGAAGGTTTGCAGTAGTCCGTGATCTTTTTAACTGGTGAATTGTTTTTGATATTTTTACCCATGCTTGCCCGTTATTGTGGGGATATATTATAGATTTCGATATGATAAAGTGGGAGTTAGGGATTATTAAAAGGTTAGTAGGTTGGAGCAGTCATTGCGGTTTACTGTAGTTTACAGTGTCATAGTTCTAGCGGTCTATGCAGGAAATTACCCTCAAGGCCTTCCTTAGGCCAGGGTGAACATTCTTGCAATCTCCAATTTTGTACATGTTCTGTGGAACCATGACTGTTTTTAGTTGTAAAACTGGAGGTACGCAATTAGCGCATCAGGCATAAATTGAGTCAGGGAGGATAATGAGCGGGTTTCAGGTTGAGGCGTGTCAAGCCCCGGTAATATAAGCTTCTTGTCAGTTGGCCATCCTCAGTTTCCTGCCCGCTGCACTGGCAACTGATAGCAAATACTGCCAGGTGAAAAATATATTTTAGATAGAAACTCTTCAATCTCTCTATCAAAGAGTACAAAAGTCACAGCCGTGTTAAAGTCTCTTAATAAGCATAGAGTAACCTTGTTGAGAATGAAACAAATTAACAGTTCCCCTAATTCAGGAGCACACCAACATATCCATATTAACTTATCAGTGTTTCTCAGGTCCAAGTGGCAGATAAATATTCGAATGATTAGCTAGAATATCCAGTAATAGAGTGTAGTATCACAGTCAGCCAGTAGATGGCGCAGTGCAAGAAAGTCCAAATTCTCCTCTCTTGTGGATAATGGTGTAAGTTATAAATATTGGAGCATAAGCCTCTCTTGCATTTTATACGGCATGGTAGCTAATTAAAATAGGCCCAAAAAATAAGAAAACTTGTTAGAAACTTCAGTCACATATTTAGTGGCATTTATAAACAATGCCTGTATAAGTCTGAGTGGGCCTGCAGGTAAATATATTTTGTAGGGGTACTGAAAGATTACTTTTGCTTTCCAGTGCTTGCATACCTTTCAATCCTCATGTTATGATGCCTTAATGTCCAGTAGATAATTGTCAGTACTTGCACAACAATATTGTTTGGGTGCACATGATGCTCCAGCACTCATACAGTATGTAGAGGCCTCCAAGTTAGGGTCTAAAAAGGAGATATACTGTGCAGTCTGATGGGTGCCAGTGTGAGAGAGGAAACAGATTCTTGCGTCTTACGTGTCCAGCTGACCAAAATATAACAATGTTTAGATCTGTCTACAGAGGGATGGTACACTGACCCTGTCCCAGAGATTCCAGCCTCCTCAGGTGCCTCCTTTGGGCTGATTACAGCGGCATCCACAGTAGGTCGCAAAGGCCCACAACGCAGTAAGGGCTTTGTGCCAAGTTCCTCACTTGGGGAGCTTCCCTTGTCGTCGGCACCCACAGTTGCTTAGCTGGTCCCTGGAGCACTCACTCCTTCTCCCCTGATGTCTCACCGCCCAGGGAAGAGTCTCCGCCAGTCTCTGAAGCTCTGTATGCGTTCGCCGCTCCACTCCTTGCACCAATCGGGGCCGACGACCTTGTTCCTCTGCTGGTCCAAAATTGCTGATATCAATGGGTTTTGAGCCCTAGCAACAGCTCTGATGATCTGTCATGCGCCACGTCCGCAGTATGGGTCCAATCCAGGCCCAGGGGAAGGCCAGTTTCGCTGTGGCGCACCTCAGGCCTACCAGGCCTGAGGCCTCGGTAGCAGTAGTGAATGTCCTGGCTCCTTACAAATCAGGCCGATGTGTACATACCCTATGGGTACATTTTTGTGCTAGTTGATCACTTCATTATCACGTTTTTTATTCAGTCTCTGCTAAAATTTAAACTGGCACGTTATGTATTCACAGTTTAAGTGTATGATATGTTTGTATCTTTCCTTTTCTTAATGAATATATAATGTAAGCAGTTAAATATTATATATAGACTAGCGATTTGCCCATCAAAAATGACAGCAAGAGAATTTTAAGGCTGGTAATGCTGTTAGCCACACAATGCATTGCACTGCCCCCTCTGAGCTTGACCTCTCCCACTCTCTATTAGACGGGAGGCGCTCATTGCGAGACTGTCCCCCCCCCTCTACCTCTCCGACCCTCTACTTCTCCCCCCTCTACTTGACGGGAGGCGCTTATTGCGAGCCTCTTCCCCCCTCTACTGGCCTTGCGATGAGCGCCTTTTGGTGCTCATCTCAAGCTTTGCATTGAGCGCCTTTGGCGCTCATTGCGAGCCTCTTCCCCCTCTACTTTCTCTCCCTCCCCTGTGTCTCTTTCCCCCCTTTCCCTCCCCTGTGTCTCTTCCCCCCACTCCCTTCCCTGTGTCTTTTTCCCCACCTTTCCCTCACCTGTGTCTCTTCCCCCCTCTCCCTCCCCTTTGTGTCTTCCCCCCTCTCCCTCCCCTTTGTCTCTTCCACCCCCTCCTTCCCCTGTGTCTCTTTCTCTTCCTCCCTCCCCTGTGTCTCTTCCCCGCTCCCCTGTGTCTCTTCCCCCTCCTCCCTCCCCTGAGTTTCTCACCCCCTTCTCTCCCCCCTTCCTCTGTGTCTTTTCCCCCTCATCTCCCTCCCCTGTGTCTTTCTCCCCCCTCCTCCCTCCCCTGTGTCTCTTCCCCCATCTCCCTTCCCTGTGCCTTATCCACTTCCCCCTTATCCTCCTTCCCCCCTTATGCTCCTCCTCCTTCTTTCCCCTCTTATCATCCTCCTCCTTCCCCCATAACCTCCTCCTCACTTCCCCCCTCTCCAATCCCTATCTCCCTCTATGCTTAGTTCTTACTATGATGCAGGAGCTGCGAATGCTCATCTCTCCCCCACACCATGTCTTCTGGCTGTGTCCAGACCGGCATATGATAATGATGTGAATCGCGGTAACGTCACGAGCAAAGCATGACAACAACTTGCAGTACGACAACTATATATGTGATTGGTATTATACACTTATTTATATAATATAGTAACTTGATAATTTAGATATTTTTGTATGGTGGTTTTAATGCACTTTATATGATTGTACACTTAGGCTTTCTATGTGTTCTTATTATATGATGTAATACATTTATATTGTATAATTAATACCTATCCTACTCAGTGGATAGTTCTCTTGTATAAATATACAAGATGATTGAACTTCTGATCTAGGATATTTTATGTTAAAATATAACTACTATAGTCTTTAATTTAATTTAGATGTGGGACAGAGCAATCCTTTGGTTATTTTAATTGTTCATATTTTATATTGTATTTTAACTATATGAAATAAAAGTAATATTTTAAATCTATAGGATGATCTGCCAGTTATATAAAGGAGTAATTCTGGGTGGCTAGATGGGATGTCTTTCCTTTCTTTCTCTTTAGCTTATATGATATGTTCTACATCCGCCACTTGTCCTCAAGAATATCTGTGATTGATAATATATTTGTAAGATACCTTATAGAATCCCTTAGATTTTACAGTTAAGATATAGATAAATGTCAGGTTGTACCTGAGGTTGTGGGAGGAGCTTGCCATCTATTTAACACACTCCTCCCACACGCTCCTCGCGTACCGCCAAACCAAGCAGGGACATTTTGCAGGCTTTTTCTCAATCACCGAATCCCCGTCTACACTCGCCAAGGGAGCGGTAAGTAGTAGGCACACTCCCCATCGTCTAGCCTCCTCCACACAGCATCCCCCCCACTCCCTAAATCACTGCGACTTTAAACTCCACAGGAGTCAATCACTCCCCCTCTGCCCGGCAAACCTCGCATCCCCAGCAATCACACCCCCAGTGACGCCCCCTCCCACCCAACCAATCAATAATGCTCGCCACACGCCAATCACCGCAAGTTCTCCCTATCATCTACGACCAACCTACTTAATACTTTGCTCTCCCCAACACAAGCGACCATCTACTTCACAAGTCTGTAGTGCACAAGCCCCCTTACTGCCCCCATCACTGCATGGCCCTCACTTTACATAGCAACACCACCACCCAAACCAGAACCCCACACACACAGCGTTTTCACCTCCCAACACCCATAAATAACCCATATAGAGTCATATAGCCGTAAAACTCCACCTAACTAAAGCACCATCCCCCCTCCAAACAAACCCCTCAACACTGTATGGCTGCCCTCCAGGTATCCCACTCTGCTAGCCATGCCCTACTTCAATTACTAACCCCCTCTACCTATACCACCTGATGGCATCGGAAACAGTAACCCCTCGCCCCAGCTCTCCTCCCATCCACTTCAACGGCCCAATTACGTCTACACCTACATTCCACAATAGTGCCTACCCTAATCACCACCCATGACACCCACGTCCCACAACCTATCATAACATTTAAAAAAAAAAACATACTCCACTATTGTGCCCTCCTTCCATCAGGATCACCCCAATCACCACCCACGACCCCTATGTCCCATGACCAACTTAAAAAACACAAAGACATACTCCACTATAGTGCCGCCCTACCACCAGGATAACCCCGACCACCACCCGCGACCCCCCATTTCCCCCCCCCCCCCCAATATTTCCGACCCCTGAAGGTACGTTTAGAGTGAGTACTATCCACCCTCGCACTCCACTTTCTCTCCCACCACAACTAGGGCTTCCACACGCCCACCTATCAAACACACGTGTATTTTCAACCGCTCTCCACAAACCCCAAAGAACAAACCCCAAAGAACTTACCAAACGGGGCATTCCCTTCCAGGCCTCAGCAAGGAAAGCTGAATTATATCGCCTGCTACATAGCAGCCAAAATTCAACCCCCTCCCACCGACCAATCAATTGACAGCAATGCAAAGGATGCTCTCCGGCATCGCTAACTCTATTAACTCCCTAGAAAACTGAATGGCCAAATTCAAAAATAACTACAGATGCAAGGCCGCAATTCCCTCAACCTCGCATTCCGTAGCCCAAGGCAAACGATCCAACATTCCTCCAGCTATGATGCTGGCACACTTTGTACCAGTGCACATCAAGTGAGACATCATTGACGGTAAAGATTTTAACCTGGTTTTTCCCCTATACTATCTCACGACTCCTCAGAGAACAAAACCATGGCTTAGGGTGACGTATCAGTTACTATAAAGGCTAAAGACCTTAGGCTTAATAGGATTCGTCACAGAATTCGTATTGGCATTTAGTGTTTACAGAGACATTACCTGTTTGGCCCTTCCGAATAGACGTCAAGAACTACATGATTATCTATACACCATAGTAGAACTATCTCACAAATACGGCGGTCTCTGCTACTATGACTATCATCGCTCCTTCTCTGTGAAAGCAGCCGTCACAATACAACAATTAAACTATTTAGTCAGTTCTCGACTAAGAACTACTCTGCCATCACTTCGCGGGCATAAATACTTCAGTCTGTTCTTTCTGCCAATCCCCCTTACACACCTTCTAACCTAACCTCCCCCCCCCCCCAGCCCTTTCAGTTTTCCCCCACTTCTCTCTCTTACTCCTCCCCGTACTCTCTGACCACCTAAAGACCATTTAGGGCGTCCAGTGTATTACCTGGGGTCAACCCAGATCTGTAACAACATAACAACATCAACTCTAAAGGCTGTTTTTTCAGAAGCTGCCGCATCCTGCATGTCTGTTCTCTGTGCCATAAGGCACACGACAGATCGGTGTGCCCCCAGGTAATGCACCAATGACTAGCCCCACTTAACCTAGCCTCTCTAGCTCACTATCTCTCCAGCCACCCTTTTCCCACCCTCACCGATTTCCTCATCTCAGGATTTTCCAAAGGCTTTCCCACAGGGGTCATGACATTGCCTCAGGTTTCCTTAATCTCCAGTCCGCGACCAAGGAACCTGAGGTTGTGGAACAACTCCTCCTTTCTGAAATCAATCACAACCATCTACTAGGACCTTTTAAATCCCCCCTTTCCGATCTGGAGAATTAACTTGATTGGCCTAGCTACCAAGAAGTAATAAAAAATAAAAAGAAGCTAGTGATTAACTTATTTGCCCTCTATATCAATTCCACACCTCTCATACCTGCCAATGATTTTTCTGTTCAATACGCAAAAATAGACAACGCGATAACCTATATCCAAAAGCTAGGGCCTAAGTCATGGCTAACCAAAACAGACTTCAAGGACACATTCAAACAACTACCTATCCACTCATCGTTATGGCATCTCCACAGAATCCAATGGAAAGGAGACTACTTTTTCGCAAACCGTCTGACTTTTGGATCACGGAGTAGCCCAAAGATCTATGACTATTTTGCAGAAAGCCCTTTGCTGGATCTTTTTTCAACATCAAAAGATGCCAGCCAATCATCTACTACCTAGATGACTTCCTTTATATTGAAGGTCCACAGGACGTCCCCTCCAAGCTAAGCAAAGCCATAGCTCTCTTCGAAGAACTCAACATCCTATTCGCCAAAGACAAAATCCCAGGCCTAGCACACAAAATGCAATTCCTGGGCATTCTACTGAACACCAGTACCATGTAAGCAAGTCTCCCCCAGTCAAACTCGTCAGGATCTAGGAATACGTTGCCACCTTCAGTAAACTCACATCCTATCATTTTAAAAGAACTCCAAGTTCTTCTCGGACACCTGAATTTCGCTACCTTCATCCTTACCAAAGGCAGACCCTTCCTCAGTAATCTCCTGGAGGCGCTAACCAAGAGACAAAAATACTCTCCAATTAATTCCTCTCGACTCAGCTGCCCTTGATGATCTAAAACTCTGGACCAAATTCCTGTGCCAATGGAACGGAAGGGCCTTCTTCCTCACCAAACCACCCAACAACTCGCCCACTCTCTCTCTATAGTCCTCATCCACAGCAATCAGGATACTCTGCAACTCCTCTATCATCACCGCTTCTTGGACAGAGATCTCACCCCTTCCCTCTCTCCAAACATGCCCTACCCACCCTCATAGCCATCTACTCATGGCTCCAGGACTGGGAAAAACAATCAATCAGAATCTGCACACTAGATGAGACCACATTCTCAATTCTATCCAGGTCCAGATCCTCAGACCAACACACCTCTCCTAAGGAAACTGACCGTACTTTCCTTGCAACACCAATTTCACCTATTTCCGTTCCTAATACCAAACAGTCCCCCTCCCCACTGCATTTCTCACCCAGCAGATATAGAAGTTTTCCTCTCAGCAAAAAATACCATTAAATCCGGTCTATCATCTTGCACCATCCAAACCTATGAAAGAGCCTCGTGCCTGTTCAGCACCTTCACGGCCTCCCACAAGATCATCCCCCCTTATGACCTTTCAGTCATTCTGGCATTTGCATCTCATTGCGACTCCAGACTGAGTCTAAAATACCAAACCATAAAGACCTGCCTATCCGGAATCCAGTTCCATTCTGATCCTGGATTCCCACCAGACGTTTCTGAAGAACCCCCCTGTAACGGAATTGGAACACGAATCCAATATCTCCGCTGGTATACGGTAAAATATCCAAGAAGCACTACAGTCTCACCATCCCCAACCTCCCATATTGGACGACACTCAATTTGGGAGTCAAAGAAATACTGACTTTATTTTGTTGTGCAGAACTATATATACACATCTCTTCCCACAGGCAATACACATCCCCCTAGTTGGCCACACAATACACATAGAGGGACAATAGGTGGGTCACACCTCCCTGAGGCTACCTGGCAACTTTGATACAATCAGACATTGATTAGATCATCCTTCTTTGTTCTTATGTCTGAGAATGAAAACACTTTATACAATAGACTTCCTTATCTTTTGAGGAGTCTCTGTAATAGGATTATCTATAATGCCAAGGTCTGCAATAGTCTGGGCTAATATTCTGCAGAGCATAAACCAACATACATACAGTATAACAGTAGGATCATATTTTAACCATAATAATTAAATAACCATAAAACAGGGTAAAACAGTGATGGGTTCTGTTACACACCTCCCCCGTGACCATAAGCCGGCATACACGGTCTGATCCCAACGGATCGGCCTGGGGATGTCCGGACAAAAGTATTTGTTGGTCAATTCTCTAGTTTGACAACCCATCAGCATTACTGCAATTCACATTTACTCACATTTCACATATCCCCAGATAGCTGGGATCTGAGCGCACAAAACTACCGAATAGCGCTCAGTACCTATTCACACAGTTCAATTGCCATGTAGCTAAAGTCTTTCCCATAGTCTTTCATTATATAAATGGGCTCCATGGCATAGCAATCTGGTGTATCACCGCTCCAACAGGGCAAGTACCGAATGACCCCCCTGTATTTAAATGGCCAGAATGAGTGACATACACTCTGGTATGGCCGAATACTGTGTTTAAAGGGCAATATGTCCCAGGGCCATAGTCGCAGGGCAGGAGGCTGGCAATAAGTCCTCTCCAGGACAAAGTGGCAAAAGGCACTTCGTCACCCATCTCCCCTTTGGGGGGAAGTCTAACCAGGCACCTGGATATTTCGCTGTGGTGATGGGGCAACACGCTGAGGGGACTTGAGGGGCAGAGGCTAGCGGCACTCTGCCCTGATGCCAGCTCTTCTGCTGGTATAACCTGCAGGACATTCTGCTCTGTACAAGGGACAAAGTTAGGGCAGAGGCCGACTGCACTCTTCCCCGCTGTCAGCTCTTCTGCTGGGGTACTTGGGACATATTCCAGCTCAGTAGCCAGGGAAAGGTGGGGGTCAGTGGGGGTTAACATTTCCTCTGTTAACCCTGGGGCCACATTAGGAGTTAGCTGGGGAGGGGAATTTGTACTTACCCCTTCCTCCGGTTGTCCCAGTGAGGGTAGTTGGGGATCTGGACAGGCTGTCCAGCATCCCGGTAGGTCAGGCACAGAGACCATGGTCCAATCTGCGCCGTCTGGGAGATTGGTGTCTCCCCTTGTTAGGGTAAGCTGTCGCTGGGGGGAGAGGGCGACACCTTCAGCTCCCTGGGATACACACTGCCGGTGGGGGGGGGGGATGACACCTTCGGCCCCCTGGGGTACACACTGCCGCTGGGGAGGAAGGACGACACCTTTAGCTCCCTGGGGTACACACTGCCGCTGGGGAGAAAGGACGGCCCCTTCTGCTCCCTGGGGTACACACTGCCGCTGGGGAGGAAGGACGGCACCTTCTGCTCCTTGGGATACACACTGTCGCTGGGGAGGAAGGACGGCACCTTCTGCTCCCTGGGATACACACTGTCGCTGGGGAGGGGAATTAGTTGGAGTATTCCACGTGGAGCGGTTTCTGTTTCTGGGACAGTCTCTCTGCATGTGGCCCTGCTGGTTACACGTGTGGCACCTGATGTACCGTGGAGGGGTTTGGTAGTTCCCACCCCCCCGGACGCAGTGCTGGGGGGGGGGGGTTAATGGTGGGAGGTGGGTTAGCAGCTCCCAAGATGGACCGCTCGAGTGCCCGCTGCTTTTCCATTATGTATTCGTGGACATCTGTCATTAACCATTCCAAGGTTATTGTGGGAAGCATACCTGGAAAAAAGGCCAGTCTGCTTTGGAGTTCTCTTCCAAACTCAGTCTGTGTGCTGTCTGTAAGAGGTGCTGTAGCCGCTGCCTGGTCTCCCTCCATGAGTTCCTTTCTGTCTGCATCCCTGTAGTCCGCGGCCGCCTCCTCCTCATCATGGAACGCTGTCCGAAAACTAGCCGGTTCCATCCTGCTGTAACCAGGGGCACTGTACGGATACTAGCGTTGCCCTGAATTTGTAACTCCACGGAATGGTGTCTCCTGTAGCTGTCCTTCTTACCGTGGGAACAATTCCGCCACTTGCCACCAAATGTAACGGAGTTGGAACACGAATCCAATATCTCCGCTGGTATACGGTAAAATATCCAAGAAGCACTACAGTCTCACCATCCCCAACCTCCCATATTGGACGACACTCAATTGGGAGTCAAAAAAATACTGTCTTTATTTTGTTGTGCATAAATATATATACACATCTCTTCCCACAGGCAATACACATCCCCCATAGTTGGCCACACAATACACATAGAGGGACAATAGGTGGGTCACACCTCCCTGAGGCTACCTGGCAACTTTGATACAATCAGACATGGATTAGATCATCCTTCTTTGTTCTTATGTCTAAGAATGAAATCACTTTATACAATAGACTTCCTTATCTTATGAGGAGTCTCTGTAACAGGATTATCTCCCATGCCAAGGTCTGCAATAGTCTGGGCCAATATTCTGCAGAGCATAAACCAACATACATACAGTATAGCAATGTGATCATATTTTAACAAAGAATTAACCATAAAACAGGGTAAAACAGTGATGGGTTCCGTTACACACCTACCCCGTGACCATAAGCCGGCATACACGGTCTGATCCCAACGGATCGGCCTGGGGATGTCCGGACAAAAGTATTTGTTGGTCAATTCTCTAGTTTGACAACCCATCAGCATGACTGCAATTCACCTTTACTCACATTTCACATATCCCCAGATAGCTGGGATCTGAGCGCACAAAACTACCGAATAGCGCTCAGATCCTATTCACACAGTTCAATTGCCATGTAGCTAAAGTCTTTCCCATAGTCTTTCATTATATGAATGGGGTCCATGGCATAGCTATCTGGGGTATCACCGCTCCCACAGGGCAAGTACCGAATGACCCCCCTGTATTTAAAGGGCCAGAATGAGTGACATACACTCTGGTATGGCCGAATACTGTTTTTAAAGGGCAATATGTCCCATAGTCGCAGGGCAGGAGGCTGGCAATAAGTCCTCTCCAGGACAAAGTGGCGAAGGGCACTTCGTCACACATCTCCCCTTTGGGGGGATGTCTAACCAGGCACCTGGATATTTCGCTGTGGTGATGGGGCAACACGTTGAGGGGCAGAGGCCAGCGGCACTCTGCCCTGATGCCAGCTCTTCTGCTGGTATAACCTGCAGGACATCCTGCTCTGTACAAGGGACAAAGGGGGGGCAGAGGCCGACTGCACTCTGCCCCGCTGTCAGCTCTTCTGCTGGGATACTTGGGACATATTCCGGCTCAGTAGCCAGGGAAAGGTGGGGGTCAGTGGGGGTTAACATTTCCTCTATTAACCCTGGGGCCACATTAGGAGTTAGCTGGGGAGGGGAATTTGTACTTACCCCCTCCTCCGGTTGTCCCAGTGAGGGTAGTTGGGGATCTGGACAGGCTGTCCAGCATCCCGGTAGGTCAGGCACAGAGACCACAGTCCCATCTGCGCCGTCTGGGAGATTGGTGTCTCCCCTTGTTAGGGTAAGTTGGCGCTGGGGGGAGAGGGCGACACTTTTAGCTCCCTGAGGTACACACTGCCGCTGGGGGGGAAGGACGACACCTTCGGCCCCCTGGGGTGCACACTGCCACTGGGGAGGGAGGACGGCACCTTCTGCTCCCTGGGGTACACACTGCCGCTGGGGGGGAAGGACGACACCTTCTGCTCCCTGGGAAACACACTGCCGCTGGGGGGGAAGGACGACACCTTCTGCTCCCTGGGATACACACTGCCGCTGGGGGGGGGAAGGATGACACCTTCGGCCCCCTGGGGTACACACTGCCGCTGGGGAGAAAGGACGGCACCTTCTGCTCCCTGGGGTACACACTGTCGCTGGGGAGGAAGGACCGCCCCTTCTGCTCCCTGGGATACACACTGCCGCTGGGGGGGAAGGACGACACCTTCTGCTCCCTGGGGTACACACTGCCGCTGGGGGGGAAGGACGACACCTTCGGCCCCCTGGGGTACACACTGCCGCTGGGGAGGAAGGACGGCCCATTCTGCTCCCTGGGGTACACACTGCCGCTTGGGGGGAAGGACGACACCTTCGGCCCCCTGGGGTACACACTGCCGCTGGGGAGGAAGGACGGCACCTTCTGCTCCCTGGGGTACACACTGTCGCTGGGGAGGAAGGATGGCACCGTCTGCTCCCTGAGGTACACACTGCCGCTGGGGGGGAAGGATGACACCTTCGGCCCCCTGGGGTACACAATGCCGCTGGGGAGGAAGGACGGCCCATTCTGCTCCCTGGGGTACACACTGCCGCTTGGGGGTAAGGACGACACCTTCAGCCCCCTAGGGTACACACTGCCGCTGGGGAGGAAGGACGACACCTTCTGCTACCTGGGGTACACACTGTCGCTGGGGAGGATGGACTGCACCTTCTGCTCCCTGGGGTACACACTGCCGCTGGGGAGGAAGGACGACACCTTCGCCCCCCTGGGGTAAACACTGCCGCTGGGGAGGAAGGACGGCACCTTCTGCTCCCTGGGGTACACACTGTCGCTGGGGAGGAAGGACGTCACCTTCTGCTCCCTGGGGTACACCCTGTCGCTGGGGAGGGGAATTAGTTGGAGTATTCCACGTGGAGCAGTTTCTGTTTCTGGGACAGTCTCTCTGCATGTGGCCCTGCTGGTTACACGTGTGGCACCTGATGTACCGTGGAGGGGTTTGGTAGTTCCCACCACCCGGACGCAGTGCTGGGGGGGGTTAATGGTGGGAGGTGGGTTAGCAGCTCCCAAGATGGACCGCTCCCGTGCCCGCTGCTTTTCCATTATGTATTCGTGGACATCTGTCATTAACCATTCCAAGGTTCTTATGGGAAGCGTACCTGGGAAAAAGACCAGTCTACTTTGGAGTTCTCTTCCAAACTCAGTCTGTGTGCTGTCCGTAAGAGGTACTGTAGCCGCTGCCCGGTCTCCCTCCATGAGTTCCTTTCTGTCTGCATCCCTGTAGTCCGCGGCCGCCTCCTCCTCCTCATCATGGAACGCTGTCCGAAAACTAGCCGGTTCCATCCTGCTGTAGCCAGGGGCGCTGTACGGATACTAGCGTTGCCCTCAATTTGTAACTCCACGGAATGGTGTCTCCTGTAGCTGTCCTTCTGACCGTGGGAACAATTCCGCCACTTGCCACCAAATGTAACGGAATTGGAACACAAATCCAATATCTCCGCTGGTATACAGTAAAATATCCAAGAAGCACTACAGTCTCACCATCCCCAACCTCCCATATTGGACGACACTCAATTTGGGAGTCAAAGAAATACTGACTTTATTTTGTTGTGCAGAACTATATATACACATCTCTTCCCACAGGCAATACACATCGCCCATAGTTGGCCACACAATACACATAGAGGGACAATAGGTGGGTCACACCTCCCTGAGGCTACCTGGCAGCTTTGATACAATCAGACATTGATTAGATCATCCTTCTTTGTTCTTATGTCTGAGAATGAAAACACTTTATACAATAGACTTCCTTATCTTTTGAGGAGTCTCTGTAATAGGATTATCTATTATGCCACGGTCTGCTATAGTCTGGGCCAATATTCTGCAGAGCATAAACCAACATACATACAGTATAGCAATGTGATCATATTTTAACCAAGAATTAAATAACCATAAAACAGGGTAAAACAGTGATGGGTTCCGTTACACCCCCCATCAAGGCTTTTTTCTGAGGACTCGCCTCCCGAACTCCCCCCCCCCCCCCCCCCCAAGTCTTCATGCCAACCGATTGACGGCGATCTATTTAAAAAATTTATATCGTTTCCATCCACTAACCCATTCAGAACAGACACATCACTTACGATATCTGCAGCTATCAACATCACTTTCTACGGTTTCCTAAGACCTGGAGAATTCACCATCTCCAACTTCAAATCAAGATACCTGACCAAAGAAAACTTTACATTCATCAACGATCAAGCAATCCTCATACTACCTCATTCCAAGACAAGCAAGAGCCCAGTATCCTATCCTACCTCCAACGACTGGTGCCCGGTAAGAAAAATTCACACCCTCATGCAATCACTCTCCAGCAAACCTAAGCAACACCCACTTCTTCGCATCTCCAGTCAACTCCTATTAACTACCTAACTTGTCCACTACACAAGATTAGCTCTCACAAGGCTGAGCTACGCCCCCTTTGCTTACTCTGGCCATTCCTTCCGGATAGGCGCTGCCACCTCCGCTTCAAAGAACAACACACCAGTCAACATCATCCAGTAGCTTGTTACAGAAGATACATTCGTAACCCCTCATCTGACTTATTTTAAAGATATCACTAAATAAAGATCATTATTTTGGCATGGACATTTTGGTCCTGGGCATTTTGGCCTCGAAGCAGGCTAGGACCATATAGCTAATCCGGCACATCACTAGCAATTCACGTCAGGAAGGCTCCGACTACAAAATGTGAGGTTGTACCTGAGATTCTGGGAAGAGCCTGCCACCTATTTAACACACTCCTCCCACACGCTTCTCCTGCCAGACCAACCCTCCCTCCTCTTCCCCCTCCCAAAACTCTCTGAGCAACCCACTTTTGGGGCCAGGGTGGTACTCCCCTTAACTCCACAGGCAAGGGCCCTTTGCAGCCCAAAACCGCACTGTCACAGCCCCCTGAACTCATGGACTCTGTTATTTGGGACCCTAGCCCATATAATTACCAACTTTATAGGCCATAACAATGGACATAACACTTTTTTTTTTTTTTTTTTAAATGTTGTGACAACGGCAAGTGAAGGAGAAAATCCTATGAATGCTAGAGAGGACCCGCAAGGGGGTTAAACATCTGTTCGTAGCACTGTAAATGCAAATATAAAATCACTACTGCACTGTAAATAACGGGGAAAGCGATAACAGACATTAAAATTCAAACCCGCAAATCGTCAGGAAATAAAAAATGATTTTTATTTTTCATTTCAGGGTTAAATCGTTCTCAGGTATCAATGAGTTAACACATATCAGGCCACCCATATGGACTAGAACAGTATTGGCATTATTTTTCATAATTCTTAATTTTCGGAATTTGCGTCTGATCGCATATCAGACCCCCGAATGTAATTGATTGACACGTAACCTCCATGTTTTACTGCCGTAATAATGACAGTCTCATTTTCTTTTGACGGATTTGAAACGGGCGGTTACGGGCTTGCTTAATTGATCAGGTTCCCGCCCAGAACTGCTCCGAACAAATTTACTGTTTTGGCTTGGGGCCCGTAACTCGCCCCCTTCAGCAGTTGAATAGCATCGCAATCGTAGACCAATGGGAGCCCGCAACTCACTCACAGACATTCGGCTGTATGCGATCGAGTTGTGTGCTTGCAATTGAATATTGCCCCAATTCCCTTTAGAAAGTACCAAAATCTAGTACAGTGCTATGACCCTGCTGGATGTAATTGTAAGGAAAGCAATTACTCTTAAGGACTGCATAATAGTGACTTATCTAGTAAGTTTACAATGTATAATAGTGACATGATTTAGTAGTCTAACAGGTCCCAAGGTCATTGTGTATTGTTTGAGGTATTTGTGTGTATTCAGAATGTGCTCTGTGATAGTGACTCATTTTAAATGACTAGTTGAAGGGGCATCCATATTTTTATGTGGCTGCCATATTTGTATTAGGAGGCCATGACACTTCTCTTTGAAGTTGCTGATGGCCAATTTACTATTTACTACTATTTACGACTCTGACGTTTTGACACCACAAGCATCATTTGTTACCCTAACCTGAGCAGAACAAATCAGATAAACCCCCAGTATTGAAAACAGGACACTAGCTTGTTGTAACGGAACCCATTACTGTTTTACCCTGTTTTATAGTTATTTAATTCTTGGTTAAAATATGATCCTACTGTTATATTATATGTATGTCGGTTTATGCTCTGCAGAATATTAGCCAGACTATTGCAGACCTAGGCTAATAGATAATCCTATTACAGAGACTTTAGAGATAAAGGAATCGATTTGTATAAAGTGTTTTCATTCTCAGATAAGAACAAAGAAGGCTGATTTAATCCATGTCTGATTATATTAAGTTGCCAGGGAGGTGTGACCCAGCTATTGTTTCCTCTATGTGTATTGTGTGGCCAACTATGGGGGATGTGGATTGCCTGTGGGAAGAGATGTGTATAAATATTTCTGCACATAACAAAATAAAGTCAGTATTCATTTGACTCCCAAATTGTGTGTCGTCCAATATGGGAGGTCGGGAATGGTGAAACTGTAGTGCCTCTTGGGTATTTTACCGTATACCAGCGGAGATATTGGACTGCGTGTTCCAGCTCCGTTACATTTGGTGGCAAGTGGCGGAATTGTTCCCACGGTCAGAGGGACAGCTACAGGAGACACCATTCCGTGGAGTACAAATTGAGGGCAACGCTAGTATCCGTACAGCGCCCCTGGCTACAGCAGGATGGAACCGGCTAGTTTTCAGACAGCGTTCCATCATGAGGAGGAGGAGGCGGCCGCGGACTACAGGGACGCAGATAGAAAGGAACTCATGGTTACAGTACCTCGTATTACCCCACAGAATGAGTTTGGAAGGGAACTCCAAAGCAGACTGGCCTTTTTCCCAGGTACGCTTCCCATAAAAACCTTGGAATGGTTAATGACAAATGTCCACAAATACATAATGGAAAAGCAGCGGGCACGGGAGCGGTCCATCTTGGGAGCTGCTAACCCACCTCCCACCATTAACCCCCCCCCCCCCCCCCCCAGCACTGCGTCCGGGTGGTGGGAACTACCAAACCCCTCCACGGTACATCAGGTGCCACACGTGTAACCAGCAGGGCCACATGCAGAGAGACTGTCCCAGAAACAGAAACCGCTCCACGTGGAATACTCCAACTAATTCTCCTCCCCAGCGACAGTGTGTACCCCAGGGGGCCGAAGGTGTCGTCCTTCCCCCCCAGCGGCAGTGTGAACCCCAGGGGCAGAAGGTGTAGTCCTTCCCCCCAGCAGCAGTGTGAACCCCAGGGGGCAGAAGGTGTCGTCCATCCCCCCAGCGGCAATGTGAACCCCAGGGGGCAGAAGGTGTCGTCCTTCCCCCCAGCGGCAGTGTGAACCCCAGGGGGCAGAAGGTGTCGTCCTTCCCCCCCAGCGGCAGTGTGAACCCCAGGAGGCAGAAGATGTCGTCCTTCCCCCCCCAGCGGCAGTGTGAACCCCAGGGGGCAGAAGGTGTTGTCCTTCCCCCTCAGCGGCAGTGTGAATCCCAGGGGGCAGAAGGTGTCGTCCTTCCCCCCCAGCGGCAGTGTGAACCACAGGGGGCAGAAGGTGTCGTCCTTCCCCCCCAGCGGCAGTGTGAACCACAGGGGGCAGAAGGTGTCGTCCTTCCCCCCCCAGCGACACTTTACCCTAACCAGGGGAGACACCAATCTCCCAGACGGCGCAGATGGGACCGTGGTCTCTGCGCCCACAGCCTGTCCAGATCCCCAACTACCCTCACTGGGACAACCGGAGGAGGGGGTAAGTACAAATTCCCCTCCCCAGCTAACTTCTAATGTGGCCCCAGGGTTAACAGAGGAAATGTTAACCCCCACTGACCCCCACGTTTCCCTGGCTACTGAGCCGGAATATGTCCCAAGTACCCCAGCCGAAGAGCTGACAGTGGGGCAGAGTGCAGTCGGCCTCTGCCCTCCCTTTGTCCCTTGTACAGAGCAGGATGTCCTGCAGGTTATACCAGCAGAAGAGCTGGCATCAGGGCAGAGTGCCGCTGGCCTCTGCCCCTCAAGTCCCCTCAGCGTGTTGCCCCATCACCACAGCAAAATATCCAGGTGCCTGGTTAGACTTCCCCCCAAAGGGGAGATGTGTGACGAAGTGCCCTTCGCCACTTTGGCTTGGAGAGGACTGTTTGCCAGCCTCCTGCCCTGCGACTATGGCCCTGGGACATATTGCCCTTTAAAACCAGTATTCGGCCATACCAGAGTGTATGTCACTCAATCTGGCCCTTTAAATACAGGGGGGGGCATTCGGTACTTGCCCTGTGGGAGCGGTGATACCCCAGATAGCTATGCCATGGACCCCATTCATATAATGAAAGACTATGGGAAAGACTTTAGCTACATGGCAATTGAACTGTGTGAAGAGGATCTGAGCGCTATTCGGTAGTTTTGTGCGCTCAGATCCCAGCTATCTGGGGATATGTGAAATATGAGTCAATGTGAATTGCAGTAATGCTGATGGGTTGTCAAACTAGAGAATTGACCAACAAATACTTTTGTCCGGACATCCCCAGGCCGATCCGTTGGGATCAGACCGTGTATGCCGGCTTATGGTCACGGGGGAGGTGTGTAACGGAACCCATTACTGTTTTACCCTCTTTTATAGTTATTTAATTCTTGGTTAAAATATGATCCTACTGTTATATTACAAATAGAGTGTTAATATAGAATGTGAAAATAGTTAATCTGTGTGTTTTATTAGTCATGTTTAAATCATATGGAAGTGAGTTATACAATATGACATTTTGTTGTGTTAGGTTTTCCAGGAATGGAAATACCACCCACCCCCTAGGTTTCAAGGGAAGCTAAGCCATTTTGCCAGATGCTTTGTCTCTGGGCAGATAGTCATAACATTGATAAGTGAACTAAAGATAAACTCCCCAGACCGATGCATTCTGTCTAAGAAAGGGGGATGGCAGGAGGGGCACAAGCCTTTCAATCAAAATCAGGAGGGTTAGAATCAGACAGGCTATTAATAATTCGCTAAGGGTGCTTGTCCCAGAAAGGGGGGCTAATGTGGATTTGTTGTTGCACGGTTTAAATATCTGTAAACAATAAAGTTGGCTCTCTGTCTGTCAAACCAATCCAAGGTGTGTGCTCCTTCTTCAATTATGCTCTAGCCTCGGCAAGGGGTTAGAGGCATGTGTTTATTATTTTTAATAAGCTAGTAACCTTTTGTATCCTGAAACTCTTCTGGGTCCTATTGAAAGGGACTTTAGGCTGCTTCTGTGATCTTGGTTTTCTGAGTAATGGCCTTGAGTCTCTGCTGGGCACCAAGATATCCTATCTCTTCGCTAACCAGAAGTGTGTTCCTGTAACTGAACTGAGGTTAAAGAGGACCCCTCACCCTGAGGGTTGTGACACCGCAGTTTCCGCCCCACACAGGAGTTTGAACAGGGCAAATCCTGTTAACTCTTGTGGAATTCCCAGCTTTATCTATGATCATACTTTTCAAGGTTTTGTTTAGCTTGCTCATAAAGTCCAATGGTTTGGTGATGGTAGGTGGATGAGTATAAGTGCTTTACATTTATTATTAATTCCTTTATTTGTAACTCGCCAACATATTCTGTAGCGCTATACAGGGGTAAGTTCAAGTGAAAACAATATTAACACAGTGAAGAGAAAATAAAAGAATGGAGGGCCCTGTCTTTCAGCTTAAAATCAAACGTACAGAGTCCTTTCACTAAAGCATATAGCAAGATAGAAAGCTCACAGACTTACAATCTAAAGTGTATGGGAGAGGTAAATGTGATATGTATATTAGGGCTAAAGGGGATAAGCTTCTTTGAACAGATGAGTTTGTAGTGCGTGTTTGAAGCATTTGAGGCAGGAGGATAGTCTAGTGGAGCAAGGCAAAGAGTTCTATAGAATTAGGATAGCACGAGAAAAGTTCTGAAGATGGGAGTGAGATGTGGTGATAAGAAGAGGAAAGAATAGGGTCACTAGCAGAGCGAAGAGGGAGGGTGTACTTAGAAATGAGAGCAGAAATATAAGAGGGTGCATTATTGTTGAGGGTGTTATAGATAAGGGTCATGATTTTCTGGAGGCTATGGGAAGCTAGTGGAGTGTCTGACAGGTGCTGCAGACACTAAACATTGAGTTTGGTAGATAAGTCTAACAGATGCGTTCATTATGAATTGGAGTGGAGAGAGACGGTTGATGGGCCAGCAAGGAGAGAGAGTTGCAGTTGTCCAGCAAAATCTCCCTAGGAAATCTCCAATATGTTGTTTAACTTCATCTAGTTGCCTTATCCTGTACCATAGCGGCTCAGGTCTGGGATCCCAACATTTTCGTGCCTCTGGTTTGAATGAGCTCTGTCAGTGCTTCCATAGATATGTTCTTGTATTCCTCCATGATAATTAGTAGCCTGGCTGGTGTCTGGAATTCCAGCCAGTTAGGTCCTTGTTTCTGGGGTGGGTTATCTTTTCTGGTCACTTGGCATCTAGATGGAAGTTAGGGTTATAGCTGTCTAGAAAATAATGTACCCTAAGTAAGCACCAAACCCTCAGTGAGGGACCACAGAGCTGTGCCTTGCCATTCAGCCAAAAGTGGTAGTCATTGGCACCCATTTCACATGCCAGCAAGGTAATGCTTAAGATCCTGCAAGCTTAACTCCAGCAATATGTGGACCTGGAACTACCAGATGTGCAAGCTGGTTCTGCAGAGGCACAAGAGATCAAATTCCCAATGTCTGCTGGATAATAAAGAACACAACAGGGTTCCAGAAAAACAGCTACTTCCACTTCATAGATTATTCTAAAGCATTTCACTGTGTGGATCACAACAAAATGTGTTAAGTTATTTAAGAGATTCAAGGTGGGCTAGAACAACTGGAGGTAAGCTGGCTCTAAGGCAGCTTATTTGGGGATGATCAATCCCATTTCCCTGAAAGAAAGGGAGCCCCTCAGGGTGATTAAAAACTGAGTTTCTTAGTGTCTCTAATTTCCTACAGCTCCTGGCTATATTGGTCCCAAAGCTAGGATGACAACAATAGAATATCCACATTAAACTACCACAGTAACACAGGTAGATCTGAGACTCATCTGGTAACAGCAGATCAGCATAACACTCTTCCAGTTCAATTTCTTGATCCACCGCCATCTCCATTAATTTCTAGTATCCACTCCTTTGGATCATCCCTCAAGATTGCCAAAATATCCTGCTTCTTTCCCCTGGGGAACTCCACTTCCTGTCTAACTCCTTTCTGGGCATTCCCTTGGTCTGCTGAGAAATCCAGGATCACAGCTCAGCTTATTTGAGGGCTTTGGTTCCATCTTGGCTAAGTTCCTTGTGTTGGTTCAACTTTAGAAGGTGTAGATCCATCTGTGACAATTCTGTCATGACACAGGGTTAACTCTCCGTTCATTGCATAAAGTTTCTTTCTTCACCTCACCAGCATGAGCCGACAGGAGAATTTTGGTAGATTTTCATCAGATCAGCTAGCCACAAACATAGCATGCAAATTCCACCATCCATGGAAAGAACATAGTTCTACCACCTATCTCTTAACCAGAAGATCTCTTTATTGAAAAGAAGCAGCATATTTATAACCTATTACTTGGTAACATAATAAAGATCACTAGGTCAGAAGGCCAAAAATAATATAATTACTCAGAGCCTATGCAAAATATGTGACTATTTAGTAAGCTGGTTGTTTGCATCTCTCCTTGCATTTCTCCACAGGAGGCCTTCAATGATAAAGTGTTCCATTTGAAGCATTTTTCAGCTTCCCAAAGCACCTCTTATATGCACCTTTCTGTAACCAGCAAGTAACTTGTCATGGTCACTACCACAGGAAGGTTACTGAGACTCCTGGAAGTTCGGATTCCTTATGTAGAGACACTGACTGGTACAGAATCCAGATATCAGGGTACTGGTGCTGAGATTTCCAAGAACCCAAAAGGTCCTTGTGGGTAGTTACCCTGTAGTCTATAGCAGGTGGCCCTGGGCAGTAATAGCCCCTACCCCTGGATCGTCACAGATTTCATCATATAAAATACTGTTCAATATGACTTACGTGGCTATGACACTTTGCATACTGCCACGGAACAATACCATCTGGACGCCTAACAAGGGGAATCCTACATCTTAGGTATTTGCTCTGGATTGGGAAGAGCTGAATCAGCATTCAGATGGTGAGAGATAGAGGTGGTCACCCAGAGTTCATAGCACAGCAACTACAGCTTGACATCTTGTTTTCCTTCAAAAATTGCCTTATTGCCACAGCATAGTTTTTATACAGTGTAGAAAATTAAACAACAGTTAAACATTAACAGAAATTCTGACTGGTACAGAATCCAGATATCAGGGTACTGGTGCTGAGATTTCCAAGAACCCAAAAGGTGTTGGAAGTGACTTCCACTGGTCATGGGATGGGTTCAGCTATTAGTTCTCTTTAAGAAGAGACCAAACGCCCCATCCTCCTATCCTTCCCTGGCAATGTAGGTCTAGATTGCTATTAGAACTAAGTTTATTGATAATGTCCCTTCAGTCCTTTGAAGTATTGTTATGATTAGGATGGTGATGGTCTTTCCTGGCAGGGCCCTCTTAAAGGGCCAGTGTCCCAATTGTTTTATTTTATGCCACAATTGGCCTCTGGTGACTCTCACAATGGTCCCTAGTGGAGCCTAACAGCCTAGATAACTTAATTGGAGCCTTTGTACTTCATTCATGTATAGGCCCAGCACCCTCCTGGGAAGTATTGAATTCCTCTAATTTGGGCATCTTGTCCCCTGTACCCAAAAAACCCAGGAAAACTCAGTAGCATACTTTATTGAATTCTCTGGGGAAAATGTATCATTTAGAGAACAAATATGACTATGTACCATGCATGCATACATCAATAAATCAACATAACACAGTAACACAAATGAAAACTCATATCATGACAGTAAGACAGTTAAGAACCTTGGTGAGAAAGGGAAGGAGCTGTGATCTGGTACCAGTTTCCCCCGGGACCACAAAGTCCATAGTCCCCAAAAGTACAGTGAGCCCTCCTGGCTGTCACAATCGATGTGTCCTTCAACAATGTCCCTGACAGGTGGGAGTTTGTCAAATTAGGTTCCAGCACACAAACATACATACATAATGAGCAACCACCATTCCATCATTAGAAGAAAAAGTTCAAAAGAAAAAAATTGCTTGCACATTTGTACAAATATATGATATACAAACTGACAGAATCCAACGTGTGCTTTTTGAGACGCAGTAAGAGCTGGTAGTTCCATGTTCCTGGTTATTTGAACGCCATGGTTCTTTAAAAGTATAAGTTGCATTGAGTATAATTGGAACACAGCTAGCTCATGTTATTAATGTATAAATTACATGACATGTTGACCTTTCATTCTCCTCCTATCCTGCAGACATTTCAACTGTGTTAGGTGGTTGAGCAGCTAGCTGTGAATCTCCAGACTGCATCTCTTAATGCTCATCGTATAGCCAGACGCATCTTGTTGGACTAGTTTGTCATGTGTTGTTGGCTCCTGACAGGCCATTCTTATGGATGTTCACATTTTGCCACCAGTGGCAGAGCTACTGTTGGACCAGCAGGTGCAAAGCAGTGGGGTACACTACAGAGTAGGGAACCACTGCTATAATTAGCGGTCTGGGGGATCTTAACCTATTAGAGGAGAGGGGGCAGATACTAATTTTTATTTAAAGCTGATCTGATCACCCGAGGATAATCATCTACACATGTTTTTTGCTTTTTTATTGACCTCCAGGGACACGTAACTTGTAGATAGGGGGTCCACAAATTATTTTGCATGGGAGCCCCTCCAATCACTAGCTCTGCCACTGTTTTCCCCCACCCACATCATGCAGAGATATGTTCTGAGAGATGGGAGGAACAAGAAAAGCCACCAGAGGTGAGCAGAAAGAAAGAATAAAAAAATAATAATAATTAGTGACTTGTGTAATGTAGCTATGCCAGATGCAACATATAGCTTTGATAAATGTTCTGTTTTACCACTAAACTGTCTCTTTTTTGCAGTTGATTTGAGGAACTAATCATTTTTTTCAAAGGTGCTTTGTCTTTTTCTTGTTTAGCCATGTTTTTACTGTTATACTTGACCAGGGAATTTATGTCACTTGAAGGATCTCATAGACAGTTTCAAGTTATCTAAAGGGCTGCATAATACATTTGTTGGACACGTAACAGATAATTGAAAAAAAAACACAGGCCCCTAATTAATTGTCCAAATCACAATTACATACAGTGCCTTGCAAAAGTATTCACCCCCCTTGGCATTTTTTATGTTTTGTTGCCTCACAACCTGGAATTAACATGGATTATTAAGGATTTGCATCATTTAATTTACAGAACATGCCCACAACTTTGAAGATGTTTTTTTTTATTATTATTGTGAAGCAAACAACAAATAGGACAAAATAACAGAAACATGTGCATAACTATTCACCCCCTTAAAATCAATACTTTGTAGAGCCACCTTTTGCGGCAATCACAGCTCCAAGCCGCTTTGGATAAGTCTCTATGAGCTCGCCACATCTTACCACTGGGATTTTTGCCCATTCCTCCTTTCAAAACTGCTCCAGCTCCTTCAAGTTGGATGGTTTGCGCTTGTGAACAGCAATCTTTAAGTATGACCTCAGATTTTCTATTGGATTGAGGTCTGGGCTGTGACTGAGCCATTCCTACACATTTACATGTTACCCCTTAAACCACTCAAGTATTGCTTTAGCCGTGTGTTTGGGGTCATTGTCCTGCTGGAAGGTGACCCTCTGTCCTAGCATCAAATCACGCACAGAGTGGTACAGGTTTTGCTCAAGAATATCCCTGTATTTAGCACCATCCATCTTTCCCTCAACTCTGACCAGTTTCCCAGTCTCGGCTGCTGAAAAACATCCCCACAGCATGATGCTGCCACCACCATGTTTCACTGTGGGGTTGGTGTTCTTTGGGTGATGTGATGTGTTGGGTTTGCGCCAGACAGCGTTTCCTTTGATGGTTGAAAAGTTCAATTTTATTCTCATCAGACCAGAGCACCTTCCTCCATACATTTTGGGAGTCTCCCACATGCCTTTTCAAAAAACTCAAAACGTGCCATTTAGTTTTTTGCTGAAAGTAATGGCTTTCTTCTGGCCACTCTGCCATAAAGCCCAACTCTATGGAGCGTAGGGCTTATTGTCGTCCTATGTACAGATACTCCAGTCTCTGCTGTGGATCTCTGCAGCTCCTCCAGGGTTACCTTAGGTCTCTGTGCTGCCTCTCTGATCAATGCCCTCCTTGCCCGGTCCGTGAGTTTTGGTGGGCGGCCGTCTCTTAACAGGTTTGCTGTTGTGCCATGTTCTTTCCATTTGGTTATGATAGATTTAATGGTGCTCCTGGGGATCATCAAAGATTTGGATAATTTTTTAAAGCCTAACTCTGACTTGTACTTCTCAAGTCAGACATCATTTCACTAATTATGTGACTTCTGAAGGTAATTGGTTGCACCAAAGCTTTTTATGGTCTTCATAACAAAGGGGGTGAATACATATGTCTCATGCCAATTTTTAAAAAAGTAGTTTTATGTATATATTTTTCTCATTTCACTTCACCAACTTAGACTATTGTGTTCTGATCCATCACATAAAATTCAGATTAACAAAACATTGAACTTAAGGCTGTAATGTAACAAAATAGGTAAAAAGTCAAGGGGGGTGAATACTTTTGCAAGGCACTGTAAGTCCGTAATAGAGCCTGAAAATGTTACTGATATTTAATTGGCTACATTTTGCTACTCGCATTCGATTTGCGAGTTACAGGCTTAAAAGCAGTGCAGTTGTCAAAAACGTAACTCCTCCTTTGATGTTTCAAGGCCGTAATTGTTAACAGTGTTAAAGATGCAAAATACAAATGAAATTACAACAATTCAACAAGCCTGCAATTGCCTTCAAACCCGTAAATGGCAAATGTATCAATAAATTCTACAAGTACTAGATAGGACTCTCAAATGAATACGTAACATTGCAAAAGCAAATAAACACACACTACTGTACTAAAAATATTGGAAAAGCAATGGAAGGCAATTAATTGCACAACAGTCTCAAGCTCGCAAATCTGCAAAAACAAATATTTTATTTTACGTTTTATTTCCGTGTTATATAGATCCTGGGAATCAAGGAATTAATACATATCGTGGAACCTACGTGGACTAGAAAAAATGATTTATTGATTTTTATTGATTTTTACATTTCTGGATTGCGAGTCTCATTGCAAATTGTACTTCTAAAGACTAATTGATTGTAGTTTAAACTCCGTGTTTTACTGGTGTCATGATAACGGCCTCATTTAGTATTGGCTCTGTCTGTAATTTACGGGCTTGCTTAATTGATCATGATCATGCCCTGAAATGCTACGTACAGATTTGTGGTTTGCATGTTGGGGCTGTAAGCATGTAATTGCGGGCTTGAGTGAATTAAATACATCTATATATGTAACAAATTTCAACGCCACAGACAAACAGTAATTAGAGGTTTGGAATTAAATGGGAGTCTATGACAAATGAAATTAGGAATTAAATAGTAAGCGAAGGAAGTGGTTTGTTTGGCACAGCAGAGTGATATGCTAGTTAGTGGGGAGTGAAAATGAAAAGAGAGATATGCTTTCCTAATACAGAATCTGTCCACCATGTATCATAATGTTGAATATACAGATCAACCTTAAGGAATATGCTGTAAATATCTACTCTGAATGTCACAGACTACCTTTAAATATATTATATATATATTGTAACAGAGTGAAGCAAAAAAATGCCATTAGAGGTGGGTTTAATTAAAGAGGCTGGAAGATTTCTTGGAAGAAAGAAAGAGTTAACTCCAGGCAGTGATCAGAGGCTAATTGAAGCCCAGCTGTGGATTGCCTTTAAGGCAACAGCAGAGAGATGGGTGGTGTCCCCTGCAATTAGGCCCTGTTTGGCCTAGCAGAGTGAGGCCAGTGAGAGCGAAGGCCTCAGTCTGAAGCAAGCTAAGAAGGACGCTTGTAGTTATTTGCCAGTGAGAGGAACGCAGTATTTTTACTTTGTCTGCTGGAAGCAGAAATTGTACCAGGCTGAGAGGAGCCTGAAAGTTGACAGTCTGGAGTAAAAAGTCTGTTGGGTTTGGACTGCTGCAGTTTGCACAGCTCAGAGAGCAAACTGAGAAGTCTGCAACAGGGATTGCTGGAGCTGCAGAGAAAAAGGATTTGTGCCACAAAGAGCATTTAGAGAGGAGACTGTTTGCCGCAGAGAAAAGGGGGATTTGCAGAGGAGCTGCTGTAAGGATTTTGTCAGAGCAGTATTTACAGAGGACACTGATTGGTGCTATCCTAGCGGTTTGGAGCAGAGGATCCATTACAGCTGAGAGACTGGATATAAAGGTACAATTACAGAGTCTGATAACCCCAGGGAGAAGTCTGTGAAGTTAACAGATTTGTAGCCTTAAGCAAAAGAGGGTGTTAAAGGTCCCTGGAGGTTGGGGTATCTGGAGAGTAGGGCGGGACAGAACCTCACCCTATGGTATGAAATTTAAAGACAAAAGGACACTTTAAATCATTGAAGATGGACTATTTAAAGACTCTGTGTTTTTACCTGAAGGCCGAGAAGCGGCTTCAGGGCTAGTAAGGGTGTTCCTGATGTTAAGCCAGTACGTTTATGCAGAATTTAATTTTATGCTGGAGTAAGCTATTTCTTTTGAATTTTGGACTTTTTAATAAGAAGTACAAAAAAAGAATCTTGGCATCTCTGCTATTTATATGTATCTCAAAGGAAAAACCAGTAGCCAAAGGCCACATTACCACAATATATATACATATAATAGTATACAGTCTGTCCCTGACCTTCCACCTGTGTACAGCCTCCAAACCGTGACCTTTACCTGTCTCTTGGATTATCTTTATGATGCCTGATGTGGTCAGTCTTGCTCTCTCTACCAAAGGCAAGTAGATCCATTTCTGCATGAGTATATGTTTTCTAGGCCAACCACCACGGACCCTGCAGAAGTCCAGTCACCGTTGAAGGCCTAGTTCTGGGGAACTTGTAGGCTACCATATCCTTTTTTCCTGTTACCTCTTCTTCACCACATGCAGTGTCAGTCACATTATAATTAAGGCTCTGGCAGTTTGCAGAGGATTTCAAAACCAGATTTCTATCCATTTGAGCTCCAGCCATACATGTTTTTGCCCCCTTGCTTCAAAGCGTGTATGTACACTTTCTGTCTGTGTTGTGTTCTTCAACTCTTTTTTGTAAATAATAATCAATTAGTTAATGAATTAATATACTTTACCTATTTCTAATTAATATATCCATCAATCAATAGGCTGAAGAGCTAACAATCTTTTTTAATTTTCTCGCAGCATATAATGTCTAGTTGGGCTGTTGTTGGCCTGTGGAGATATTTTTATGAATGTCCCAACTGTGCTTTAGAAGTAGGCTGTGTGCGCAAGGGCAAAGCATTGGTTTATTTGTGTAAAACGCTTGTGTATGTGCTACGCGGTCCGCGAGTATTTGGCGTCCTTTGTAGTAGTGTATTTTGTACCTTGTACTTCCTGTGTGAAAGTGGTACGCGGTTGTACAGTCCAGTGTTGCGCAGTCCAGGGTCGTGTAGCCTTATTTTTATTTTTTGGGGCCGCCATTTTTTTTTCTTGCTTAGTCGATTTTCAAGTACCGAAACTCTTAAAAATCAACTTAAATTTACGTTCTACCTCATTCCCCAACGTCCTGGCTGTTCCCCCGTGCTGTGTGTGATGTTTTTGTTACGTTTTTTTGTGTGTGTTTTTCGTGTATGTTGATTTTCGCGGTTCGGCTGTTAAACTTCGTATTTTTCCTACCTCGTATCTGTCCCACGTCTCGTAATATTTTGTTTTCGAAGTCACACGTCCGTCAACTGATTGCAGCCTAACAGCCTTATTAAAAATTGTGAATCGGACAAATGATTATGGCTCTATATAAGCATATAGGATATTTTTTTTACAGAAGTATTTAGTTTGTGAACTTTTATGCAAAAGCAAGCTCTTCAGTAACTAAAAACGTGTTTTTAAAAAAGATGCTATATGCTTATATAGAGTCCTGTTCAATTGGGTGAATGGCAATTTAATAAGTCTGTAAGGCATTTCCTTAGTGTGTCCCGTGTGTTTCATTGCCCGCGAGGCTTGCAAGCCATGAGCGTCTTCGGCGCTCATCGGCTAAGTCGTATGCACCACGCAAAGCGTGACGTCTTGTAGTTCGACAATTATAATATGTGATAATGTGCTGCAAATATTATATATGTATATGCGTGAATGCAAGCATCGTGTCAGGAGTACCAGTTTTGAAAGGTCTCAGGGTAAATCAAGGGAGGCCCCCTTGGACTAGGTCTATCCTCTAGTACATCTTGGAGTGGAAGGGATTAGGACCAGAGCAGCACACATGGCTCCGCACATTTGAGGTGCATGCTCCGGATTTGGTTTGTTGGTTCCATCTTCTGTACTCTTCCAAACCTTCCTTGAGCTCTCCATAGTCCAGCTTTCACAGAGGTGTGCTGTGAGAAGTACTTGTTCTGGTAGGATCCAGGGTAGGCCAAGGAAGGCCATGTGGATTGTTTCAGTGAAGCCATAGCCTGAGTAGACAGCAGGGGAGACCTCAGAAAGATGGAACTGCTCCCGTGTGTCATAACTCCATCTCCTAGTCATTGACAGGCCAGCAAATCAGTTACGGTTGAGGCCTTTAAAAGCCAGCAAGGTGCCCGTTGTAAAACTGTTCTGCTAGTTTGCTGAGAGTCTTTGGCCTGCTATTCCTCTTTGCTGAATTCCTGCAGCTGCTGTCACATTAGTTTTCCAGGTTTTACCTGCACCAAGAACTCTTATGTCCCTGCCTTCTTATATCAGTCTTTGGTATCTGCTTTTGTCCAAGTCAGCTGCTGCTTCCCATTCTGCTTTTTAGGACATCCGCTCACTGTGTCAGTCGCTATAGAGGCCATTTTTTACACTGCTAGTATATACTATATTCAGACACTGTAGTAGACCGCTATGTGGCAGACAGTCAGCTTCAGTGGTCCAGTTCATTATTTGTGCTTCAGCTAATTCTGTGTAAACTCTTGATCCAGTTCCTAAACCTGCACATGTTCCTATTCCAACACCTAGACCTGTATGTACTTTTGTTCGTGTATATAAGGGTCTCCTGCCACATACAATCTTTGGCAGGTGGTGATCTCTGGATTTCAATACTTAAGGCTACATAGAACAAAACTGCCTTTTTTTGCTAACTAATAAATCCTTAAAGTGACCTTGCTCCTGAAGGATCTGAATGAGGTTCAAGTGTACCCGGTGCCCGACAGGGCAATGGGCAAGCTTTGGGCGAGGTAGGCAAAGCCACAATCCTTTAAGGTGAGCTGCTTGAAACCCATAATAATAGCCTGTTCAGGCTTCATGTAACTATTTGCCTTCCCAAGCACCAATTACTATTTCGCCTACCAGATCTAGAGAGATTTCAAGCTTTGCCTCTTCAATAGAGCCTAACATGACGGCTCCAAAACACTTCTCTGGTAATCTTGCCAGTTGTTGTAATTTCCTGAATCCATTAAAAAAAAAATCATTGCACTTCTAGAATCTTTCAAAATCTTTCAATAGGATAGTGAGTGTGTAGAATAGGTCTTGTCTCTGTTGGATGGACAAGCTATGAGCTTTATCTCTGTGGGAATGGGAGTCTTTACTTCGTCATGATATCCAAGCTTTTTCTTAAGCCTTCAATTAAATCTTCGATGTTCCATGAAAGTGTCAGCTTCCAAGGCTCTACTCAGAATATACCAGGGCACTTGCACAATTGGTCAGTACATTGTCAAGTTCCATACACAAGCAGAATGATGAGGTTCTGGCTGCTGCCTTCGAGCAAGGTCTCTCCGAGATAATTAAAGATCAACTTGTCTGCAAGGATGTACCGGAAGGTGTGGAAACATGCAACTCCACGAGAGGCAAATGGAAAAATTATGCCTTAAATGCACTTAAAAATGACACCAAACTTGCAGCCCCTGAACTGTTATCAAGGCGACATCTAGCCCAGAACCCATGGACCGGAGTAGTAATCACATCTATTATGTAGAAAGAAATGAAGCAGGTCAGAAAGTCTTCATAGGTCAGGATGTCCAGTTCATCAGGAACAACAAAGTTCTAACACCATCTGAAGAGGAAGCAGTAGACCGACTCCATAAAACTCTTCATTTCCAAAATCGCCTCCTGGGTCAAATGATGCTCAGATTAGGATTTAAAAAAGAACAAACAAGTGTATTAAAGTTTTCATTTCTGAAAAAAAAATATCTACACATTAGACAGTACAATATTTCTTTTCCTGGTGCTTGTACTCTACATCTAGTGCATCTTTCACCACAGTCCAGCAATAGTCGGCTCACATAACTCCATTTTCCTTGATACCTTCTTTCCATCTGTGAGATGTCTTATTTGAGACACCAAGTTCATTGTTAACTGCAGCACAGTTATAAGGCAAAAAAGCCCAAATGAAAGTGTAGAAAGTGGATCTTCAATCATGTTACAGCCTAATTTCTGGTAAGCTTTGGAGTATTTAGGTGGCATAACTTTTGCGCAACAAGCGAGACGACTAAAGCGTGCCAACACAAGCGCTTACACACTGAAGTGCGCCAGATGCAGCCAGTGTTTCAGTCCCCATTGCAGGTCCCTTTTCAATGAGGCTTGTGCATGGAGATATGTCTACTAAGGAGAATTAATATAAACTGTATGTGTCTCCTCAGAATGATAATTAGCTATATAATGTTTTGCCATTGGTGCCTTTAAACAGTTGTGTCTCATTAATTTCTTGACATGTGTAAATATAATGTAATGTCACCTGATTAATCCTACAGGGGCACTGATCACACGGGGACCCAGTGATCACAATGGACCCACTGACACACAGGGGCACTAATCACACCAGGACCCAGTGATCACACAAGGACCCACTGACACTCCTCATTTACCTGCCTGGTACACCATGGCATCCGCCCGAGAGGCAGCCCAGGGCTCACTGCAAAGAAAGCAGCAGGTCTGGGTGCCCGCAGAGGCGGAGCAGCTCCTCCGGCACCTGGAGCACCTTATCCACTACATCCAAATGGCGCAATGAGAGGTAGCGTGCCCCAGGCACAGGGACCCAACAAGAAGATGCGTAAGGTGGAGACCCTGCAGTTAGCTGTGAAGTATATCCGGGCACTGCAAGCCCTGCTCATGGACAGGCAGCTGGGGAGCCAGGGAGGCTCCAATGGGCTCTCAGCATGTGTAGCAGGCTAGGGGTGTAATCTTTGGAGTATTTAGGATGTTTTTTACACTCATTAAAACAAGAACTATGTTCCATGCAGTGGCAGATGTCATTCAAAAGACAAGCCTGCAAGAGACATAGAAGTGTAGCAGATGGTTTGGCTGAGGGGGCAAAGATGTGGAGTACCCCAGAGACTGGAGACCCCCCAAAGAATGGTGCATCGGCATTACAATCGCCCCTGGAGCCATGTCTCTTTAATCCTGTTTGATCAGTTTCTACTTTGCATTTCTGCTTTTTAATCCTTTTTCTTGTATAACCGAGCATGCCCTGTCACCAGCTTGGCGCCTTTGCCCTCTCAGCTCGCATGACCTGCCCATGGTGTCCTCTATTACCGTGTGTTAGTGAGCGATGGGTGACAGGTCCATGTGCCTCTGTGTTATGAGGCTGCTTTAGTCCTGCACTTCCAGGTTCCTCCTGTAAATAGACGTTTGCGCTCATTTCTGCGGACCACAATAGCGTGCCGTTATCGTTGCGCTACTCACGGTGGCGATTTGACTGCACTCATTTGGCAGTCTCCCAAAAGTCGGCGTGGCCTAAGAGAAGATTACTCACAATTTTTTTATAGGTATCTGATATTCTCAAAAAGTTCTCAGCTACAAGTTGGAATAATTCCCAAGCTTTTTTTTCTCCCTGCAGTGGCAGATCTGCTCAAAATGTCCATGTATGATACGTTCACGGATCTGTGATTTCCTGATAACTGAAGCGATGGAAAATGTCACTTCACTACACATAAGAAAAGTTATCTGCACTGTTTACTCCCTTTTACAGAATTTTAAATTAAATGATCACCAACACAAAAAAAAAAAAAAAACTACTCACCTATAGTAGTTGAAAGGTTTAGATAGCAAGCATGACGACTCCGCACAAAATATTTCCAGAGCTTTCACACTACATATACCCAATATGAATGTTAACCCAATATTTAAATAATATCTTTTTTATTAAATTCAACTCCCTGTATCAATAAATATGTTTCCTTACGTCTAAGCTTTAGAAGTACACAAGAGTGGTACTTGTGCATACTTTGTCCCTGTGGCAAAAACAAGCCACCTACTTATATTACAAAGACAATGTGTGATGTTATGTGTTTAAACTCTATATTACATTTTAGTTGTAGCCAGTTCATAAGGAGTTAACTGCATTTGGAATGTCATGATGTCATCTGTTACTGTCATGCTGTGAGTCCGTTATAAAAAAAGGTATATCTGTCATTTTAGAGAAAGATAGAGATAAAAGCATTTGTTATTTTGCCAAGCCTGTGTTCCTGAGGTCCTAGCCTAAACAAGTCAGAAATGCTGAGACCATAAGAACCCAGACTATCCAGGGGTGCCCCCATACTAGTAAGCACAAGGGTTAAGGGGTGAACATGTCCCCCTCACTCCTGGGGTTGTAACAGTCTCCTTTTATGTAATGGAGGAAATGGAGACTATAGATGGGAGCAGATGTGGATTTCCCCCCCCGTATCCCCCCCCCCCCCCCCCCCAATACTTGAAGTCCTTTAATATATTTATCATTACCACTTCCAATGGCAGACTTCTCCGGTTATTTACTGGGCTCTCTGGAAAGCAAATTATCAACCCAGACAGTTGTTGGGAAGTGGGGACTATGTTGAATCTACAAATTAAGAAATTTATATACAATTTGGGTAAGCTGAAATACCAAAATCAATACCAAAAAAAAAAAACTTTTATAGAGATAACCATTTTATCTTTATAGACTACACACAGGTTTTCTTTATTTGATTTTAAAAAGAACCACTGTAGTGCATTTAAAAGTAAAAACACTGTTTTTTCTTCTTAGTCCGGCTTCCAGTCAAAGCTGGCCACATCGCCTGGTAGACATAGGTAGTAGGAAATAAGCTGGTTTGCATGAGAGAAAACAGAAATAAAAACACAACAGATTTTGGGCTGCATGCTGTTTAAAATGGTCTCTGCCCAAAACATATGAACTTTACTTTACAGTTGTCCTTTAAGCTCTTATGTCTGTGACTACCCACAACCCAAAAGTGCGAGATGTAATATGACCAAATAAGAAAATATGCACAAAATGATACATTTATTGAAAGTTTTTTTTGTTGTTTTATACAAAAAAGGAGGTTATGTACACTGTACTGTGTTTTACTTGCACAACTTTCCCTGAAAAAAAAAAAACACACACACACACAAAGCACAACAAAAATCAAATCTGAGTAACTGAAAAGCAAGAGTGAGATCACCACACTATAATGGCGAGACCTCCCTGAGGAGAGGCGCCTCGTATAAAACCTGCAGCAGCAAAAGGTTATTCTTCACACCTCTCTGAATTTTGGGATGTCCAATCCCCAGGGGTAAAGGTCGTCAGCAAAGCAGCAGACAAGGGGAACAAACAAAATATTCCTTCATTGCAACGGACAGTTGTTTTGTCTGCATACCGTTATAATCCGGTCACCATTCCTATACATACCCGATCTGCAGAAACATTAAAAACACCAGGTAGGATCATTGGCTTTCCCTGATCTCTCAACTGGGCTTTAAAAGACCACTGTAGTTTGGTAAAAACCTTACATCCGTGTGGAGTATATGACAAAATTAGCAGGTATGCAACATAGGTGATGCCATCTTAGACTGCTGGTTTGCCTGTAACCAGAGGGGGCCTTACGCTCATGTTCAATTACTTTTGTTACTATAAGTGAATGCAAATCTTATCTGCATGCACAGTCCCTCCTACACCTTCCAAACTTCTAATCCTTTTACAAAAACAGACAAAATGTCTATTTTTATTAAAGCAAAATGTAAAACAATGATTAAAAATTAAAGTGTGTAATTATTTATTTTGGGTTATGTAACACATTTTGTTCATTTTTAAGTCAAATTCATCAAAAGAGCACAGCATAAATATTACACTGCAGTGATCTTTTAAAGAAACAATATTTTCACCATTGCTTTAGGTACTTCAGTCGAAGGTGTACAAAAGAATATTTGAGGTTGGAGTTCATTTTTTACAGTGTTGCATAAATTAGTAATCTGGTTCTCACCATGGCTTGTCAGGGGGGTAAAGTCATGCTCTGTAAGGTGATGGGGAAGTGGAGGAGTAGCTGTGTACCCCTTGGAGAGGAATTTGGATAAATTCCTAGGTGGGAGGATAGTGGTGGAACTAGAATGGCGGAATGATCCCTTACATATGAGACAAGGGTAGGCGAAAATTAGCCATTCATTAAATGGGCTGGGTATGTGACGGAGAAGGTTCCACAAAAAAAAATAGTAGAAAGGTTGTCTGGAATGTCCCTATACAGGAGGTTAGTCCATCGTTTCTTATAGCAAGACATGCTGCCCCCTACCTCCGATACCACCTTGTTTGGCACATTTTGTGGCAGGTGCTCCCACAGGTAATGGCAATAGTCCATGAGTAGGTTTGCGCCTGAGACCAGGTAGGCGCGGGAACGTACACGCAGACGTCATAAACTGCGTCCTACCGCATTATAGGAGGTTGTAGTGGACGGGTACAAAGGGCTAAATACATTTTCTTTCTTCAAAAAAAAGTTTTTTTTCTTTTGATTCTACCATTTAGAAAACAATAATTAAAAACTGTGCAAGTCTCACTATATGCATTGAAACAGACTGGAGCCTGGGTCCAGACCACTAGAGAACATGTGAATCTGGCACATGTCAGAGAGGATAAGTCGGTGAGGTTCTGTTTAGCCCTTGCAGGTTCTGCCCCCCCTTACAGCACATGGACTCACACAACATGTCTGCTTGCCGTGCTAAACCAAACAGCTCAAAAACGGATTTCTCCTCCCCAAAGTTTTATCAAAAAGTTTGATAAAGCAGCAAACGTTAAGTAACTGTGCCGTGATTAAGCATACATATCCCTGTGTGCGGGTGCTCGTGATTACAGTACAAGTGATTAGCAAGACTTTGAAATACTGGAGGGTGGGATGTCCAACCTTGTAGTGCCTTAACGCCAGTTTAAAAAAAAAAATATATATATATATACCTAAAATATAGGTAACCCTGTGACTGCCAGAGTAACCCACACTATGACAGTATGTGGAACAATCCAGAATAGGCCCCTCTGGCAAAGCCTTATACAACAGTTTTTTTAGAGAAGGTTTACATAAGGAGGAGAAGGGGAAGGAGAAAGGAACATACTGCAAGTCATTTCATTGCCTCCAGTATAAACATGTGAACTGTACATATCTTACCTAGGTACATAAATACTGAGAATCCACACTTATAAAAATAAAGGCTTCTGTTCAAAGGATCAAACGGGGTGAGGAACTTCACCTAATAAAATAAATGTACCCCTCACCCCAGAAAAAAAGGAACACATGGCTTTTGTACGGCCACAAGGCATGTTTCCGGTATTCTGAACGACTCTGTGCTGTTATACTGGGCAAAGCTCTGAAATATTAGGACTTCAGTCAGATGACAATGAGTAACACTGTACTTTTAAAACAGATTCCTGGGATTAGGAGCACGATCTTGATGACAAACCCAAGATGCTACAGGACATAAAGGAGCCTGTGTGTACATACATACATATATACAAATATATGCGAGTCCTACTAGTACACACATCTTCCTTTCAAGTGCACCTGCCACGACCAACACCACCCACCCTCACAGAGGTCACGTATACTTCGCATACTTTCCACATTTTCACTACAAGGCACGTACACAGACAGCCGGTGCCGTTATCAATAACAAAAGCATTATGAGCTCAGACAGCCATGCTTTTGCTATTCCCCATCCACTTATAGTTTCAGTGCAAAGAGTGTACATATTATGGTAGATGAAGACTGAAGCTGCTCCTGCTCTTTGATACCAGCTTATAGAGGATAAGGATGAGCACAATGTTAAATTACTGGTAGCGCAAGCAGGAAACATGGCAGGATGAAGGCTCCTCTTCTGATGGAAAGTTATCGATGAAGAAGTGATGTCCCATTCTTTCCCCTGACACTCAAAACCACCTCCATTTTTGTACATGTGCAAGAACCCAAGAGTTAAAGAAAAACGTGAAAAAGGCAACAATAAATAAGTGGTGGTTTGTAAAGTATGGGTCAGTGTTGCCAGCCTTGCCGTAATATCACATTCCTGGGAGTCAGTCATTCTTGTTATGTGAAGTGTCCAAATTCACTACTTGAAGCTCTGTAAGATTACTGCTGCTGCCGGACTGTTGACCAATGACTGCCATCTGAAGGAGACAGAAGTGAAAATTAGAAGCAATAAAAAGGACAAACACAATTTGGCCCTTACTACATTAATCTAGAAACAGGAAAGGCTAAGCGGCCATACTATTGAGCATTTGCCCTTCTCTTTGCATAGGTTTGTGGTGACCGTTAGTAGGCTCGCAGGTTGTAAAATTGGACAAATACAGATTTCATCAATTCGTTCACATTCATGTGACCACAAAACACTAGCTTAAGTTATGATCATGTTCATCCATGCCTAGATAAAAGGTTGACTGCATATTGTCCAACTATTTCATTGGATGAAGAACTGCCACGAAAAATGGTCCTTGTTTGTCCAGGAGCCCAAAATCTACTTTTGCTTCACTTTGATATATAACCGTGTTGTTGAATATATAGTTACGGATCACACATTCTTGTGTCTGGGCGCCAGTTTGTCACTTGCAAGTGGTTTAACTTGAATCTTTCTGTGCAGCTGGAACATTTCGCACCTGCTTATTGCTGTAAATATGTATTTTTCTGTACATTCAATTTAACAAAAAGGAACCATGTTAATTGGATATAAGCCCCAACACTATATTATACCCATACATGAGCACATGGCATGGATTGGTATCTATCTCAAGCATACATATTCATAAATACTGGCCTGTTTTGCGTTAAGTACCATGGTTTGGCGCCAACACTCACAGTAAGAATCTCTGTAGCAGAGACTGTTTAGAATATCACTAGACTGAATCAAAATGTGGCTCGATATAACATTTCATCCAAATATCCAATGGCTAGTCGCAAAGCCCCTGTAGTCTAGCACATTTTGATCAATGCACGCAAATAACCATGATTTATAAATATTGTTTTATATAGAAAAAATAATAATTTCACAACGTGTTCAATCTGTTTTTGCAGTGAATTGAAAGGAAGTGTAAAACTGAGAGCCTGAAATGGTTTTCTTCTCTGATTTCATTTATGTGAATGCAAACAGGAGACAGTCATTGCTGTCCTTAAAGGAAGTGGAGAAAATGCCCTGAACCCAATCCACATAAATATACATTTTTCTACAATATACAACACATTTGTATACAAGAAATGAAAAATGCTGTTAAAATGTATAAATTAAATTTGACCAATATCTCTATAATATTAAATGACCATTGCATTTCAAGAGACACTCGTTTGTCACGTATTTACCAAGCTAAACATAATCGCCGTATGGGTAAATGGAGAGATCCATAGATGCAGGTAATTTTATTATGCCGCACGTAGGGGATTTTTCCCCTCCCCATTCTTTGTATTTACCTGCGATTTCACCATTTATTTCCTACACAAGTAATATCTATTTATATCCACAATATTATTTATTGCCTTATTTACCCTCTTTACATTGCCTTACTGCTAAGGTATAAAGAACCATTTATGCACTCACACACAGCACATGTGCATCAGATGTGTCCTTAACATTTATGTGTCATGCACCCGCACAAATATAGACCACACTTCTGAAAAGAGACAGAGATTTTTTTGCTCACATGTTTGATGTACCATTTGGTCCTTCATTAGGGTTAATCCTCAGTGCACCGTCAAACTGATATTTTGATGTACTATATTGCCTTTTACTTTTGGTAACATCTGTGCACCGCCACTGTCATAAGAAACTACTATAGCCTAGAACTCCCGACATATAACATGTGCCCATTAGAGGAGTCCTGTGCGACCTGGTCCCACTACACTCTGTTTTTGCCCTCACGCGATTGCAGTATACGATCATTAGTATAGCTTCTTTTCCTGTTTTGAGACGGAACCTTTCTTTTATTGGCCACACGGCTGCAGGTCACATGATATGCGTAGATCGACAGAACTAAAGCTTGGCGGAAGCACTCAATGCTTAAATGACGCAATCAGAAGGCAAGTATCTTTTTATACATACATACACCTACCATGTTAGGTGGATAACCACTGAGGAAGACATCAATCTTTTGCGAAACGCGTCTGTATACTACATTTATTGATTTTTTTCTTGATTCAATTCATTTTATATAATTATTAGTTTTTATTACTTATTGATATATGTAATTTATATTGCCAATAAAATTTCAGGACTATTACCATTACTAAGCCTAAGTGTCTGCATTACTATATATCCACTACACTGATTCCGGGCTGGGCCCAGATGAATCTACAGACTGGAATAGAGAGACTATATACTGCTCTCAAATAGCATCACATAAAGTTCTCAGAAATGCGGGTTGTTGCCAAAGCGAAGAGAGGGCCACAGTTTCTGGCAAGGAGCGCCTTTAGCTCTCCTTCCGTGGACTACACACCAACACAAAAATCAATTACACAATTCAGAATGCGAGACCTGAAGCCGTTTGAGAAAAAAAAAAGCCTTAAAAAATTACGGCCCGTAACACTAGCAACAAGGAAAGCGAGATTTCCCAAAAAATAAATAAAAAAAATGTAAGAGGTCCAAAAAATACGAAGTTAAATCGGAGACCTGCGCACATACAAAAAATTGCGCACATAAACCACAATTTGCAGAGTTTCAACACAAAAAAAAAATTTGCCTAAGCAAAAAAAGAAATGGCGGACGAAAAAAAAAACGAAAAATCAAGGCTACAAGACCAATAAACACGCAAAAACATGCCAGATACAAGACCGTACGAGGTATAAAATACACTATTGGGGAGAACGCAAAATGCTCCACACCCGCGTAACACACAATTGCCACCATTTTACAACACTAACTTGCAACTAATAACATTACCATTCCAAAATGCAGAATTGCACACCAAAACAAAAGCTTTGCGTTTGCAGCCTACTTATATATCACACACATTGCTGAATATAAATTCATTAAAAATAGAAATAAAAAAAAATAAAAAACAGGATCGCAATAAAACGCAGAAGGCATTCAGTACGTGGCTCACAATGAGCGCCAAGGGTGCTCTGAGGAGCAAAAGTACCAGGGGAGAGGCTTGCAATGAGCGCTCAGCACAGCCCTTTCAATGAGCGCTAAAGGGGGCTCAGACGACAAAAAAAAAACCCCACCAACCAGGAGGCTTGCAATGAACGCTGAAGGTACTCAAGACGACCAAAAGACTTACTTTGTGTGGCAAACAGCATTACAATTTTATGACCGGCATTTTTTGACGGGCAATTCGCTAGTAATACTATAAAAGGATACCAAGGTAATATCTGTAAAGATCTTTTACAAAGTTGCCTTCTCCGAGGAAATGCAGGTCTATACGGACCATATATTGCTGTGGCTGAGATATAGACTATCTATTTATCCTTTGGGATGGTTCGGGAAAGATTTGTTAAATTCGTATATACTCAACACGAATGATTTCAATTTAAAATTGACATACAATATCAATCGTTACAAAGTGAACTTTCTAGATGTAACAATCAGGCGAGGTGATTATGGAACCTTGAACACAGATCTATTCAGAAAGGAGACCGCAACGAACAGTATCCTACACTATGATAGTTTGCATCTTCCTGCCAAGAAGATTTCCCCATAAGGGGTGGCATACTTAAGGTTATTGAGGAACTGTTCTGAAACAAACCCTTTTAGGATACGATCTAAGGAGTTAAAGAGCAAGATTACAGTAAAAGATCTACAAAAAAAATATAAGCGTTCCATAAAGCATTATATAAAAATGAGAAGAGCTGTTGGTACAGAGAACTGCTAGAGCTAGAAATTATACCATCTGATTTGTGAGTACATTCAATGGCGACAAATATTGACAATTTTGAATCAACCTATAGGGATTCTCAAAACAGATGAAGATTTGGATAAACTGATCAGAGTTAGTTGGATACACTCGATTATTGAAAAATGGCTTGATACAAGCTTATCTCTTAAGAAAACTGAAGACCACTAGATGTTCACTGAAGGGTACCTATAAATGTGGACATTGTAAGTTTTGACCCCATATAAAGCAGGTTCAGGAAGTAATAGATTATATGGAGATAACCCATCATATTGAAAGATTCTATAATTGTAGCTCCAAGGGAGTGATATAGGTTTTGGAATGTCCATGTGCCAAGAGATATGTTGGAATGACAAGCCACGAGCTACGCAAGAGACTGGGTGAACATCTAGGGAACAGCAAGAGAATTTAGAAAAACAAATAAATAAAAAAAACTTCAGTATTAAGACACTTTAAAAAAACATGGATCTAGTACTAAAGACCTTAAAAGGTTGCGTTGTCCAAAAGGTATCTTTAGGAATCTGGGGCAGAGATATTGAACAATCCTTAGCCAAAAATAGAAAGTAAATTGATCTTTCTTCTTAACACTATATCTTCTCATGGTTTAAATTAGAATATTAAGTACACAGTATTTGAGGGACTATGACATCTTGCTTAATGGTTTTTCCATTAGATTGTGGACACTTTGTTAAGTGAGGTTCCTTAAAGTACATTCATGTGACTTAGGTAACTGCATCATATCTTTACCTCTATGACACTTTTTTGTATAATGCGAGCAGTTGAGGCACGCAGGACTTCGGTTGCAATGAGGCCTCATCGCAAGGCCCCTGGACTTAGTGACAGATGCAAAATTAAGGCCCAGATGACTTAGGACCCGAAGGACGTACATGGACTGCGGGGCTTGCAAAAACATGACTTTAAACGTCCGAACCACCAAACTGGAGAAACCTGCAAAAACACACAAATATGCCTCAAATTAACTTACACACTCTCACACAGCACAGGGGGAGAGCCAGGGAGCCTGCGAGTGAGGTTGCAAGTTAATTTGAGGCATATTTATTGTCTTGTTTAACAAATCCAAATAAAATTGCCGAAGCGGGGGGGGGGGGGGGGGAATGGTCGCTGAAAAAAAAAAAAAAAAAAATCTGAAACTGGATGAAAACGAGGCTGAGCAACACCAGGCACGCAGGACTTGGACAATACACCGTAAACAGAAACACGCACAACTCTAGGCACGTGGGACTTTGAAAATAAAAAAAGCAGTCAGCGCGCGCCACGCAAAGATTCAGCAGACACAGAGGATAAAGGAAGACACAGGGAAGGGACAGGGGGAGATGGTGGAAAGAGACACATGAAATTGCCAAGTACAAAACTTGCAGGTTAACAAACCCTGCAATGAGCAGGCCATACAGTATGCGGGAGGAAAGGGTAGTAATAATCGCCAAAGGTGCTCAATGCGGGGCTCGCAATGAACGCTGAAGGTGCTCAGAGGAGAAAAAGCCTCACATTGTGCGGCAAACAACATTGCCAGCCTTACAATTGTATTCCCGTAAATATTGACAGACAATTTCCTAGTTCTATATAAAAACTTACAATTACATTTTTAGGAATATAAGTAATTTATTTTATACATTGAAAGTCACAACTGTGCTTTTATGTATGGTCAGTTATGTTAGGTACGCATAGGGATAGATATCGTAGTGGTCAATTTATTCCCAGTGAGTAGATAATCTTTATATAGTATAAGTATCAGGATAAGATAGAGGGGTTAATTATAGCCCCTCCCCATTTAGCCTATTTAAAAAAACTCTCCCAGCTATTGTGTATGACAGCAGATGCAGCCTATCGCTAAATGCCCGTCCTTTACGCAGTGATGTCATACGCAGAGAGTCTTGGAGGGAGACGGCAGCCACAGTAGGAGCGGCAGGATCCGTGTTTGTTTCCCGCAGACTTCCACATGGTCAGGGAAGTACTCTTGCAGTTATATATACATATATAACATGCGACATGGATGTCATGTTATGTACTTTCCCTTGTACTGCGGTTTCTAGCAAGTGTTTATTTTTGAGATTGCCAGATTATGCATACATCATTGATAACATTTTGATGGTGGTGGTATTTTTTTGCCCTTGGGTGGTGATTTTTCCATGTTGGTGGATATCCTAATTAATGAGACTTCCACAACAGTTGGGCATTATATACGCTCCTACCATTTTGGCAGTGTGAAAAGTGTCTGTCAGCAATCTCCACGACACTCTGCCTGTTAGTACACAGTTGTTTTTTTATCACTGTAATGAAAGGTTACGTTTTTTAATTCCAGGTCCACTTTACCTTGATTGAGCAGCCTTGTGGGAGTAGATTTCTGGCCATATGGAGATTTTATAAATATATATATTTTCTTTTTTTTTTTTTTTTTTTCTTTTTGGTGGTGGTTTGTTGTCAGCTATGATCTAATGTACATTCACTTGCATTTTTGCATGTGATTATTTGGGACAAACATTTAAAGGTGTGTCCATTAAAAGCTGACTTATTATATTTTATACTCTTTGTGCCTGTGGCATGATTGTTTTGCGTCTAAGCTCAGTATGAGTGGTCTGTTCGTTCTCTCTTTATATACTATTACCACCCTGAGCTTTGTGCTTTACTATCTATCTGCTATTTGTACAATTCTTATTTGTACAGATCTATTGATTATCATACCATATTCTATTAACTCAACATCAACACATAGTGGAAATCAAGGGAGACTTCTATTTTAAACAAGTGTTAAAAAGTAGTGTGCAGAACTTGTATTGATAGGAAGCAAGAGAACCAAAGCAAATGCCAATGTTTTAGGTGGATTGGTACAAGCAAAATAGGCATTCTTTAGGATATAAAGGAGAGTGGTGACTAAGATGCTCAGATTGTTCTTCCATGTTGCCAAGCCTCCTTGGCACGGAGTACAGATTTGAGTGATTCGCCTTTAAGCTTGCAACATGGAACAATCTGTGCATCTTATAGGCGCCTCTCCTTTATAGGTTTATTGGGGGGGGGGGGGGAAACTACATCTGTACTGTGTTCCCACAAAAGTGCTGAGATGGATGGCCCCGCATTTGGAAGGTGAGCTGCCCTTTGGCTCTGATCCTGAGTTAGAAGAGAGATGTCAGGGAGCTTGTAGAGGCTAGATAGTTTAGAATACTGACCCATATCCATATATGATAACTACTATCATGTTGTGTCCCAACGGTATTATCAGTGGATGAAGGTGTACGGGAGGAGGGAAGAGGCAAAGGTCCAAACCTTTGTTGGATTAATCGGATAAGAATGAAATTTACTACACACCCTTCAAAGACACAAACACTTTGCATCATTCAATGCAACCATAGCTTTCCAGAAATGTTTAACTCAGACACACTTTCCACCATTATATTATCAATCCCTGCAGGGGCAACAACAACCGCCTCCCCCCCCCCCCCCCCCCCCCCCCCCCATCTCAGTCAGACCTATCAGTTTCAGACATGTATTTGTTTTTTTTATATTGAGGAGATCCTTTAAGGTTTTTCAATGTGCCCAAATTGTGTTTTGTATAAAAAAAAATGTTTTTGGACAACTGAAGTCTCCCATGGATTATTATATCTTAAATTACCTTGATGAGGACGACAACCGGCCAGGCCAGCAACTGCTCCTGAAGTGGCGGGAGCAGTGACCTTCAAAGCAGTATAGACAAATTCTTCATAACTGTACAGCAGGCCAGGCCTGAAAACGGGGGTTGGGGTTGTCACATGAAGAGGATTCATATACATATGCTGATGTCCTGGGGGCCCCCCGGGATATAAACTGTTAATGAGAAGGGCTTATTTGTTCATCAACAGTAATACAAAAAGTGCTGTAACTGGCACTGAGTTGCTGTGTTCACATAGTAGGTCTTAAGAATTTTCTCTTTTCTTGCAGTACAAAAAAAAAAAAAAAGTGTGTGTAATGTATACATACAAATAAAGTCAGACAACAATAACAACAACAACGTTAAGTCTCCACTACACCCTGGATGAATCCATGACAGATGTGTGCACGCGCTATGGCTATTAATATAAAAAAAGAGGAGCCTCAAGGTCCAGCTCTGAGGAACACAAAACTTATTCATATAGCGTCTTCAAAAATTTCAGATTTCCCAACAAATGTTACACAGCTAAAGCTCATATGGTACTATTGTTTCAATCTCTGTACAAATTTTAATAAGGTTCAGCCACTAGAGGGAGTTATTTGCGCGCGCACACACACGAAGCACGTTCTGGGAGGAGAAAAGGGGCGATGACTGCGATGCCAAAATTCAGCCTGTCTCAATCTCGAAAATATATTGCAATAACTATTGTAAAAAAATCAAGTTTGCCAAATTATTTTGTATCTTCTGATGGCGAAAGAAGAATTTTGTTATATGTCCCTTTATTTTTTGTTTGTATAATTATTGCTGCTTGTAATGCCGGATTACTAGTTATCCCCTGGGGTTTTGCACACTCAGATTGAATGAACAACATGGCATCCAAACGCTAAACGTTGCTCTATGCGTTTAACCACAAATCTGAGCATTTGCAGACACATGTGAGTAATCTGCAATGGTCCATCAGCATGGGCTTGTGTAGCCGAGTAATAAGGTGCCAATTGCAACAATTGTTTAGTTCTTCATCATATCTCTAATTCTCTTGAAATAAGGAACACACACAAAGCTCGTTTCTATATTATGAATAAGTATAATAACCTTTTGCTGATACACACTACATACTCTCAGACAGCAACCAGCACATTTAGCTTTGTACACCGTGATGGACACTATACCTGATGGAGCTGTACTGCAGACACTGGGATCTGGACGGTGCCGGACGGAGCAGTAAGGAAAACCTGCTGGACGCTACCTGTGTGAGAAACAAGCAAGGTGAGTGCGGCGCAGTCACTTTCTAGTGATGGAGTGAGTTCCCACACCTGTTCTCCTTACCCTGTTCTTGGGTATGTGACACTTGCATGGGGGGCCCCGAGGAGAAGGCATTGAGTACAGCCAGACTCCCGTCTGTGAGACCCGACGTCTGTGCATACATAACTGCATGTGGGCTTGGGTACATCATGTGACCGCTCACCGTCGTGGGCACGGATGATGTCATAATAGCGGCTGGCAAAGTCACTGAAAGAAATAGTGCAGGACTTGAACATTCTCCCGCATGGTTACTTCTTCAGACTCCATAAGTTGGGCTCTCAACAACTTTAAGCATACATTCATGGAATGCTACCACACAACCTTTAGGGGTCAGCACTAAACAGCAAATGTGCTGGAGTTCTTCACAAGCTGAAAAGGTCCTCACAGGGAGTAGAAGAAAGGAAGCCAAATGGCTGTGCAGCCTATGTACTCACCTGTCCCACTGGAAGATGTCTGAGTCAGCTCTGAACTACTGTCACTGGATGGAGACGCTTGCGTGGCCGGATGTACTTGAATGGCTTGAACGGGAACTTGTTGAGTTACTGCACCTCCTGCTGTAGGAATGAAGGTGAGAGAGGGAGCACAAGAATGAGTGGAAGCATGTACAATCCAGACAGGGGAAAAGAGAACAGATGCCAAGCCAAAAGATACTAGACAGTAAGATAACAAAGTTGGCTTGATCGCTACTGGAGAGTCGAGAAGCAATGCTATGCTGGATTATGAAATTCACAGGCAAGTTTAAAGATCAGGGAAGGGGACACAGGAGAAATGGCTGAAGGGTAGAGAGCAATAGAGGATTTGGTTATGCAAAGGAGGAACAGAGGAGATAGAGCCTGGAAAATGTTCAGAGGGCACAAGGTTAAAGAGGGTTAGGTTTTAACATTGTGGATGAGATTCTGATCTCAGTGCACATATTGCTCCTTACCAGACATGAGTGTAAAGCCAGTGGGGAGTTGCATTAGTCCTCCAGTACTCATGGCACTGCCTTCAGTCTTAAGGACTGTCCCATTTGCGCTGGTAACAGGAGCCAGATAGTTGGTAATGGGGAAGGAGTGACCACTGCTGACTTGCATGGAGGTGGAGGTGGTGGGAGCCGTCTGGATACTCGAGGTACCCGGAAGATTGGTTACGGTGAATGCAGGCTTTAGGGAGTCCTAGGTGGCAAAGGAGAGCAGGTCAGTAATCAGCAAAATCTCAGAGTATGCTGCACTATTAACCCCTGCTATACCTGGAAGAAGTGACAGTGCCAATGTATTTCACCAGAAACGATAGGGCATAAAGGAGCTTTACCCACTGTAAGCAAATGTCCCACAAACTCTGCTATAATTTGAACAAGCATACACAACAGCAGCAAACACACTGTTATACCAAGTATACATGTTACAATGTAGGGTACAGCAAGAGTCAGCCTCCCTGAAACACAGCTACACTGACGCGTACAGTGGATATAAAAAGTCTACATAACCCTATTAAAATGTCAGGTTTCTGTGTTGTAAAAAATGAGACAAAGATAAATAATTTCAGAACTTTTTCCACCTTTAATGTGACCTATAAACTGTACAACTCAGTTGAAAAACAAACTGAAATCTTTTAGGTAGAGGGAAGAAGAAAAAAAAAAGAATGTGGTTGCATAAGTCTGCACACCCTCTTATAACTGGGGATGTAGCTGTGTCCAGAATTAAGCAATCACATTCCAAATCGTGTTAAATAGGAGTCAGCATACACCTGCCATCATTTAAAGTGCCTCTGATTAACCCCAAATAAAGTTCAGCTGCTCTAGTTGGTCTTTCCTGAAATTTTCTTAGTCGCATCCCACAGCAAAAGCCATGGTCCACAGAGAGCTTCCAAAGTTTTAGAGGGATCTCATTGTTAAAAAGTATCAGTCAGGAGAAGGGTACAAAAGAATTTCCAAGGCATTAGATATACCATGGAACACAGTGAAGACAGTCATCATCAAGTGGAGAACATATGGCACAACAGTGACATTACCAAGAACTGGAGCTCCCTCCAAAATTGATGAAAAGACGAGAAGAAAACTGGTCTGGGAGGCTACCAAGAGGCCTACAGCAACATTAAAGGAGCTGCAGGAATATCTGGCAAGTACTGGCTGTGTGGTACATGTTACAACAATCTCCTGTATTCTTCATATGACTGGGCTATGGGGTAGAGTGGCAAGACAAAAGCCTTTTCTTACGAAGACAAACATCCAAGCCAGGCTACATTTTGCAAAAACACATCTGAAGTCTCCCAAAAGCATGTGGGAAAAGGTGTTATGGTCTGATGAAACCAAGGTTGAACTTCTTGGCCATAATTCCAAAAGATATGTTTTGCGCAAAAACAACACTGCACATCACCAAAAAAAAACACCATACCCACAGTGACGCATGGTGGTGGGGGCTGTTTTTCTTCAGCTGGAACTGGGGCCTTAGTTAAGATAGAGGGAATTATGAACAGTTCCAAATACCAGTCAATATTGGCACAAAACCTTCAGGCTTCTGCTAGAAAGCTGAACATGAAGAGGAACTTCATCTTTCAGCATGACAACGACCCAAAGCATACATCCAAATCAACAAAGGAATGGCTTCACCAGTAGAAGATTAAAGTTTTGGAATGGCCCAGCCAGAGCCCAGACCTGAATCCGATTGTGATCTGAAGAGGGCTGTGCCCAGGAGATGCCCTCGCAATCTGACAGAGCAAAGAAGAGTGGGCAAATCTTGCCAAGTCAAAATGTGCCATGCTGACAGACTCATATCCAAAAAGACTGAGTGCTGTAATAAAATCACAAGGTGCTTCAACAAAGTATTAGTTTAAGGGTGTGCAGACTTATGCAACCATATTATTTTATTTTTATATTTTTACTTCCCTCTACTTAAAAGATTTCAGTTTGTTTTTCAATTGAGTTGTACAGTTTATAGGTCACATTAAAGGTGAAAAAGGTTCTGAAATGATTTATCTTTGTCTCATTTTTTTACAGCACAGAAACTTGACATTTTAACAGGGGTGTGTAGACTTTTTATATCCACTGTACATACAACATACAGTTGTGTACAAAAGTTCATGCACCCCCGATAACATTGTAGGGATCGGTGTATCTATAGGAAAAGAGTACAATACCTCTACATAGCTCAAAGCAAAAGCCAACACATTTCTGCGAATGCAAAACCGATAGATATAGATTTAAACAGAATAGATTTTTTTCTTCAAAGGTTTCAAAACTTGATTGCTCCTACGAACCTTTTGCGTTGGGATGGTTTTTCTTCCGAATACAACTGGGTTTATCTAAAATGCAGTCAGAGCACTTTAAAATAAACATAATTCACTCCAGACGAAGACTTTTAAAACTGCTTCTAACTTGAAATGTCAACTATCAGAAACAATAGGAAATGTACAAAGGGAATGGTTGTAGGCAAGACAACATCATGAAACTGCTCAAAAGCTGTGCAAAGCAGATACCACCAATCACTGCAAAGGACGTGCAGAGAAAATGGGCCAACACTGGAGAAGTTGTCCATAGTACATTATTTGCAATATGGAGTACAATTTTGGGCACCACTTGATAGGGCATCTTCGAGCTGGATAAAGTAGAGAAGAGCAACAAAACTAATAAGGGGCTTGGGGACCCACCAAATTAAATGTATATCCCATCTTGGGCACCTTTTCTCTAGAAAAAAAAAAAAAAAAATTTTTTATATATATATATATATATATATTCCACCTTAAAGAAAAGGATTCTTCACGGCTAGGCTGTGACAAAAGATCACTTTAAAAAGGGGTTGGATATATTTATCAATAAAAAAGGGCATTCATGGTTATCCTGGATAACGACAGAGGGAGGAATCCGATCGCCAGTATCTGGGGTCAGAATGGAACAAGGATTGATCAACATAGTACATCGATCAGAGAAGACCTCAAAGGTTTGAACTTGGCGTAAAAGTATTTTTCAACCTCTGTTATGAAACAACCATGTAATTTGAATACTCTCTCATGCAGATAACTTTTGTTTAACAAAGGAAAAGGTTCATACAACCGATGAATTTGAAGAAGAGAACACCTTGACAGCCATTAAGCATGGAGGTGGGTCTGTTGTGCCTTGTGGTTGTGTAATCAGTCAGTGGCACAGGGAATGTTGTATAGGTGAGAGGAAGAATGAATTCAACTAAATATCAATATAGGGTACAAGCTAATATCTTAGAGTCAGTCAAGATATTGAAACTTAAGTGGTTGGATATTCAGCAAGACAACAATCCAAAGTATACGTCAAAATCAGCCACACATTATAGAATTCAAAGATCAAGGTTTGGGATGACCTTCAGTAACTAGAATGAAATATTTAAAATTTGACATCTCCAACAGTACTTGCAAGGAGACTTATACATTTATTTGTCTGCGCTAGATAAGGGTCTGCAAGGAAGAGTTGGAAAAAAAATTCCAAAGACATGAAAAGAACGACACGTCGCTGCATACAAGTAGTGTTTGGAAGCTGTCCTTTTTTAAAGGTCTATAAAACGAAGTAATTATACATTAACATTTGCATAGATGGAGCCAACATTTATGGTTTCACTGAATAAACTATTTGTGTAGGCGTGCTTAAACTATTGCAAATTACTGCAAGGGCTACGTACAGGTTAATCATTGATATTGTTTTAACATTATATAATCTTTAAGGAGCCTGATTTTAAATGTATGCCAGCAATGCCAAATCCCACCTCCACATAACTAGGAAGGGGTTAAGAATCACACAGTAGGCTCTGCAGCTCCTATTACATACTATATAAAGGGCCACGGACCATCCCTACATGCCTTATCTGTCCCTCTAACAGCTGGAGGGGTGGGTGAAGACACAGCCCCAAGATAACTCTGTGTCCAAATTAGAAGAAGCATGTGACAAGGGCACAGCCCCCCCTCCCACCCCCCAGCTGTGACTGCTTGTCCTGGTCAACTCACTGAAGGGACACCACGTCCTCACAATACAAGAACGCGTTCAGCTCTGCAAAACACACACACACATATTATATATATATATATATATATATATATATATATATATACACATACACACACATATACATATATACATATATATACACACATATACATATATATACACACATATACATATATATATATACACACATATACATATATATATATATACACACATATACATATATATATATATACACACATATACATATATATATATATACACACATATATATACACACATATATATACACACATATACATATATATACACACATATACATATATACACATATACATACATACATACATACATACATACATATATACATATATACACACACACACATATACACACACTTGGTGTCGCATTAGTTAACTTATGGGGGGTGGGGGGGGTCTGAAACCCACTAATAAGCAAGAGCATGAATGAGTTCTTTAATAATGACCACATCCCACTTTAGAAGAGGGACATCACTGCACTGAATGTGCAAATCAAGACTTTTCTTTATTACTTGCATTCAGAAATTGAAGAGGCAGGAAAAGTGGCCAGACTGAGTGGGGGCAGGATCGGAGGTACAGGGCACAAGACGCAGTTCAGCAGGCAAGGATCCATGCAAAAGGGAGTGAGTGACAGGAGTGAGCTGCTAGGCAACAAAATAAATGGAAGAGTTGTGACTATCTGAAAAGGAACTACTGGAGTAGGGATGGACATCAGTGGAGGTGCTGGGCACAGGAACTAGAGGAAGCTCAGCAGGCAAGGTACCAGAGTGTGATGGGGCGGGGCACACTGGCTAACATAAACCTGAGTGTTTGCAGGCAAGAGGTAGGCCAGGCATTCCAATAAACAGTGCTAGTTAATTTGGTGGAGCAGAATTAACGGTACAAGGGACCAGTAGATGAGGGAGTGGACAGCAGTCAATAGAACTAGGAAAAGGTAAAGGGGCGGCAGAAGTGAATGATATGGGAATATCCGGTGGAGAGATGAATACAGAGAACTCTGAAGGGAGGATAAAGGACACAGGGTACCACTGAAGCTGAAAGTTAAAGCTGGTCATATAAAACCTAGCGTTGAGGGTGCTCAACAGGAAATCAGAAAGACTGAAGGGAAGCAGCCAAGGAGGGTGCTGGGCAGCAAAAGCAGTGAGAGGGGTCCTGGTGGGAGGTATCTGGAGTGAGAAGGCACAAGGGGCAGTAGGCAACATTCTCGGCACAAAGACCAGACATTGTTAATAGGAGGAAGCATCAAGCTTTAAAGAAGAGCACTGTAGTCTCCACAAAGATATGAGTGGGGTACATTGAGACAGCAGTCAATTGGAGAAGACTGCAGGGTACTTTTCCCAATGACCTTGCTGAGGAGTAGCAAGCAGAATATAGGCTTCGGAGATGGCAGCAGGCAGTTGCAGGGAAGGAGCCATGCGTGTGTGTTTACTGCCGGTGTTTCCTAGCCATGTCCTCAGACACTCCCCTCCTCCCATAGAGAGAGACAGCTGCAGCTTATAAGGAATGCGGGAGGCCCTGCCAGCAGCCGCTGAAGGAAACCTCTCCTTATAAGGTCAGGAGGCAGAATCAAACTTTTATCAATGAGTGTGAGGGTGAGAGAGATGGAGCACAGCTGTGCCCTGACAGAGGAGGCGGCTCGGGACACCTGTCCCTTGTCTGTCCATCCTTTCAATCACCCAGACATAGCACAGGAAATAGGGTTCCTGGAGTGGGGGTAGGGAAGGTTTGTACATGTGTTAGGACTACAGCATTCACAGGGTGGGCTGGGGTAACATAACACACACAGCAGAGTGGGGCACTGGCAAATTCACAATAAAAAAAAAAAGTTATTTATTTCTAGAAATTAAATCAAAATGGTTAGTTCACTTCACAGGGTGTTATGCATAAAAGCAGGCAGAAGGAGCAGGTATGAAGGAAAGGAGGAGGCAAGGCTATTTATCCCTGCCCATTTGTATCTTAAGGGGGATTCAGATTGGTCACTTAACTGCATAGAGCGCTCCCCTACATACCTATACAGACTGATCCCCAGAACAGATACACTCCGTGCACCCAGGTACAGGCCACTCAGCACACTCACCACGAGGCGCTTCACATAAATTCCCCACCCCAAATAAAAATCAGGGCTTTTACCCCAATAATTGCAGAGTGTTCATGGATGGCAATTTATTCCACTCCTCATTCCTAAACTACAGATCTATTTTTCCTCTGCCTGACCACTATCATCTCCCTGGCATAACCCCCTCACTCCTCCCTTCCCTCACCTTGGTCTCCCCGCTGCTGTCAGACTCAGACACCTGGTACGTAAGATCTGTTTCCTCAAATCCAGTGGCACTCATCCTCTGGTCTGTGGAGGGGTCCGAGCGTGGTGGGGAGTCGGGGGAGTTCAGGCAGGTTTGGATTAGCGCTTTCCCCGTCTCGCTGGTGATCATAGGCTGCAGTTTACGTGTGGCAAATGTGTATACGTGTCCTGTCTCGCTGGCTACCAATAGCAAGACTTGTGTGCCGGTCAGAGTAGAGAGCTCGTAGGCCTAAGGGAGAGAGGGGGAGAGATCTTAGTAGGAAAAAAACCACAAACACAGTCTACAAACACATGTTAGAAGCAATAGGCCAGTGCGATGAGCAGTATGTGCCCATCATTAACTTCCAAACTGGCTTCAACACCCCAGAGAGAGACCGCTTTCACAAAAGTCACTAATGTCTTGGTCACCTCCAAAGTCAAAGGAGGTGAACAAGTCAGTGAGAAGTTTAATTTTATTACTCAGGGTCCCAGACACCAAAACCTCACCAGCCTCTGCCTGTACCGTTTACCATCACAAGGAACAAGATTACAGGTCGCACTGTCCACAGCACTAGCAGACCCCTCTATAGGTGTACATCAATCAGGCATGTCCGGCCCCTGCCAGCATGGTGGCACAACAGGCCTATAAAGGTGTAAGGGGCACTATTAGATGCAATTCTACGCATACAGCTTGTACAATCAAAATCCTGCAGCTCACAGTATCTGCAACTGCACATGATTTAGGTCTCAGAGCAGCTCCAAAAACAGATTTGAGGCGGAAAATCCACATGGCGGCAAGCACATCCGGTCATCCATCTCTAGATAGGCAATATCCAACCTCCCCAGGCTGTGCCGATACACACAGGTGGCACATGCCCACCCAATAATTCCAACAGCTCAGTCAAGGCTCACTAATGGTAATGTGATGTATAATGGGCTCAGGCTCTGAAGGAACCAACGTGTACCAACAGCAATGACATAAGATCAGACCGATGGAACACAAAATACTCAATCCCCATGGCAGGTTTTGGAGCCCAGTCTCTACTGGAATTAATGGCAGTAAGGATGTACAGACATATTTGTTCTAATTAGCTTAGTATCCAAAACCCTCCCTACGAGACATCAGACTTGTCATTGTCTGTAAATTAACTTACGTATAGCGCTACAGAATATGTTGGCGCATTACAAATAAACGATATTATATTATTATTATTATTATTATTATTAAGACAAATTCACTTTCTGATTCCCAGTTCTCCGCTATTAGCTGGAAAGCCTATTGTTTATATATGTAGGGGAGATGTACGTTAGCCCAACACAGGCCCATGCACAATGCAGAGGTTATCCCCCTGGTGCCTCCCCCTCCCCATATATGGTTTCATGTCCGTGTACGAGCGAGGAAGAAATTAGCTTCTATGCTCAGACTTTCAAGTTAGAGAAGCCTCAATTATGTTGGTATAATCTCTATAGCAATGATGGAGCGTGTGAGCCTGGCATAGAGTGGCAGATAAGCTGAGGGGGAGGGGTGGAAGATAAAGTAATGTGGTAGAAAATGTAGAGCAGATAAGGGATGAACGAACTTTTCTTGGGGAGGAGGGTAGTATAATCAAGAGGGAGGTAAGTAACCTAATTCAAGTGTGAGTACTTCATCTCAGCAGGATTGTAATACCCTAAAATGTATGCCGACCAATACCTAAAACTGGACTAAAAAATGTGGGGAGAATAGAATGAACATGGTGGGATTATTCCAAGACTGGGCAGTTCATTTCGAGGGTTAGAATATTTAGGAGAGATTGAGGAAAAGGAGGAAGGGGCTGACCTGTATATTAAGCCTGGTTTAAAGCCTATAATCAGCGAGATATTTATGGTTCTTATGGTAAAGTAGAAGCCTTATGGGGAAGAATAAATAACAGTGCCGTCACAAAACCCCAAAACTATTGGCAGGGACGTGCGATAAACTATAGGAAGGGAAACAGGCCTTTGGCCCAAGCTATACAAGCCTTATTTATAGTAGGTTATTGCACCTAATCATCATGAATAATATAGATATCAAATGTTGAAGCAGGGGAACCCTTGGGGGAAGAGATCCCAAAAGTCCGATTTGAATTTGACTTTCAAAAGCTATATTGTTGGGGGAGGGTCAACAAAAAGTACAGCCGAAAACACATATGGCTAAAAGTCTTTTTTCAACCTCCATTACAATTACTAAGATCCTTTAAGACATTGCAGATAAGTTATGCAGATCAGGATACCATGTGGCATAGAAATAAGAATTATTATTTCCTTTATGTAACTCGCCAACATATTCTGTAGCGCTACATAAGTATCTGTGTATAGGCCATACAAGAAATCTAGTAAGTAAACATGCCATTAGATACCCGAGGTAGAGGCACTGTAACAAAACTGGTGAACTTGGGAAGAAACTGAAAAGGGGCTTCAATAAATGTTACTAAAGCCCAGGTCCTGATGGAATTCACCCAAGGGTGCTGATGGAACTGGGCTCTGTAATAACCAAACCATTATATCTAATCTTTCAAGACTCACTCAACACAGGGTCACTACCAGATGACTGAAGGCAGAGGTGATACCTATATTTAAGAAGGGAGCAAGAGCAAATCTGGGGAATTATAGACCAGTGAGCCTCACTTCTGTAGTGGTTAAGTGCTCAAGAGATTGTATACATGAATATATAAACACATGTGAACAAGATAAGTAGGAGTCAGAGATTTAAGATGGTTAAGTCATGATCACAAATCCACATTTCTGGGAGGAGGTTAGTAGGAACCTAGATCAAGGCAACTCAGTGGATGTAGTCTTTTTGGATTTTGGAAAGGCTTTTGATACAGTACCACTTGGAAGACTATTGTCCAAACTAAGATACAGGAATTGCAGCAAATATCTGCTCATGGAATATGACAGGAAGCAAAGGGTTAATATAAATGGAACATACTCCAATTGGATCTGACCGGGATTTGCTTTCTCTGCAGAGCAACGTACATAAACTAGAAGAATGGGTAACTAAATGAGATAAACTCAGAAATTTAATTTTATGAATGTTTCAAAAATATATATATAAATAAGCTTGCAATGTATGCTCTAAAGGGAACAAACCTAGGGGCATCAGAAATAAAAAAGGATATAGGAGTAACCATGCTTAAACACCAATAAAATTAGCATGTATTAAGAGGAGGGGTACCAAAGCAAGTATGCGTTCCATAAAGCCCTGTAATATGAAGTACCATTTGGGGCACCAATAAAGCAATAAGAAAAAGGACAAAGTAGAGCTAGAAAAGATTCAGAGAAAGGCAAGAAAATGAATTAGGGGGGCTGCGCCTAAGAGGGGATATAAATACAGGGTCAATATAAGGGGAATAAGGCTGTCACATGAACAGAAGCTGAAAAAAAACTTATTTCACATTAAAGAAAGAAAAGAGTTCCTCACAGCATTGATGGCCAGCTTGTGGAACGCTCTACCAAAGGAGGTTGATAGAAGACTGAAACAATTGGCAGGGCTTCATATTGAGTTTTTTTAAACTTCTTCTGGATCTATCGACAGTTTAAAAAAATATATAAGAGGTCATCTAAAGTTATAATGGACAAAGTCTTTTTTTCAACTTAAGATACTCTAATCGCTGCTCTTCAGAATAAACATGTCAGTGCTCAGAGAACCCTCTGCGGTCTGGAAATATGGTGCCACAGTGCACCCCCCTCAGAACGTCCCAACCTAAAGACCCTCTGAAGTACAAGGCCATTATGGTCGTGCGCTATGGATTCCTACCACACTCTGCTAAATCAGAGAAGTGGCCTATTGATGTACGAAATCAAACGCAGAATGACTTCCCCAACCCTACACCATACCCACGTTACCCAATAGCGATTCATGTCAAATTAACCAAAATGCACCGGAACCTAAAGTAAGCCACCCCAACAATCTACTACTGAACCCCATGCCAATATCTACTAAATGCTTTGTGTTCCTTGCATTGGCTCACATGACCCTAACTACATGCCTGGGCATATATTGTTCCTGGATCCAGAGGAGATGGCAGCACAGTAGACCCACCATTTGCACCCTCAGGCCAGGGATAATGTAGCACTGGAATGGAACCCACAGTCAGGAGAGGACTGGAAGCAGGTTACGAACAGTGCAGGAATCGGTGACCTCAGCACCATCGGACCACAAACTGGTCACCCCCGCCCCCCAGACGGCGCTCCCTCCTAACAAGCCTCACTCCAGATTAAATGCATTTATTTACACTTTATGGAAATGATCAGCTTCACACCATAATATCACCCCGGCCCACTGCTCCTTGCACACCAGTGTAACCTCACATTCTACATCCCTAGGCCCTTGCCGTAGTGTACCCCAACTCTGCATTAACTAGGTACTCGCCTCTGTGCACCCCAAATCTACTGCCATAACCAAGAGTAACGCATACCCCACCACATTCCCCCAGGCCCTGTTTCTTCCCAGTGACCCCCCCCCCCCTCAAGGCCCTTCCCAGTGGGTCACCCCCCTCTAGACCCTTCCCAATGGGTCCCCCCTCCCTGCCCCCCCTCTCTCTCTGCCCAGTGCCCCCCCCTCCTAGGCCCTCTCTCTCTCTGCCCAGTGCCCCCCCCCTCCCATCCTAGGCCCTCTCTCTCTCTCTGCCCAGTGTCCCCCCCCCTCCCATCCTAGGCCCTCTCTCTCTCTGCCCAGTGTCCCCCCCCTCCCATCCTAGGCCCTCTCTCTCTGCCCAGTGTCCCCCCCCTCCCATCCTAGGCCCTCTCTCTCTCTGCCCAGTGTCCCCCCTCCCATCCTAGGCCCTTTCTCTCTCTGCCCAGTGTCCCCCCCCCTCCTAGGCACCCTCTCTCTGCCCAGTGTCGTCGTCCCCTCCTAGGCGCCCTCTCTCTGCCCAGTGTGCCCCCCCCCCCCCATCCTAGGCCCTCTCTCTCTGCCCAGTGTACCCCCCCCCCTCCCATCCTAGGCCCTCTCTCTCTCTCTGCCCAGTGTCCCCCCCCCCTCCCATCCTAGGCCCTCTCTCTCTCTCTGCCCAGTGTCCCCCCCCCCCTCCCATCCTAGGCCCTCTCTCTCTCTCTGCCCAGTGTCCCCCCCCCCTCCCATCCTAGGCCCTCTCTCTCTCTCTGCCCAGTGTCCCCCCCCCCCCTCCCATCCTAGGCCCTCTCTCTCTGCCCAGTGTCGTCGTCCCCTCCTAGGCGCCCTCTCTCTGCCCAGTGTCCCCCCCCCTCCTAGGCGCCCTCTCTCTGCCCAGTGTCCCCCCCCCCTCCTAGGCGCCCTCTCTCTGCCCAGTGTCCCCCCCCCCCTCCTAGGCGCCCCTCTCTCTGCCCAGTGTCCCCCCCCCCCCTCCTAGGCGCCCTCTCTCTGCCCAGTGTCCCCCCCCCCTCCTAGGCGCCCTCTCTCTGCCCAGTGTCCCCCCCCCCTCCTAGGCGCCCTCTCTCTGCCCAGTGTCCCCCCCCCCTCCTAGGCGCCCTCTCTCTGCCCAGTGTCCCCCCCCCCTCCTAGGCGCCCTCTCTCTGCCCAGTGTCCCCCCCCCCCTCCTCGGCGCCCTCTCTCTGCCCAGTGTCCCCCCCCCTCCTAGGCGCCCTCTCTCTGCCCAGTGTCCCCCCCCCCTAGGCGCCCTCTCTCTGCCCAGTGTCCCCCCCCCAGGCGCCCTCTCTCTGCCCAGTGTCCCCCCTCCTAGGCCCTCTCTCTGCCCAGTGTCCCCCCTCCTAGGCCCTCTCTCTGCCCAGTGTCCCCCCTCCTAGGCCCTCTCTCTGCCCAGTGTCCCCCCCTCCTAGGCCCTCTCTCTGCCCAGTGCCCCCCCCCCCTCCTAGGCCCTCTCTCTGCCCTGTGCCCCCCCCCCCTCCTAGGCCCTCTCGCTCTGCCCAGTGTCCCCCCCTCCTAGGCCCTCTCGCTCTGCCCAGTGTCCCCCCCTCCTAGGCCCTCTCTCTGCCCAGTGCCCCCTCCTAGGCCCTCTCTCTGCCCAGTGTCCCCCCCTCCTAGGCCCTCTCTCTGCCCAGTGTCCCCCCCTCCTAGGCCCTCTCTCTGCCCAGTGTCCCCCCCTCCTAGGCCCTCTCTCTGCCCAGTGTCCCCCCCCTCCTAGGCCCTCTCTCTGCCCAGTGTCCCCCCCCCCCTCCTAGGCCCTCTCTCTGCCCAGTGCCCCCCCCTGCTAGGCCCTCTCTCTGCCCAGTGTCCCCCCCTGCTAGGCCCTCTCTACTGTCCCCACTCCCTCCCCGGGCTCACCTTCTTCATGATGCCGGTCTTCCTCTTGCTGAACGTGGTGTACCTCCTCAGCTTGTTGTCTATAAACTCCATCTTGATCTTGACCCGTCCTCGGGTTTTCTTGCCGGGCTTGGCTCCGGACACGGCTCCGCTGCCCCCCGGGTACCCTCCGGCTCCGGGCTCGGGCAGCTCCAACTCGGTCAGTGCTCGCTTCACTCCGCGGGACACCACTGGCGGCTCGTCATCATCCGCAGAGTCCGAAGTGGCCTCACTACCGCTGTACAAAATTTGGCTGCTGCCCGAGGCCTCATAACGCGGCCCGGGGCCCAGAACCCGGCCCCTGCCTCCGGGAGACGAGCCATTGCCGGCCCTGCGAGGTAACGCCAGACCGGGGCTGCGGCCTAAAGACGAGCCATTACCAGGGGAGGCCCCGGCTTGAGAGGGAAGCATCACACCGAGAGAGGTTAGATCCGCGGGGACACCAGAGGGTCAGCACCGGGGGGCCATGAGGGGCAGGAGAGGCCGGGCAGTGTGACCTGTGGGCAGGGGAGGCCGGGAGGTGTGTGGGGGTATCGGGGCAGCCTAGGGGGACCTGTGGGGGCAGGCTATGTATCCAAGGCCCGAGCTCTCTCTGGTCACTAGCTCCCCCGTTCCGCTCACTCTCTCTCCGGTCACTAGCTCCCCCGCTCCGGGCTCTCTCGCTCCGGTCACTAGCTCCCCCGCTCCGGGCTCTCTCGCTCCGGTCACTAGCTCCCCCGCTCCGGGCTCTCTCGCTCCGGTCACTAGCTCCCCCGCTCCGGGCTCTCTCGCTCCGGTCACTAGCTCCCCCGCTCCGGGCTCTCTCGCTCCGGTCACTAGCTCCCCCGCTCCGGGCTCTCTCGCTCCGGTCACTAGCTCCCCCGCTCCGGGCTCTCTCGCTCCGGTCACTAGCTCCCCCGCTCCGGGCTCTCTCGCTCCGGTCACTAGCTCCCCCGCTCCGGGCTCTCTCGCTCCGGTCACTAGCTTCCCCGCACCGGGCTCTCTCGCTCCACCGCACCGGGCTCTCTCTCTCCGGTCACTAGCTCCCCCGCTCCTGGCTCTCTCTCTCTCCGGTCACTAGCTCCCCCGCTCCTGGCTCTCTCTCTCTCCGGTCACTAGCTCCCCCGCTCCTGGCTCTCTCTCTCTCCGGTCACTAGCTCCGGGCTCTCTCTCTGTCCTCTCCCCGGTGATATCTCGGTGCCCTCGGCTCTGTGTCTTGTCCCCGGCTCGGACAGTGCCTCTCTCCCAGTCTCCTCTCCCTGCTCTTCCCCGCTTTCCCTGTTTCAGCCAATCACATCACAAGCCGCGTCACTCACAACACGCGGGTCAAGTAATGACAGCTTTCTTAACTCATATCGCTCCGCACTCATGCCGGGACTACTTCCTCCGTCAGAATGATGACCGCGTAAGGATTGTTTAGTGTGATTAAATACTAAGGACTATTTTCTGCCATATAAAGAGATACGATGTGTCCTTTTATGGCAAAGACTGTCCTTATATGGTGAGTCAAGGCGCACCGCGCTCATTGGCTGATGGCTGAGGAAAAGAAGGCCTGTGATTAGACAGAAGAGACACGAGGGCGGGATTATGTTGATAAATACCAAGAGAGGGGGGCGGGAGCTTATTGACGTCACTGAGCAACTTGACCGGCTTAAAGGAGCAGCTACTGATACAGGAAACAACAGCAGCATGACACCAATGTAACAACTACACAGGAAACAACAGCAGCATGACACCAATGTAACAACTATTTATTAGTATTGTTTATATCGCGCTAACATATTCCGTAGCGCTGTACAGGGGTTTAGTACATTGCAAAAAACAAACTTAACTCCTTATAAAGAATGGAGGGCCCTGTTTTTGAGCTTAAAATCAAATGCACATAGAGCTCGTTTCCAAGACCCGGACACACAATTGAAAACTCACAAACGTGCAATCTAAGGGTTTAGGTGTGATACAAGATGGCGGTGTGAAGGCAATGTGTTCAGTCACGTGGAGGGGTCTGTGTGTTGTACTGTAGAGTGTGCGTGTTATTAAGCTGTGGAGTGTGCAGGTGTAATTATAAAGGTGATAAGATTTATTAACAGGTGAGTTTATTGTAATTTTTTTAAAGGTTTTGAGGCAGGAAGATAATCTAATGGAGCGAGGCAAGGAGTTCGAAAGAGTAGGGGCAGCACGAGAAAAGTCTTGAAGATGGGAGTGAGAGGCGGTGATGAGAGAGGAGGAAAGAAGAAGGTCGTTAGCAGAACGAAGGGGCCGGTTGGGAGAGTATTTAGAGACATGAGCAGAGATATAAGGGGGCGCGCTGTTGTTGAGGGCTTTATGTGTTAGGGTCATGATGTTACATGTGAAGCCAGTGGAGAGACAGAGAGGAGCTGCAGACACTGATCGTTTGGTATTGAAGATGAGTCTAGCGGAGGCGTTCATTATGGATTGGAGGGGAGACAGACGAGAGATGGGGAGGCCAGCAAGGAGGGAATTGCAGTAGTTGAGTCGAGATATGATGAGAGAGTGAATTAGAATTTTAGCTGTGTCTTCTGTAAGATAATGACGAATTTTGGAGATGTTTTTTAGGTGAAACTGACAAGATTTAGTTATCGATTGGATGTGAGGAATAAAAGAGAGGGCGGGATACAGTAGAACCCCAAGACAACGGGCCTGGGAGGTGGGAGTGATGATGGTGTTGTCAACAGTGAGAGATATTTGAGGTGTGGAAGCTGTAGTAGAGGGTGGAAAGATTAGAAGTTCAGTTTTAGACATGTTGAGTTTGAGTTGACGGGTGGACATCCAGGAGGATATACTAGAGAGGCAGTTGGAAACATGAGCTAAAAGAGAGGGGGATAGATCGGGTGCAGAGAGGTAGATTTGAGTCATCTGCATAGAGATGGTACTGAAATCCAAAGGATTTTATGTGGGTGCCAAGGGAGGAGTTGTAGATGGAGAAGAGGAGGGGGCCTAGGACAGAACCTTGGGGAACGCCAACAGACAGAGGGAGAGGTGAAGAAGAGGTGCCAGAGAAGGAGACGCTAAATGTACGATCTTTTAGATAGGATGAGAACCATGAAAGAGCTGTGTCCTGGATGCCAAATGAGAGGAGAGTTTGGATTAGAAGAGGGTGGTCAACGGTGTCGAAGGCAGCAGAAAGATCCAGGAGAATTAGAATGGAGAAGTTACCCTTTGATTTGGCAGTTAGCAAGTCAATGGGTGACTTTTGTGAGGGCTGTTTCTGTTGTGTTAGGCAAGGAAACCAGATTGGAAGGGGTCAAGAAGGGTATTAAAGGAAATAAATTGAGTGAGGCGATTGTAAACAAGCCGCTGAAGCAGTTTAGAAGCCAGGGGAGGTAGTGAGATAGGGCGGTTGTTGGAGGCAGAAGCTGGGTCAGATGAGGGCTTCTTGAGAATGGGTGTAATTATGGCGTGTTTTAATGATGATGAAAACCTGCCACTGTTTAGGGAGAGGTTGAATAGATGTGTGAGAGCTGGGATAAGTGCAGTGGATAGGGGAGGGATTAGCTCTGAAGGAATAGGATCATGTTGACATTGTGACGAAGTGCCCTTCGCCACTTTTTCTTGGAGAGGACTGTTTGCCAGCCTCCTGCCCTGCGACTATGGCCCTGGGACATATTGCCCTTTAAACACAGTATTCGGCCATACCAGAGTGTATGTCACTCATTCTGGCTCTTTACATACAGGGGGGTCATTCGGTACTTGCCCTGTGTGGACCATGATACCACAGATAGCTATACCATGGAGCCCATTCATATGATGAAAGACTATGGGAAAGACTTTAGCTACATGGCAATTGAACTGTGTGAAGAGGATCTGAACGCTATTCGGTAGTTTTGTGCGCTCAGATCCCAGCTATCTGGGGATATGTGAAATGTGAGTAAATGTGAATTGCAGTAATGCTGATGGGTTGTCAAACTAGAGAATTGACCAACAAATACTTTTGTCCGGACATCCCCAGGCCGATCTGTTGGGATCAGACCGTGTATGCCGGCTTATGGTCACGGGGGAGGTGTGTAACGGAACCCATCACTGTTTTACCCTGTTTTATGATTATTATGGTTAAAATATGATCCTACTATTATACTGCATGTATGTTGGTTTATTCTCTGCAGAATATTGGCCCAGACTAGTGCAGACATTGGCATGGGAGATAATCCTGTTACAGATAAGGAAGTCTATTGTATTAACTGTTTTCATTCTCAGATAAGAACAAAGAAGGATGATCTAATTAATGTCTGATTGTATCCAAGTTGCCAGGTAGCCTCAGGGAGGTGTGACTCACCTATTGTCCCTATATGTGTATTGTGTGGCCAACTATGGGGGATATGTAAAATGTCTGTGTGTTATGTGTAAAATATACTTTTACTAACTTTTGAACCCCTGGTCTGATTCATGCCATTTTTTAATATGTTGTTCCCCTGGGTGAGAGCTATTGAACGGTGCTGGATTAAAGGTGTACCCCCTGTTTTGGGGGTACATCCAGAATGTGGTTAAAATTGTGTCTGTTTTAATTGTGTTACCTGTTATCTGAGGGGAGGAGACGTGGGGGTTGAACCATGTATATAATTGGCTGTTGTGATAATTATGTGGGTGTAGCCCTTCAGAGGGCACCATTGCATAAAAGGAGATCCCCTGTCATTAAAGAGTCCTACTTGACCCTTCAAAACGTAGCCTTGTCTCGTTCTTGGAGGGGATTGCTATATCCTACTGGGGATTGCTATGCGCTGCATACTCCCTGGGAGCTTTAAGCTACGGCGGTTGTGGAGTCTGTGGTAGTGTGGTGTCCGGTGCGGTGCTTGTAGGCCTCGACGCAAGCTAGGACGCGTCTATCAACGGAGGTACCCGGTCGGGGTGCCAGTAGATCCGTTACAGACATGTTGTAAGGTGAGAGGTCAATAATAACGTAGATACTTCATCCTTGGTTACAGGGTCAAAGGAATCCATAGTAGAGGAGGGATGGGGGAATGGTAAGGGTTGGGTGTTGTCGGTTTGTGGAGAGGATGGTGGGATAGGGCCAAGCTGGGAGGAGAGCTCATTTCGGATGGTTTAAATTTGATTTTTAAATTTGTTGGCAAAGTCATCAGCAGTTAGACAGGAAGGGGCAGGAGGCGGGGGTGGGCAAAGGAGGGTGATGAATGAATGCAAATAAACGTTTAGGGTTGGAGGACAGGTTTGATATTGGGGATGAGAAGTAGTGTTGTTTGCAAGATTGAGGGCAGAGAAGTAGGAGCGCAAGTTAAACTTGTAGTGGAGAAAGTCTGCTGAGGTGCGAGATTTCCTCCATAGTCGTTCTGCAGTGCGTGAGCCAACTTCCCAATTTCCCCCTTTCTTTACTTTTTGCATTCCCCTTATTCCTCCCTTCTTTCATTTCTCTGTTTCTCAGCACACAAAGAAAAAAAAAAAGGTGTTGTATATAGCCATGAGATATATATATATATATATATATATATATATATATATATATTTAACTGTAGTTAAGCTTAGTTTTTATTATCCTACTTATGTGTGAATTCCACAATTTTACATCTGACCTTCCAGTTGTCTAATGGATTATGTGTCTGTGTTATCATTTTTCAATCTAAATTAAGTGTAGTTAATTATTAATAATACTTTCAACTTCTGTATATGCCTAATATTTGATACCACTAAGTATTGTGATTAATTTACCGTGAATTAAATTGTGTTTAAACCTTTATTAGCTATCCATCCATTTATAGTGTAATAGTGTTATATTATAAAGTTCATAATTATTTAATGTGGTTTTTGTTTTTTTTAATCCCATACAAATACAGTGGATATAAAAAGTCTACACACCCATGTTAAAATATCAGGTTTCTGTGCTGTAAAAAAATGAGACAAAGATAAATCATTTCAGAACTTTTTCCACCTTTAATGTGACCTATGCACTGTACAACTCAATTGAAAAACAAACTGAAATCTTTTAGGTAGAGGGAAGAAAAAATATAAAAATAAAATAATATGGTTGCATAAGTCTGCACACCCTTAAACTAATACTTTGTTGAAGCCCCTTGTGATTGTATTACAGCACTCAGTCTTTTTGGGTATGAGTCTATCAGCATGGCACATTTTAACTTGGCAAGATTTGCCCACTCTTCTTTGTAAAAACACTCCAAATCTGTCAGATTGCGAGGGCATCTCCTGGGCACAGCCCTCTTCAGATCACAATAGGATTCAAGTCTGGGCTCTGGCTGGGCCATTCCAAAACTTTAATCTTCTTCTGGTGAAGCCATTCCTTTGTTGATTTGGATGTATGCTTTGGGTCGTTGTCATGCTGAAAGATGAAGTTCCTCTTCATGTTCAGCTTTCTAGCAGAAGCCTGAAGGTTTTGTGCCAATATTGACTGGTATTTGGAACTGTTCATAATTCCCTCTATCTTAACTAAGGCCCAAGTTCCAGCCCCAAAGCATGATGCTGCCACCACCATGCGTCACTGTGGGTATGGTGTTCTTTTGGTGATGTGCAGTGTTGTTTTTGCGCCAAACATATCTTTTGGAATTATGGCCAAAAAGTTCAACCTTGGTTTCATCAGACCATAACACCTTTTCCCACATGCTTTTGGGAGACTTCAGATGTGTTTTTGCAAAATGTAGCCTGGCTTGGATGTTTTTCTTCGTAAGAAAAGGCTTTCGTCTTGCCACTCTACCCCATAGCCCAGACATATGAAGAATATGGGAAATTTTTGTCACATGTACCACACAGCCAGTACTTGCCAGTTATTCCTGCAGCTCCTTTAATGTTGCTGTAGGCCTCTTGGTAGCCTCCCAGACCAGTTTTCTTCTCGTCTTTTCATAAAGTTTGGAGGGAGCTCCAGTTCTTGGTAATGTCACTGTTGTGCCATATTTTCTCCACTTGATGATGACTGTCTTCACTGCGTTCCATGGTATGTGATTGCTTAATTCTAAACACAGCTACATCCCCAGTTATAAGAGGGTGTGCATACTTATGCAACCATATTTTATTTTTTATATTTTTTCTTCCCTCTACCTAAATGATTTCAGTTTGTTTTTCAATTGAGTTGTACAGGTTATAGGTCACATTAAAGGTGGAAAAAGTTTTGAAATGATTTATCTTTGTCATTTTTTTACAGCACAGAAACCTGACATTTTAACAGGGGTGTGTAGACTTTTTATATCCACTGTATCTATATCAGATTGTTGTATCTGACACCTGTATCTCTCGTGGATTATATATCCATGTTATTCTTTTCATTATTATAAGTTGTGAACATTGTTTAAGTGCTAGCTACTTGCTTAATTTATACCAATAAGTATATGGTGTTTTAATATTTTATATTTTACATGTTAATTAGAAAAAAAAAACCAAACAAAAAAAGACCAGTGTGTTGAGAACTAATTATACATAAAGTCTAGTATGATTTTGATCTTTTATCTGACATCCAAGACAAACGCTAATTTAGATTCCATTTTTTTGTTTCTCAGCTTCACTAGGTGATTAAAAACTGTTTCTTATACAATTTTTAAAGATTATCAGTATAGTAGGAAAACCCCATCTGTAGTGGAGTTTATTTGTTCTCAATATTTTTGCTACTTCTTTAAACTCTCTCCTTTGTTTAAGGGTGTTAGCTGAAAAATCTGAAAAGATAGACATTTTATCATATGGAGTTGCCAGATCTTTCCCAGAGATAGAGGCCTTTACAATAGATTCTTTATATGTACGATGATGTAGCTTAACCAGGACATCTCTTGATGTATCCTGAGAAAAATCTTTAGGCAGTGGTACGCGGTGTAACATCACTTTTATCCTCTTCTGGGATAATTGGTATTACAAATGAATGTAACAGTGACGTTACTTATAGCGATAGATCTTTGCCCAACATTGCCTCTGGTATACCTCTTATCCTTAGAATATTTCTTCTAGAGTGGTCCTCTATTTGCGTTTGTTTATTTTTTAGGCTTTTTGCCCTCTCTCTAGTATCTTAACTTGAGTAAGAGTTTCTGCATGTTCTTTAGTTAACAAATCAAACTTAATTTCTACATCCTCTAATCTTTTGTTTGTATAGCTAATTGCTTATTGCAGTTTTTCATGTTAGCGATAGTTAATTGTTCTGGTTGTACATCTAACAAAACCAGATGTTTCTGACATGGTAAACTCCTTCGGGTCCATTTTTTATATAGATTTTTCTGGAGTGTGAATTGAGTGATCTAATTGTGGTTTATTTACCTTTTTTCCCTTCTCTCCTGGGAGAAAAGCTGGTCCTAGTGCCTACCTTTTTTCTCTTTATTTTTAACTGGGTGACTCGTATCCTGGGCTATTCTTAAACTTGTATTATGTTAAAACTAGGAGTACTAATTAACCAATATCTAACCTATCTTTTAACTTAGTTCTTGTCCCTTTAGACAATTGTTACTGAGTAAAATACTTAGGCCCTTCTGTGATATTTAATTAACATAAATTACTGTATGTTGGTAACCCTGGGTGTAAGATATGGCTTATAAAATGATCATTTTTAAACATTGTGTCTTTAATAAGTGTATCTTATAAAGATGTATACCACTACATACATTTTATAAGTGATGATCTACAAATTGTGTTCAGTCAACCCCCATCTTATCAGAAACTGTACCCTGAGAAACTTGAGGTGTGACAAAAGACTTATGCCTGGGGTTGTTTATGAGTAAACAAAAGAACAGTTGGGTGTTGTGGACTCTTGCATCATCTAGACAACATAATAGGGGCTCTCTTGGCCCAGAGTGTTTTTATATGTAAACCAAAGGACATTTGTGTGTGTGTTTCCCATCTATGGAGTTTTTATGGAGTTTGGTGGGAGGTGAGATGATTTCAGTTGAGATGGACAGTCACATATCAATGGGGTGTGTCCAAGAAAGATATACAAAGTCCAGAGAGGGTCTAAGTGTGTGTGTGTCCACGAAGAGGTGTCCAGAAGAGCCATCCAGAGGAGTGTCCAGCTAAGCAGAAGCCATGCCGTGGTGTGACCTGAGGCCTAAACACATGGACTCTAAAGATATTGCTGACTTCTGGTGTAGTATCTAATAATAATGTAGTATATTCATATAAGTATCTTTTTGTATATATGTTTTTTATCCCTACTGTCTATCTGTTTGTCTAAAACCCATAGTGTAACCGTATATTAATTTATGTAAAATATATCCTCTTTAATTAACTGCTTGTTTATTGATTTGTCCAAAAGAACTTATTATTTGTAGAAATTATACATTAATTATTTAATTATTGGTTCATTTCTGACACTGAAGTTTTGTTTTTCCTTTTTTTTTTTTTTTTTTTGCTGGTCTATTTTTCTGACCAGGTTATTTTTATTTAATTTTTATGCTCACATTTCTCTCTATCTGAGTAAATGTGGTACATGCACAATCTTTATCTCCTGGTTACTGCATAGGGAGAGTTCCCATATCACGAGATATAGGTGTATGATATCTTATCTGGTTAAAAATCCTTATCATACCAATTCTGTTTAATTTTTGTGTATTATGTACTATCTTTTGTTTTCCATGTTGGATAAATACTGTGACATTGTGACATCTATTCCTCCAGGCCCATCCTCAGCTCAGATGATGGCCATGGTGCAAATGGGTAGAGAATTCTGCAAGTTATTTCTAGGCCTCTAAGAAGGGAACATGATAAGAGGTGGATTACATTATGAGTTGAGAAAATAATTTTAGAGCTTTATTATTAAATGTATATTGACAGTAATAGAATTAGTCATTTCTTTTTTTTATACAACCTGTTATAGGATAAATCAAGTAATGTCTTATCACTTATAGAGATGTAAATTAGTAGTATTGAACTGTTCTAATGATATTTTTTTCTGCTTTAGCAGGAGTAGAAACAAATGGTTGCTTATATACTTTACATGTATGTTATATGTTTATTAGCTTTTGCATGATTTACATTTTGACTTAATTGATTTTAGTTTATACCGCCGCTTGTTTATGCATAGGTTAAATTTAAGTTACATTTAGGGAAGATTTTAGGGTAGGTGTATATGATGAGAGGATGTCTGGTTGAAAGACGTATGGAAGTTTCTTGTATTACAGATCTTGAATGTTTGGATTTTTGTTTTTATTTTTGTCACACTTGCCTACCCCATCAGAAAATGACAGAGAGTGTGTGCTTGTAAAGAAGAGGAAAAAGCAAAGAGGGTAACATAGAGAAAAGACAAGCGTGCCCTAATATATGATGAAAGTCTCTACCAAGTACCTATCCTGATGACAACATATAATAACAGAAGAAGAACCAGATACAGAGTTTGCTGACTGAAACACCAAGCCCAGACAGAAATCTTGTCTGCACCCCAAAAAAAGGGAAAAGGCCAAACTCTTGTTCATTGACATGAAAATATGCTCATGCATGTATCTGCAGGCAAAGAGAAAAGCTGTAAAGATCTCTGAGAAAGCCACATACTCCTTGTTCTGTGCCTGAATATCTGCACATGATGGTCTATTGCTTTGACCAGATGATCTCCCCATCCAGAAGCATTTGATCCACCGGTTTACAAAGATGGGCCTGGCTAGGTGTGATGTGTAAGACTGGGTTTGTATGATGACTGTCTGAGCATATGTTTTTATTGTTTTATTATTTTAACTTTTTCTGCTCTCACCTATACCTGTCTTACTTTTTACTGTTCCTTGGCCTCTAACCCTTCTGTGCCTTCTTCTATCAGCTTGCCAGGATCTAGTACAAACTAACATCTGATAACGAAGAGCAACTAGTGAAAGAAGTTAATATGCATAAACTCTGGATTATTATTATTAATATCACTGCATAATTTATTGGTTATTACATTACATCTGTTATCTAATTACCTGAATATAAAGGGACATTGGTTCTGTGGTCTAGTTATTGGTAATTGGTTGGGCGGTGTTGTTTGAGGATTAAGTGAGGCCTTTTTCTGTCTGCATTAACCATTTTTTTTAATTTTTTTTTACATACCTAGACTTTTATATCTATTGCACCACAATCTGGACTATATCATGGTAACATATAACAGCATATGTCAATGTTTTCACCCACCCCATTGAACTCTTTCCTTGTTATGTGGACTTTTGTCAAACAGGTGCTCACTTATGTTTATCTGGATTTATTTTTATCGGGACTTATTTTTAGTTTTTTATGGACTTATTGTTTTTTCATCTTGTTTGTGCTTAATAATCACAGATACTAAAGCTCTCATTTAACATTTGGACTGTGAACTTTGTGCTAAGGACTCTATTATTGACCCAAGTTTTAATTTTCCATGGATTATATCGGACTATTATAATTGTTGTTGTTTTAAATTGTGTTTGTTTGTTTTTTTATTTTTGCTATGTATTGTGATTTTCTTTTGTAATGCTCTTGTGGGAAGGTATTAAGGTAAAATATGCAAAGCACTCTGTGAGATAAAATATCTCCATGTTGTAGGAAACTCATCTGTACTGGATACTTTAGGGCATTGAGTCTCTGTGGGAGCTAGTCTGCAGATCATGCCTCTACTTCCTATTAGGTTTATAATAATGTATATGTGTTTTTGTTAAATGTGTGAAATGTATATTACGATTGCACACTATCATATTTGAATTTTTTTTTGTTGACAATTTTCATTGTCATAGGGGGGAGTGTTGTGGAGAAATACAAATATCCATACATGAGACATATTGTATCTTTTTTTCTTCCTTTTCTCTTATTATTTCAGAATAACATATAATACAAACGTACAAAGCAAATAAGTATAACATTGTACAGCATACATACATACAAGCACATTTTCAATAACATTCAAACAAAAGGGGTGGTAAGAAATAAAGATATTATTATAATTCAAGGTATAGTTATTAATACTTATCACAATGCTAAGTCAAGATGCCCTATCCCCCAATGGAGACTTCTTTTTATAATATTAATCATAAATAGTCCATCCATCAGAGGGTGAGACCTCTATGCCCAAATTCTCTATGTCTTTTTGCCAATAGAAGGGACATTCGCTTGTTTCTAGTATTTTGCAATTAACCATTTGGTCACTAACATAATTTCCACTTTTCAGGAAAAATATGAAATAGAACTATCTCATTAGGTTGGAGTGATAATTGTGTTACAAATCTTTGATATGAATTTAAAACACAAGCTGTGTAATTGGTGCGCATTCCCACAAAATATGCTTATGAGAACATATTCACAAATTCACATCTTTCTTTATTATTGCTATTTTAGCAGGGCTATTATTTATTATTATCCTTTATTTATAACGCGCCAACATATTCCGCAGCGCAATACAGGGGTTAGGTACAAGTATAAACAATACCCCACAATGAAAATAATGGAAGACCCTGTTATTGAGCTTTCAATCTGATATACACTGTGCTTTCCCTAAAGCACCTCACAAGATTAAAACTCGCAAACTTACATTCTAAAGGGTATGGCTAAGGTACAGGAGAGTGAGAGATGCATAGTGAATGAAGAGGCTAAAGATGATAGGCTTTTTTGAATAGATGTGTTTTTAAAGAGATTTTGAAGGATCTGAGGCAGGAAGATAGTCTGGTGGTGCGAGGTAAAGAGTTCCAAAGAATAGGGGCAGCACGTGAAAAGTCTTGAAGCCGGGAATGAGAGGAGGTGATGAGAGAGGAGAAGTGTAACGAAATCCCCTATTTTACAGACTTCACGAACCCACCTGTTCAGTTATTTGAGGATTTACAATGGGCTTTCGTGGAAATACCTAATAAGACAAACTTCAGTCGATGATTCTGAGAACTGCGTTCGTGGGATCTGAGCGCTATTCGCCTAGAATATGCACTCAGCTCTCAGCTATCTGGGGATATGTGGAACTTCAAGTTTATATTGTGTAAAAACAAAGTTATACATTTTTATTCTGTTTTATTAAAACAAAGAAGCCATGTTCCTTTCTTCCTGGAGATAATATAGGCTCTCTGTGCTACCTTAATTTAATTACCTCCAGGATAGAAAAGAGGGAGTGACTTATGTGTAAGGGGAGTGCTTATGCTATAGCCACTGTGATTGGCTACTGTTTTTCCTTTGTCCACCAGGAGGAAGTCCTGATAATACCGGGCGTGTAGCCCACAGTAAAGAGTTCATGTTTACCCCTTCATGAAGTTTTGACTCATGTTTGGGGGATTGGAGCTATAATCACTTAGTTTCAGCTGGAGTTCGGGAGAAGCTTCAAGGATCATCGCTGCACTAATGCAAGGATCCTTTACACTGGTGGCAAGTGGTGGGGATTTCCTCCCGAACGGATATACCGAACTGAAACGGGTGAATGGCGCATAGATACGAACGCTTGAAACGAACCACACTAAAGGAACTGCTGGAAGCTCGAGGCATAGCGGCAAGCAACAAAACGAAAGCCACGCTAATAGCCGAACTACTGGAGAGCGATCAAACCGGCGAACCACAAATGGCGAATACAGAGGAAACAGACTTCCAGAGGGATGTGAGATGGAGACTCAGCCTGGTAGGACCTAACCCTGCACCAGAGATCGTGGTACAGATCTTGGCACAAGCTACTGAGACCCAGAATGCCAGGGAAGCACGAGAAGCCAGAGACAGATCACCTCCAGTGGATATATTGTCGCTATCTGGATCTACAAGGGGGCGTCAGCGGAAAATTAACTACGCTGCATTTAAAAGCTTCGTGGAAGGTGAGATGGATATTGACAATTACTTGCAAGATTTTGAAAGACAATGTGTGTTAGAAGATTTGGAAAGAGCTAACTGGGCTGCCGTAGTAAGTAGTAAACTATCAGGTAGAGCAGCCGAAGCATTGAGAGCTGTGCCAGATGGGGATATACAAAACTATGACAAGATAAAAGAGATTTTGTTAGCCCGGTATGCTGTAACCCCTGAAGCTCATAGAAGGACATTCAGGGCTCTCAGAAGACAAGGTAAAGATTCCTATACGGAGTGGGCATTTCGTATGCAGCGCGCTGCCAGCAATTGGATGCAGGGGAATCAGGCAACTACTTTAGAGGATGCTGTGCAGTTGTTGTTGCTAGAACAATTTTTTGATTATACCCCAGCTGAGGTGCGAGATTGGGTCAGAGACAGAAAGCCAAAAACGGTAGAGGAGGCAGCACGGCTGGCAGACGAATTCCATGAGAGCAGGCGGATGGATGGAAACCGAGGGGTCCAGAGCCAGCGGCCTGCCTCTGGCCCACCAACTATGCCACAGAGGGTACCACCACCAAGGGGCAATACCACAAATAGAGGGTACCAAAGGACTGCTCCGATGTGTCATGGGTGCAAGCAAGTGGGGCACATCAAACCTAACTGCCCACAACGCACTACAGACCGCTGGGGATGGGCACCGATACCACAGACAAAAGCCGCCGCACACTGTGTGCAAGAGGATTACAATTATCTGCCTCAAGAGACACCCAGTGGCAATAGTGAAAATTGGGCCACCTTACATGAGGTAAACCCTGTACAAGCGGCTGGGGATAACAGGGCACATCACCGCCAGTCGGTAAAAATCAATGGGCAAGAGGCTCAAGGACTGAGAGACAGCGGCGCTACTATTACGTTGGTCCAGCCACACCGAGTCGCCCCGACCCAGCACACAGGACGTACCATTGCTGTAAGGGTAGCCGGAGGGGCAATTCACAAGTTACCAACGGCCCAAGTCCACATCGATTGGGGTACCGGGGCCAAGGCGGTGGAAGTGGGCATCATGCCAGATTTGCCCGCGGAAGTACTGCTGGGAAATGATCTAGGATGCCTGACGTCACAATTGGCAGCCTGCAGTACCGAAGGAGCCCTACCGGTTACCACCCGGCAGCAATCCAGAGCTATGGAAGCCTCTCCCTCGACTCATGACCAGGTAAGCGATAACCCTCTGACGATCCCCCCTGACCAGACTTCTTACTGGGGTACCCCTCAAGACTTTGGGCAAGCACAACGGGAGGATCCCACCTTAAAAGGGTATAGGAGGAAGGTAGAACAATCCCAGGGAGACAGAGATCAGGCAAGGTTTAGCTGGGAAAAGGGTTTACTGTACCGAGTGACTGGGGGGACAGGGACAGGAGTGGGCCAGGTAGAAAAAAGACAGTTGATAGTGCCCCGTAAGTATCGGGTAGAACTGTTGCGGATTAGCCACGATATTCCCCTAGCCGGCCACTTAGGCATTAAAAAGACGAGGGACAGACTCACCCAGTCATTTTTCTGGCCAGGGGTCACGGGAGATTTGCAAGATTACTGTAGGACCTGCGAAGTATGCCAAAAGGTAGGGAAGAGAGGGGATCACCCCAAGGCAAAGCTACGCCCCCTACCCATTATTGAGTGTGACGAGATCAGTCTCGTCAATGCGAATTGGAGAAGTCTAGAGGCCCACATTCTGCCTTTTGACTACGGACCATGTTGACTTTCCACCTACAAAGACATACAAAGCCATGCTCCATTTTGTCAGAAAGGACTGTGATCTAACTTTGGAACCACTGGACCAATTTGTATCATTTTGACACATGTTTGTATTTGGAGTATGCTGATTCTGAAAATGTATGTTTTATGTGAATGTGATGCATACTTTTAAAGTTATGAAAAATGTGTAGATATGTGTTACAGATTCTGACCATCCCCCATTAGGTAAACACAGGGTGTCGCCAGGACTTGAACAAAGGGCCAGTATGGGGTTTCCCAGGGGCATAGACAAGGAAGCAAACAGGAAGTTTCCATGAGGACAGTCTTGGTGAGAATGAGCATGGTAGCCACGCCTGGGGGGTGGCCCATGGGAGGAGTCTCATGGTTCCTACCCTGTCTGATTGGCCATAGGTAATTAGGGGTTGACCAAAGGTAGTCACTGCCCCTACGGTGTATGTGGAAATGGTTTGTTTTATATATGTCTTGGTTTTTAATAAAGAAGAGAGTTCACTGCTTGACCCTCAACCACAGAGCGTGTGTCTCGTGCTTGGGGGATTGGGTGTCCTGCAGTAGCTGTCCCTATAGCACTGGACGGGCGGATCGGCTAAAAAGGCCTGGGTGCCCCCTTATATGTTTGGGGGGTACCGTTACACTGGTGGCAAGCGGCGGGATTGTTCCCACAGCCAGAAGGACAGCTACAGGAGACACCATTCTGTGGATTTACAAGTTGGGGGCAACGCATGTCCCAGTACAGCGACCCTAAAAGCAGCAGAATGGAACCAGCAGTGCTATACGAAGATGAGGACCTGGATGGCCGGGATGCATTAAGGAAAGGCATCTGGTACCAGGCCCTGGATAATGTACAATACCAGCGGGGTGAGAGTCTCCCCAGTGAAGAGCAGCGGTTGCAGAAGCAAGTGGCCCTGCGCATGCCCTTCCTGGGAGAGCAGCCCCTTGAGGAATGGGTGGAGGAACTCAAGCTCCGTGCATGGCAGGAGCTATGGCTGGAGGATGCCTACCAGGCGCTCTGGTGGTATATGGCACAGTATATACCCTGGACAGCCGAGCATGACAAGCCAGAGGGAGAGGAGTTTGGTGGTCCTGGGTTGTTATGGGAGTCATTTGCAGAGCCTGACTTCGGGAGCCCTGCGCAGACCAGACTTGAGGATATTTTCTATGAGAGGGAGGCTAGGCATGACTGGGATGACCCCCATGAGGTAGAGCAAGACCTTGTTCACCTAGCAACCCTGGAGTGGGAACTGGAGAGGGACTACCGAGATCTCTTCCACTCCATTGGGAAGGCTCAGCATTACAACAAGGTGAGAGACCCAGATCCAGACCCCTTCAGCTGGGAAGAGGTTGTAGAGATTTATTGGGAGGAATCCCAGGCGGGAGGTGGAGATGGGACCGAGGTCTCTCCACCGGCCCTACAGGGATGCTGGGTGGCTAGCCCAGATCCCCAGCGCCAGTGTGAAGTGCAGGGAGTGGAGAGCATTGTCTCCCCTCCCCAGCGGAAGTGTACCTTGCAAGGAGAGGAGAGCAGCGTCCTCCCTCCCCAGCGTCAGGGTGAGCTGCAGGGAATTGAGAGCTCAGACTCCATTCCCCATCGACAGAGTGATATGCATGGAATTGGGAGCCCCGTCTCCATTCCCCATCGACAGAGTGATATGCAGGGAATTGGAAGCCCCGTCTCCATTCTCCAGCAACAGGCTGAGCTACCAGGGGCAGAGACGGTCGGTCCTGTCCCCCAGCAACAGGGCTGTTTAGCCAAAGGGGAGACCGTCGGTCTCCCCACCCTACAACCAGGCCCCAAACAGGCTACTTCCGTGGTAGCGCTGGCACTAGGGCAGAGTACCGCTGGTCTCTGCCCACTCAGCAACCCACCAAGGCTGCTTACCAGTGCCCAGCACAGCCGTGGTGAGGCACCTGGACATGGACAAGTTTCTCCTCTACCCAGGTGTAGTAACCAGTTATTGTGGGTGGGCTGTACTGCTGATTGTGTTTTGTGGGTGGCCTTCCAGACTAACCCGGAATCTGGCCGGCAGGAGGTCAGATATCCGGTTAGTCTTTTTGGAAAGGGGGAGAGATGTGACGAGATCAGTCTCGTCAATGCGAATTGGAGAAGTCTAGAGGCCCACATTCTGCCTTTTGACTACGGACCATGTTGACTTTCCACCTACAAAGACATACAAAGCCATGCTCCATTTTGTCAGAAAGGACTGTGATCTAACTTTGGAACCACTGGACCAATTTGTATCATTTTGACACATGTTTGTATTTGGAGTATGCTGATTCTGAAAATGTATGTTTTATGTGAATGTGATGCATACTTTTAAAGTTATGAAAAATGTGTAGATATGTGTTACAGATTCTGACCATCCCCCATTAGGTAAACACAGGGTGTCGCCAGGACTTGAACAAAGGGCCAGTATGGGGTTTCCCAGGGGCATAGACAAGGAAGCAAACAGGAAGTTTCCATGAGGACAGTCTTGGTGAGAATGAGCATGGTAGCCACGCCTGGGGGGTGGCCCATGGGAGGAGTCTCATGGTTCCTACCCTGTCTGATTGGCCATAGGTAATTAGGGGTTGACCAAAGGTAGTCACTGCCCCTACGGTGTATGTGGAAATGGTTTGTTTTATATATGTCTTGGTTTTTAATAAAGAAGAGAGTTCACTGCTTGACCCTCAACCACAGAGCGTGTGTCTCGTGCTTGGGGGATTGGGTGTCCTGCAGTAGCTGTCCCTATAGCACTGGACGGGCGGATCGGCTAAAAAGGCCTGGGTGCCCCCTTCTATGTGTGGGGGTACCGTTACACTGAGGAACCATTTTTCCGAGTGGCGGTTGATTTAGTTGGCCCACTCAGTAAACCCAGTCCATCCGGTAAGAAATACATTCTTACTGTGGTAGACTACGCTACCCGCTACCCCGAGGCTATAGCTCTGTCGAATATACATGCAGAGACGGTAGCAGAAGCACTAGTTCAGGTGTTCACTAGGGTGGGATTCCCTAGGGAGATAGTGTCCGATCAGGGAACCCAATTCACTGCGGTGATTACCCAACAACTCTGGCAGAGCTGTGGGGTAAAACCCATATTAAGTTCCCCCTATCACCCCCAAACCAATGGCCTCTGTGAACGATTTAACGGCACCCTTAAGCAAATGCTCATCACGTTCACAGAGACCTGCAGGAATTGGGAAAGATTCCTCCCTCATTTACTTTTTGCCTATAGGGAGGTTCCCCAGGAGTCCACCGGATTCTCTCCCTTTGAGCTATTATACAGGAGACGGGTCCGGGGACCCCTGGACCTCGTGCGAGAACATTGGGAAGGTGATATGGAACAAGCAGGTACCCCTATAGTCTCATTTGTACTAGAGCTGAGAGACCGGCTACAGACTCTGACCGAAACAGTTCGGGAGAACCTGCGAGCCGCCCAAAAGCGGCAAAAATACTGGTATGACAAGGGAGCTAGGGACCGTATATTAGAAGTGGGACAAAAGGTCCTAGTTCTGAAACCCATCAAAACAGATAAGTTGCAAGCCTCCTGGCAGGGCCCCTACACGGTCCTAGAGCGGATCAGTGATACCACGTACATTGTGGCAGACTGTTCCGATAATAGGATCCGGAGGTCCTTCCATGTAAATATGCTTAAGCCATATCTCGAGAGGCCAGAGGAGGTCTCCGCGGTATGCGCTCCAGCATATGAGGATAGCGAGGGTATCCCTCTACCAGATATGCTTCCCCAGAAACCCACAGGAGTAGACCAAGTACAGTTGGGGCCAGCATTAGGTCCCGAGGAACAAGCTCAGGTTTCTCAACTGTTAAAGGAATTTGGAGGCATGTTTTCTGCAGCCCCAGGGTATACGACCCTGGCAGTCCACCGAGTGGAGACCCCAGGCCAGTTACCCCTGCGGCAGCAGCCTTACCGAATTCCAGAGGCAGTACGGGAAAGTATGTTAACGGAACTCCGGGATATGTTAGAACTGGGGGTCATAGAACCGTCCCAAAGCCCCTGGGCTTCCCCAGTAGTCCTGGTTCCTAAAAAGGACGGCACCACCAGGTTCTGCGTGGACTACCGTAAACTAAATGATCGGACCATTACCGATGCCTACCCCATGCCCAGAGTAGATGAGCTGCTAGACCGTATGGCTGGGGGGAATTACTTGACCACTATTGATCTGTGCAAGGGATATTGGCAAATCCCCTTGGAGCCTGGGGCCATTCCGAAGTCAGCATTTGTCACCCCATTTGGCCTATACCAGTTTAAGGTTATGCCATTTGGGATGAAGAATGCCCCAGCCACTTTTCAAAGGATGGCGGACCGGCTCCTAGAGGGATTTCAGGGCTTCGCTTGTGCTTACCTGGACGATATAGCTATCTTCAGTGACACTTGGGAAGCCCACCTGGAACACATTTCAGTAGTGCTCAACCGAATTCAGCACGCAGGGCTCACGTTGAAGCCTGAGAAATGCCACGTGGGCATGGCGGAAGTCCAGTATTTAGGCCACAGAGTAGGGTCAGGGAAACAGAGACCAGAGCCCGCTAAAATTGAGGCCATCACCCAGTGGCCCCAACCACGGACAAAAACTCAGGTTATGGCATTCCTGGGTACCGCAGGTTATTACAGGAAATTTGTAGCGGATTACAGTACCCTGGCCAAGCCCTTGACAGACCTCACTAAAAAGTCCCTGCCCCGACAAGTAATCTGGTCCACTGAGTGTGAGGAGGCTTTCCAGAAACTCAAGGCTGCGTTAAGTGCATCTCCTGTGTTAGCGGCACCGGACCATACTAAAAGGTTTCTTGTCCACACAGATGCCTCAATGTTTGGACTGGGAGCAGTATTGAGCCAGGTGGGAGACGATGGCATGGATCACCCAGTGGCGTACCTGAGCAGAAAACTATTACCCCGCGAAGTCAGCTATGCCACTGTGGAGAAAGAGTGTCTGGCATTAGTCTGGGCACTTAAGAAGCTACAGCCTTACTTGTATGGACGCTCTTTCACCGTGCTGACTGACCACAACCCTTTAATTTGGCTCAACAGAGTGGCTGGCGATAACCCCAGATTACTCAGATGGAGCTTGGCGCTGCAACCTTATAATTTCACAATGCAGTACCGCCCTGGGAAACCGAATGCCAATGCCGATGGCCTCTCCCGGCAAACTGAACTGGAAAAGGCGTAATTTTGGTTTGTTTCTGGATTACCGGACATCCCTTAGCCGATCCGTTAGGATCTAAGCAGGTATGCCGTTCCATGGGACTAAGGGGGAGCTGTGTAACGAAATCCCCTATTTTACAGACTTCACGAACCCACCTGTTCGGTTATTTGAGGATTTACAATGGGCTTTCGTGGAAATACCTAATAAGACAAACTTCAGTCGATGATTCTGAGAACTGCGTTCGTGGGATCTGAGCGCTATTCGCCTAGAATATGCACTCAGATCTCAGCTATCTGGGGATATGTGGAACTTCAAGTTTATATTGTGTAAAAACAAAGTTATACATTTTTATTCTGTTTTATTAAAACAAAGAAGCCATGTTCCTTTCTTCCTGGAGATAATATAGGCTCTCTGTGCTACCTTAATTTAATTACCTCCAGGATAGAAAAGAGGGAGTGACTTATGTGTAAGGGGAGTGCTTATGCTATAGCCACTGTGATTGGCTACTGTTTTTCCTTTGTCCACCAGGAGGAAGTCCTGATAATACCGGGCGTGTAGCCCACAGTAAAGAGTTCATGTTTACCCCTTCATGAAGTTTTGACTCATGTTTGGAGCTATAATCACTTAGTTTCAGCTGGAGTTCGGGAGAAGCTTCAAGGATCATCGCTGCACTAATGCAAGGATCCTTTACAAGAAGAGAAGAAGGTCATTAGCAGAGCGAAGAGGGCGGGTGGGAGTGTATTTTGGGATGAGAGCAGAGATGTAGGAGGGTGCACTATTGTGGAGGGCTTTATATGTTAGGGTCATGATTTTGAATTGTATTCTAGACGCTATGGGAAGCCAGTGGAGTGCCTGACAGAGAGGTGCTGCAGACACTGATCGTTTAGTATGGTAGATGAGTCTAGCGGATGCATTCAAAATGGATTGGAGTGGAGACAGACGGGTGATAGGAAGGCCAGCAAGAAGAGTGTTGCAGTAATCGAGGCGAGATATGATGAGAGCGTGAATAAGAATTTTAGTTGTGTCTTGTGTGAGGTAGTGGCGTATTTTGGATATGTTTTTTAGGTGAAAGTGACAAGATTTTGTGAGTGATTGGATGTGGGGAATGAAAGAGAGGGAAGGGTCCAGTAGGACCCCAAGACAGCGGGCCTGAGAGGTGGGAGTGATGATGGCATTGTCAACAGTGAGAGATATTTGCGGAGTGAAAGCTGTAGTAGAGGGTGGAAAGATAAGGAGCTGTGTCTTAGACATGTTGAGTTTGAGTTGACGGGCAGACATCCAGGAGGATATGCTCGAGAGGCAATTGGCAACATGAGCTAGCAGAGAGGGGGATAGTTCAGGTGCAGAGATGTAGATTTGGGTGTCATCAGCATATAGATGATACTGAAATCCAAAAGATTGTATAAGGGCACCAAGGGAGGATGTATAGATAGAGAAAAGGAGGGGGCCTAGGACTGAGCCTTGGGGTACACCGACAGTTAGAGGGCGAGGAGATGAAGAGGTGCCAGAGAAGGAGACACTAAATGTTCGATTTTCTAGATAAGATGTGAACCAAGAGAGAGCAGTGTCACGGATGCCAAGAGAGTGGAGAATTTGGATAAGAAGAGGATGATCAACTGTGTCAAAGGCAGCAGAGAGATCCAGGAGAATTAGGATAGAGAAATGACCCTTTGATTTGGCGTTGAGCAGGTCATTAGTAACTTTTGTGAGAGCTGTCTCTGTAGAGTGTTGGGGCCAGAAGCCAGACTGGAAGGGATCAAGGAGGGAGTTGGAGGAAATGAATTGTGTAAGGCGAGTGTAGACAACACGCTCAAGTAGTTTAGAAGCCAAGGGAAGTAGAGAGATAGGGCGGTAATTAGATGGAGAAGCTGGATCAGATGTGGGTTTCTTAAGAATGGGTGTAATTGTGGCTTGTTTCAACGGTGATGGAAACTTGCCAGTGTCTAAGGAAAGGTTGAATAGATATTTGAGTGCTGGGATAAGTGTGGTAGAGAGGGGGGGGATCAGCTGTGATGGAATAGGATCATGTGGACAAGTTGTGAGACGAGAGGTTGATAGAAGGTTAGCAACTTCATCCTCAGTTACAGGGTTAAAGGAGTTTATAGTGGCTATAGGTTTGGGAAAGGGTGAAGGCAGACTGCTGTTTGTTTTTTGAGGAGAAGGTGTGATATGGGCGCGTTGAGAGGAGAGTTCATTATGAATATTTTCAATTTTACTATTAAAGTATCTAGCAAAATCTTCAGCTGTAAGAGAGGAAGGGGCGGGAGGTGGGGGAGGGCAGAGGAGAGTGTTAAGAGTGGAGAACAAATGTTTGGGGTTGGAGGCCAAATTTGATATTAATGATGAGAAGTAGCTCTGTTTGGCAAGATTGAGGGCATAGTGATAGGAGCGTAGGATAAACTTGTAATGAAGGAAGTCTGATGGGGAGCGAGATTTCCTCCATAGTCGTTCAGCGCTACGGGAGCACTTCTGGATGTATCGTGTTTGTGTAGTGTGCCATGATTGTAGATGAGAGCGGGGGAGTCTGCCTGCGGTTATGGGGGCTAGAGAGTCGAGGGTGGAATTTAGAGTCAAATTGTATTGTGTGGTAGCAATATCAGGGCAAGTGAGGGTAGTGAGAGGACTGAGAAGGGGTTGCAGTAGATTGGAAAGGTGTTGTGAGTTAAGTGTCTGCAGGTTTCTGTGGGTTCTGGTAGTTGGGCGTGATAAAGGGTAGAGATTGGAAGGGGTAATGAGTCTGTAGGTTAGGAGATGGTGGTCAGAAAGAGGGAGTGGGGAGATTGTAAGATTATAGATAGAGCAGTGATTAGAGAAAATTAGGTCCAGGGAGTGTCCATCCTGGTGGGTAGGGGATTCTATCCACTGTGAGAGGCCAAGGGAAGAGGTAAGCGCAAGTAGTTTTGTGGCTGTGGGAGAAGTGGGAGTGTCAGTGGCAATGTTGAAATCACCAAGAATGAGTGAGGGTATGTTAGAGGAGAGAAAGTGAGGGAGCCAGGCGGAAAAATGATCCAGAAATTGAGAGGCTGGACCAGGCGGGCGATAGATGACAGCCACTCGCAGAGAGATGGGTGAAAAGAGACGGATAGTGTGAACTTCGAAGGAAGAGAACTGGAGAGAGGGAACTGGGGGAATGCAATTGAATGAGCAACGGGAAGAGAGTAATATGCCCACACCCCCACGTTGCTTATTCCCAGGTCTGGGTGTGTGACTGAAATGTAAGCCACCGTATGATAGTGCAGCAGTGGAGGCAGTGTCAGATGGAGAGAGCCAAGTTTCAGTTAAAGCTAAAAGGTTGAGGGAGTTGGAGATGAATAGGTCATGAATGTAAGTGAGTTTGTTGCAAACAGACCTAGCATTCCAGAGGGCACATGAGAAGGGCAAAGTGGAGGATTTTTAACAGATGATGGGTATTAAGTTATGAGGGTGTCGGATATTTGTTGCCCTGTGTGCCGAGCGTGACTGATAGAAGGTAGGAATGGATGAGGGGCCTGGGTTAGGAGATATATCTCCAGCAGCCAATAAAATAAGCAATGAAAGAGAGAGGATGTGAGAGTAGGACTTACAGAAATGTTTCTGCTTATTGACCTTAGGGGAGGGAGGAGATAGAGACTGGAGGAAGGAGAGGAGCTCGTGGGAGCAAAGAAGAGGGGAAGAGAGCAGGGAGGGTGAGATTGTGATACAGTTTGAGACATGAATTGGAGAAAGTGATGAGAGCCTGAGAAACAGACAGGAGATGATGAGGAAGAGGGAAGTGAGAGGAAACATTGTTACACTGTGTGTTCTTGAAGGAGTGGTTAGGGATAATTAGCAGATGTCACTGATTGGACAGGAGCAGGTACTTAGTAGGCCTCAATAAATTAAGTGTAAGCAGGGGTGGATGGGAAGAGGGGAGGGAGGGAGGGAATTGCTTCAGCTGAGGGGAATTGTGAGCTCTGAGAGGGCAGTATGTGTTCTTATATGTTCCTTCAGCTGAGGGGAATTATGAGCTCTGAGAGGGCAGTATGTGTTCTTATATGTTCCTTAAAAAAAAGATGTAGAGAGAGATATTTAGTGGGGGGAAGCAGGGGCAATAAAAAAGAGAAAAACAAACACACAGGCCTATTCTAACTAACAGATAACAACCATTAATAATGAAGTTACAATTAGCAGTAGAATTACATAACACCAAGAAGAAAAAGAGAAGGAAAATGACTATCTCAGCAGTTATCATAAACGGATATTAATAATATGAAAAGGTCCAGTTGAAGACATTGATGAGATGATGTTCTTCTGCAAATTACCTTCAGCTGAGGGGAATTGTGAGCTCTGAGAGGGCAGTATGTGTTCTTATATGTTCCTTCAGCTGAGGCGCTAGTGCCTTTTCTGAACCACCTTCAAGTAGCTCTCTCTAAGTGTTTGGTGTTTAATGATTTTATATGTCAAATCGAATGCCGTAACTTTTGTGAGAGCTGTCTCTGTAGAGTGTTGGGGCCAGAAGCCAGACTGGAAGGGATCAAGGAGGGAGTTGGAGGAAATGAATTGTGTAAGGCGAGTGTAGACGACACGCTCAAGTAGTTTAGAAGCCAAGGGAAGTAGAGAGATAGGGCGGTAATTAGATGGAGAAGCTGGATCAGATGTGGGTTTCTTAAGAATGGGTGTAATTGTGGCTTGTTTCAAAGGTGATGGAAACTTGCCAGGGTCTAAGGAAAGGTTGAATAGATGTGTGAGAGCTGGGATAAGTGTGGTAGAGAGTGGGGGGATCAGCTGTGATGGAATAGGATCATGTGGACAAGTTGTGAGACGAGAGGTTGATAGAAGGTTAGCAACTTCATCCTCAGTTACAGGGTTAAAGGAGTTTATAGTGGCTATAGGTTTGGGAAAGGGTGAAGGCAGACTGCTGTTTGTTTTTTAAGGAGAAGGTGTGATATGGGCGCGTTGAGAGGAGAGTTTATTATGAATATTTTCAATTTTACTATTAAAGTATCTAGCAAAATCTTCAGCTGTAAGAGAGGAAGGGGCGGGAGGTGGGGGAGGGCAGAGGAGGGTGTTAAGAGTGGAGAACAAATGTTTGGGGTTGGAGGCCAAATTTGATATTAATGATGAGAAGTAGCTCTGTTTGGCAAGATTGAGGGCATAGTGATAGGAGCGTAGGATAAACTTGTAATGAAGGAAGTCTGATGGGGAGCAAGATTTCCTCCATAGTCGTTCAGCGCTACGGGAGCACTTCTGGATGTATCGTGTTTGTGTAGTGTGCCATGGTTGTAGATGAGAGCGGGGGCGTCTGCCTGCGGTTATGGGGGCTAGAGAGTCGAGGGTGGAATTTAGAGTCAAATTGTATTGTGTGGTAGCAATATCAGGGCAAGTGATGGTAGTGAGAGGTGTGGGAAGGGGTTGCAGTAAATTGGAAAGGTGTTGTGAGTTAAGTGTCTGCAGGTTTCTATGGGTTCTGGTAGTTGGGCGTGATAAAGGGCAGAGATTGGAAGGGGTAATGAGGCTGTAGGTTAGGAGATGGTGGTCAGAAAGAGGGAGTGGGGAGATTGTAAGATTATAGATAGAGCAGTGATTAGAGAAAATTAGGTCCAGGGAGTGTCCATCCTGGTGGGTAGGGGATTCTATCCACTGTGAGAGGCCAAGGGAAGAGGTAAGCGCAAGTAGTTTTGTGGCTGTGGGAGAAGTGGGAGTGTCAGTGGCAATGTTGAAATCACCAAGAATGAGTGAGGGTATGTTAGAGGAGAGAAAGTGAGGGAGCCAGGCGGAAAAATGATCCAGAAATTGAGAGGCTGGACCAGGCGGGCGATAGATGACAGCCACTCGCAGAGAGATGGGTGAAAAGAGACGGATAGTGTGAACTTCGAAGGAAGAGAACTGGAGAGAGGGAACTGGGGGAATGCAATTGAATGAGCAACGGGAAGAGAGTAATATGCCCACACCCCCACCTTGCTTATTCCCAGGTCTGGGTGTGTGACTGAAATGTAAGCCACCGTATGATAGTGCAGCAGTGGAGGCAGTGTCAGATGGAGAGAGCCAAGTTTCAGTTAAAGCTAAAAGGTTGAGGGAGTTGGAGATGAATAGGTCATGAATGTAAGTGAGTTTGTTGCAAACAGACCTAGCATTCCAGAGGGCACATGAGAAGGGCAAAGTGGAGGATTTTTAACAGATGATGGGTATTAAGTTATGAGGGTGTCGGGTATTTGTTGCCCTGTGTGCTGAGCGTGACTGATAGAAGGTAGGAATGGATGAGGGGCCTGGGTTAGGAGATATATCTCCAGCAGCCAATAAAATAAGCAATGAAAGAGAGAGGATGTGAGAGTAGGACTTACAGAAATGTTTCTGCTTATTGACCTTAGGGGAGGGAGGAGATAGAGACTGGAGGAAGGAGAGGAGCTCGTGGGAGCAAAGAAGAGGGGAAGAGAGCAGGGAGGGTGAAATGGTAATACAGTTTGAGACATGAATTGGAGAAAGTGATGAGAGCCTGAGAAACAGACAGGAGATGATGAGGAAGAGGGAAGTGAGAGGAAACATTGTTACACTGTGTGTTCTTGAAGGAGTGGTTAGGGATAATTAGCAGATGTCACTGATTGGACAGGAGCAGGTACTTAGTAGGCCTCAATAAATTAAGTGTAAGCAGGGGTGGATGGGAAGAGGGGAGGGAGGGAGGGAATTGCTTCAGCTGAGGGGAATTGTGAGCTCTGAGAGGGCAGTATGTGTTCTTATATGTTCCTTAAAAAAAAGATGTAGAGAGAGATATTTAGTGGGGGGAAGCAGGGGCAATAAAAAAGAGAAAAACAAACACACAGGCCTATTCTAACTAACAGATAACAACCATTAATAATGAAGTTACAATTAGCAGTAGAATTACATAACACCAAGAAGAAAAAGAGAAGGAAAATGACTATCTCAGCAGTTATCATAAACAGATATTAATAATATGAAAAGGTCCAGTTGAAGACATTGATGAGATGATGTTCTTCTGCAAATTACCTTCAGCTGAGGGGAATTGTGAGCTCTGAGAGGGCAGTATGTGTTCTTATATGTTCCTTCAGCTGAGGCGCTAGTGCCTTTTCTGAACCACCTTCAAGTAGCTCTCTCTAAGTGTTTGGTGTTTAATGATTTTATATGTCAAATTGAATGCCTTAAACCATTTTTCCAGTGTAATTGTTGTATTGAACCCTTTTTCCCATTTAATCATTACTATGGTTTTATCCAAATTACCTCCTTTTTTTTAAGATGTTATAACATTTTGATATCAGGCGTTTACCATCTTTAAATAAAGTTATTTTTTCAAATTGTGTTCTAGGACAGCATGCACAGCTTCTTTATGTGGAGAGGCTCCGAAAGCCAATACTCCAGACCAACAGGGTGCAGGCCAAAATCACGAGGAAGGGCAGCAGGGTCAGGAGCCTGTGGTGCATGTACAGGCACCAAGGATATACAGGGAGAGAGTCACTTCAGAGGGGTTAAATGATGGGGAAGTGTATGAACATTTTAGGCTGACCTGTGCCAGTCTCCTACAGCTCTGCAAGGTCATCAAAGATGACATGCAGCCAAGAGAACATAGGGCTATACTGGGACTGACACAGATGTTACCCACAGTACCTTTCCTTTCATCTGGTAGTTTCCAAACCACAGCCAGAATGGGGGGGGGGGGGGGGGATGTCTCAGTCCTCCTTCTCCAGGTGTCTGAGCACATTCCTCCTTGCTATGGTGAGGAGGGCTGCCAGATACATCACTTTCCCTGACAGTAGGGAAGAGATCTTGAACATAAAAACAGTATTTGTTGAATTAGACTGCACAAATGTGGTTCTAACACCTCCTAAAGATCAAGAGGCACTGTTCAGAATCAGTATCATTCCAACAATGCACAAGTTGTTTATGATGCAAACATGCACATACAAAGTGTGATTGCAGACTTCCCTGGACATGCTCACTATGCACACATCCTTGTTACACGGTCACCTGTAGGATGTTCCAGGCCGGTGAGCTACTGTCCGGTTGGCTACTGGGTGAGTACACATACTTCTAACAACCAGCCCCCTATCATTGTGTCATCCATCACTGATCAATGTAATAACTGCAACAATACCTGTCCATATCATTGATCATGATTAACTACTATTGAATCCTGTAACCATATCCCAGCTATCATTCTTATGCGCAATGTCTCACCCAAAGGTAATCCAATGTGATGCTATGTTTTATGATCATGTCAACTGCGTGTAATACGCTTGTTGTTACATAACTGTGCCTACTAAAACAATACAAGAATTATGGACCGCATTCACGAACAGGCTTTTCAACACTTCAAGTGAAATACATGTAGCCGGAAGAAATATGCTGAAAGTGTCACAACCTACAATGATGATGGAGTATAGAGAATCCTAGTCCTCTTATCTCCTGTAGGTTTTAGACCTAAGATGTGGGTGACTCAGACCAATGGACAGTCTTTGTAGATGCAAGAGCATAAGTCCCAGCTTTTGGTAGTGTGCCTGGGAAACCTGGAAGGGAGTCAGAAACGATCTCCTCTACCAGCATATGCCCCTGGGTCAATAATACACCTGCACACAAAGTCTTGATGAAAATTATGAACACCTTTATTTGGAAAACAACATATTTTAAACAGGCATACAACATTACCAGGAGGGGCTACCTTTAGTCAGCCCCTAACTGCCTCTGACCCCATCAGGCAGGGTCCCTACGTGGGAACCATGAGACTCCTCCCCAGGTCCACCCACTAGGTGGGGCTAACTAATTCATTTGGGCTCTGAATCTCCAGGGGAAAGCACCTTGGCTCTCCTGTGCCCATGCTAGAAAGGCTGAGAAGCCTCAGGCCATCCCATTGTTTCTGGGTGCCTGCCTGTCTGCTCTCCAGCTGTGAGCTCCCCATTGTTAGTACTCTGCTGGACACTTAGCTAATGGGATTAACAGGCCTTTGGGAACAAAGGAGGCTTGGCTGTATTCAACGATTTTCCCCTCTATAATATAATAACATACATTCATATTTATACAAATAAAACACCCAATGTTTCACCCACATACAACCAATATATCCCATTAGATCGCTCACAGGATACTCATTTCAATGAACCTAAACATGGAAGGGATGGAATATGCCAAGGGGCAAACCCACAATACTTTATCCCCTAGACCACAAAATAACAATACAACCCTACAACAGTATAACAGGGGGTCTGCGAGCCCCAAACCCCACTAAGTACAGATGTAGGTATCCTGTACTCCACTTGTCTTCTACATGGCCATGTGGAGAGTAGAGTCCGATCATAAAATGGCTCCTAGTGGTGACCACTGCCAGTCCCAATATGGCTGCCGCCTGAACCATGAACTTTGTCCAAACACAATATGGCCACTGGGTGTGGCCTCTGCTGCCAGTTCCAATATGGCCACTGGCTGATTCATGACAGAAAGTGTTAACATAGCTTAAACAAAGGAAATTCTACATGAATCAACACCCAAAATACAACACTTTCACATACAATCCTCCATATTGAGAATAAGCCACACAACGTGTTACTAATATATACATATCACACTTGTGTCATGTCAGGTGATACAGGATATGCCTGTCTGCTGTGCTTGTTTAATCAAGAGAACAATCCCCGGCCGCAGGTAGAGGAGAGGTACAGTGAGACCCACAAAGCATGTTGGGTGACATTCAAGAGGCTCATGAAGACCCTGATGACGAGCCCATAACTTCCCCTGTTGTGGATCATGTGGAGGGGTCACAACAATGTACAAGGATCATTCGCCAGTACTTCACATGTGAGTACCAAATTACATACAACTCAAGATAATGTATGTGGAAAATGGATGATTCAATAATCTATTATTTGTTTGGTCATGATTATACAGAAATTTCAATAGGCCACAGTAGGAGATAATCATCATACACTGGATAAACTAGAAGAGGTTCTGCTATCACAGAATGGTAGGTATGGCCACTGACACCATCATAGGTAGAGAATTATCAAAACACCTTTTAAGATTGACAGATAAATGGTCAGGATTGAACAAATGATCTATTTACCATAATAACAACCAAAAGATCCAGTTTAACCGTTGAAAGAAAAACATGGTAATATAAGATTGTAAATGTCTTGCTGTTACACTTTCTGGAATTCCCCTTATTCTGACATTCTTCCTTCTTAAGTATTCTTCATTTTGAACTAGCTTTGATCTAACCGTACATATCTCCTCTAAAGTTTTCAAATATTATTAGATGAAAAGATGATCTTTAACTAATATCTCATGTTTAAACTAAAACTCTTCAATACAAATAATTAAGCATTTTATAGTTTCAGTATTGTTAGTAATATCTTGAGTTATTTCAGAGCACTTTACAAAGTCACATAGCATCATTTTTCAACCTGAAATTTGTTAATGTATTTTTTGCCGATGCTGTTACTGGTAGAGTGTGGCATGGTCAGGGCCGGATCCACCTTTTTTTGGAGCCCCTGGGCAGTGAAGTGGAGGAGCCCGTGCAAGTGCGTGTCAAAGCATGCACCCATTTTTGCCTTTTCTGTGCGTGTATTTATCTCTATCCACTGACTTAATGGCTGTATGAGCAAATTACAGACATTGCCCTATAACAGACATTTTAATAACATGGCTACTCATACACACACTGAACAATTATATATTAAATGCATTTGATGGTGGGCCATATTATTTATATTTCTCTATGGGAGGGCAGCGAGCGCACGTTACACAATAACATATCATGATCACTTGTATCACACATAAAAACTGAGCAATTATGACAGATAAAGGGCCACTGCACAATGAAAACAGAAATTGTTTGGAAAAGATTGCGTCTAAATAAAAGCATAAGTAATCAGGAAAAAGTCACTAGTTTTTAATTAGAAAAAATAAAGGTTGATGAATGTTGATGCCAAGGGGCCATAGTTCCTAACAACCTATTTCTAACATTATTGTTGTTCTACCAATATATACGTATATACACTATTCCCTGCCTCATAAGAAAAGGCAGTGTGGCTCCTACATTTGGTATACATTTGTCAATCCCTGCATATATATTATGACACGTGTAATCAATTATTTTTTACAAACTTCTGCAAGATCTGAATGTTTTTATGAAAATTAAGTCAAGATCCAGAGTTCATTCTTGTTTGATGGTTATGAATACAAATATTTTACTATAATGGTATTCAGAAGAAAACTGGAAAGAAATGTAAATAGTAAACATGTAACTGAGACCTTATTTAAGCACTAGAGGCTTCAGATGAAAAAAACG
>CM050165.1:1583585-1652050 GCA_027410445.1 Discoglossus pictus | reverse complement strand
GAGAGAGAAGGAAGGGGAAAGGAGCAGAGAGAGAAGGAAGGGGGGAGGGAGAGGAAGGAAGAGGGAGGGGGAGAGAGAGAAGGAAGGGGGAGGGAAGAGGGGAGAAGGAAGGGGAGAGAGAGAAGGAAGGGGGAGAGAGAGAGAAGGAAGAGGGGAGGGGGGAGAGAAGTAAGAGGGGAGGGGGGAGAGAAGTAAGAGGGGAGGGGGGAGAGAGAAGGAAGAGGAGAGGGAGAGAGAAGGAAGAGGAGAGGGAGAGAGAAGGAAGGGGGGAGGGAGAGAGAAGGAAGGGGGAGGGAGAGAGAAGGAAGGGGGGGGGGAGAGAGAAGGAAGGGGCGAGGGAGAGAGAAGGGAGAGGGAGAGAGAAGGAAGAGGAGAGGGGGGAGAGAGAGAAGGAGGAGAGGGGGGGGAGAGAGAAGGAGGAGATGGGGAAAGAGAGAAGGAGAGGGGGAGAGAGAGAGAAGGAGGAGAGGGGGGAGAGAGAGAAGGGAGGGGGGGAGAGAGAGAAGGGAGGGGGGAGAGAGAGAAGGGAGGAGGGAGAGAGAGAAGGGAGGGGGGAGAGAGAGAAGGGAGGGGGGAGAGAGAGAAGAGGGGGGAGAGAGAGAAGGGGGGGGAGAGAGAGAAGGGAGGGGGGGAGAGAGAGAAGGGAGGGGGGGAGAGAGAGAAGGGAGGGGGGAGAGAGAGAAGGGAGGGGGGGAGAGAAGGAAGGGGGAGGGAGGAGAGAGAGAAGGAAGGTGGAGGGACAGAGAGAGTGCTGAGGAAGAGATATGTGTGTATATGGGAGGGGGGAGAGAGAAGGAAGGGGGGAGGAGAGAGAAGGGGGGGAGGAGAGAGAAGGGGGGGAGGAGAGAGAAGGGGGGAGGAGAGAGAAGGGAGGGGGAGGGAGAGAGAAGGGAGGGGGAGGGAGAGAGAAGGGAGGGGGAGGGAGAGAGAAGGGAGGGAGGGAGAGAGAAGGAAAGGGGAGAGAGAGAAGGGAGGGGAGATAAGGGAGGGGGGAGGGGAGAGAGAGTGGGAGGGGAGAGAGAGAGAGAGAAGGGAGGGGAGAGAGAAGGAAGAGGGGAGGGGGAGAGAGAGAGAGAATGAAGGGGAGGAGAGTGAGAGAAGGAAGGGGGGAGAGAGAAGGAGGGGGAGAGAGAAGGAAGGGGGAGAAGTAGAGAGAGAGAAGGAAGGGGGGAGAAGGAGAGAGAGAGAAGGAAGGGGGAGAAGGGGGGGAGACGGAGAGAGAAGGAAGGGGGAGAGGAGGAGAGAGAAGGAAGGGGGAGAGGAGGAGAGAGAAGGAAGGGGGAGAGGAGGAGAGAGAAGGAAGGGGGAGAGGAGGAGAGAGAAGGAAGGGGGAGAGGAGGAGAGAGAAGAGGGAGAGAGGAGGAGAGAGAAGAGGAGGAGAGAGAAGAGGAGGAGAGAGAAGAGGAGGAGAGAGAAGAGGAGGAGAGAGAAGAGGGGGAGAGAGAAGAGGGGGAGAGGAGGAGAGAGAAGAGGGGGAGAGGAGGAGAGAGAAGGAAGGGGGAGAGGAGGAGAGAGAAGGAAGGGGGAGAGGAGGAGAGAGAAGGAAGGGGGAGAGGAGGAGAGAGAAGGAAGGGGGATAGGAGGAGAGAGAAGGAAGGGGGAGAGGAGGAGAGAGAAGGAAGGGGGAGAGGAGGAGAGAGAAGGAAGGGGGAGAGGAGGAGAGAGAAGGAAGGGGGAGAGGAGGAGAGAGAAGGAAGGGGGAGAGGAGGAGAGAGAAGGAAGGGGGAGAGGAGGAGAGAGAAGGAAGGGGGAGAGGAGGAGAGAGAAGGAAGGGGGAGAGGAGGAGAGAGAAGGAAGGGGGAGAGGAGGAGAGAGAAGGAAGGGGGAGAGGAGGAGAGAGAAGGAAGGGGGAGAGGAGGAGAGAGAAGGAAGGGGGAGAGGAGGAGAGAGAAGGAAGGGGGAGAGGAGGAGAGAGAAGGAAGGGGGAGAGGAGGAGAGAGAAGGAAGGGGGAGAGGAGGAGAGAGAAGGAAGTGGGAGAGGAGGAGAGAGAAGGAAGTGGGAGAGGAGGAGAGAGAAGGAAGGGGGAGAGGAGGAGAGAGAAGGAAGGGGGAGAGGAGGAGAGAGAAGGAAGGGGGAGAGGAGGAGAGAGAAGGAAGTGGGAGAGGAGGGGAGAGGAGGAGAAAGAAGGAAGGGGGAGAGGAGGAGAGAGAAGGAAGGGGGAGAGGAGGAGAGAGAAGGAAGGGGGAGAGGAGGAGAGAGAAGGAAGGGGGAGAGGAGGAGAGAGAAGGAAGGGGGAGAGGAGGAGAGAGAAGGAAGGGGGAGAAGGAGAGAGAGAAGGAAGGGGGAGAAGGAGAGAGAGAGAAGGAAGGGGGAGAAGGAGAGAGAGAGAAGGAAGGGGGAGAAGGAGAGAGAGAGAAGGAAGGGGGAGAAGGAGAGAGAGATAAGGAAGGGGGAGAAGGAGAGAGAGATAAGGAAGGGGGAGAAGGAGAGAGAGAGAAGAGGGGGAGAAGGAGAGAGAGAGAAGGAAGGGGGAGAAGGAGAGAGAGAGAAGAGGGGGAGAAGGAGAGAGAGAGAAGAGGGGGAGGAGAGAGAGAGAAGGAAGGGGGGAGAAGGAGAGAGAGGAGGGGAGGAGAGGTGGTTGTGGGAGACACAAGGACTGGAGCAGAGTGAGATATATACACGCGCGCGCACGCACACACACACACACATATTCATTAGAAAAGGGTAAACTATATTAATTTATTATTCAATTAATTTGTTAATTAGTATTTAAAAAAATATAGAGAGGAGCCAAAGGACACTCTAGGAGAGGCTCGCAATGAGCGCTGAAGGTCCTTGGAGCACAAAAAGCTTAACATTGTGTACCAAACTGCATTACGATGGCTTCAAATGTTATTGACTGTCATTTTGTTGACGGGCAAGTCGCTCATATTCATATAATCCATAGCCTGGCTCCTAGACATTGGTTGGGCGGCTCTCTAGCAACCTGGCTGGCTCCTACATTTCAGATAAATGTATCAGCTTCTACCCTAAATGTGTAGCCGAAAGGAGGACCTGAAAAGAAAGAAAACTATGTCCCTCCATGGGAACCTCCTATCTGGAAGGCCCCAAATTCTAACTACACAGCCCTCAATTATATAAAAAGGGACCTACGTGACCACATTGCCTCAGGAACTGTCCATTCCTATAAAAGGATAATAAATAAGTAACTATAATCATCGGCTCCTCTTTGAGGGGTTAATCTCAGTTACCAAATGTTATTAAAGGAATAGATTAGACCTCTGATAAAGCTGCTTGGTGCAGCGAAACGGTGCCATCAGGTCCCATATCTGTTATTAACACCTCTGTGCCTTTGTTAGGTTCTGCCCTGTTCTTGTATGTTACTTACTCAGCAATTTAACCAGCAGCTTCTATATGAAGAAATAAAGGTCTATTTACAGCTGTTCTCCAAACTGAAGATGTTTTTTTTGATTTCTTGATATTTACCACTTCAAAGAGAACACTTTGATAATAGTTATTTATTATTATGTTTTAGGCATTGTGGCCCCATAGGTCATGTCTGACACATATGAGGGCTGTTTAGTTAGCCTGTGGGGCTATATGCCTTCCAGATAGGAGGTTCCCTTGGAGGGACATGGTCTTCTCCTCCTTTCTGCTTTGTATAGTGCTACCGATTGCTACTTGTGACTTCATTTAAAGGGTAACTAAGAGCTTGTATGTTTTGTTCTTTGAGTGGTCTCTAACAGGGGCATTTTTATTTTATATTTATCTTAATAAAAGTTCCATTTGTAATTGTCTATACCTAGATGTTAAGCACCGGGACTTTGTCCAGAGGTTGTGTTGTATTCTGTACATTGAGCGGTCTCATCACGTGACTGCAGACCATTATAGTCCTGCCAATGTGATGACAGAGCCCCACAAACCCCAGGCGCCAGGTCGCCGTGATGGCTTACTTGGATGTTATGGCTCTTCCAATCTTCCTTCTCTCCTAATTAAAGGCAGAAGATGGGGCCAGAGCGCGTCTTCCCAAATCAGGCTGAAGACCTGGGTGAGGTACAGGAGCCCCCTGCAGTGTGGAGCGGAGGAGAGGAGGACGAGGAAGAGGAGGGAGAGGTACAGAGTGGTTACCAATACCAACCACTAAACCAGGACCCTGAGGAGGGTGTACAGAACCACGGAGACATTCAGGAGAGACTGCAGGTGAGACCCTCCGTGATGGGCTAGACTGCAGGTGAGACCCTCCGTGACGGGCTAGACTGCAGGTGAGACCCTCCGTGACGGGCTAGACTGCAGGTGAGACCCTCCGTGACGGGCTAGACTGCAGGTGAGACCCTCCGTGACGGGCTAGACTGCAGGTGAGACCCTCCGTGACGGGCTAGACTGCAGGCGAGACCCTCCGTGACGGGCTTTGCTACTATGGCATGGTTGCCATTACTTTGAGTTACTCTTCAGGTAATGTGATCACTGTGTCCGATGCATTCCAGGGCCACCATTGTCTAGGGCATGTTTCTCAACTCCAGTCCTCAAGACCCACCAACAGTTCAGAGTTTATGTTTGTCCCTATTGGAGCACAGGTGAGCTAACCAGAGGCTCTGCGGGTGGTTAAACCGAATTACTGACCCCCCTATTAGCTCACCTGTGCTCAAGCAGGGCTATACCTAAAATGTGGCAGCGGAACAGATCACTGTATGTCAGAGATGTCCAAAAGCGTATTATATATTATATGCACCAAATAGAGAGGAACAACTAGCGCTAACCGCAGCACAGAGACGCCATTGTCACTACATACATGTGCCGGTCAATAACTTTTTTTTTAATTCTTATCCACTGTGTCCCAGGCCATGGGGCTTCACCTCCCTGACCCCCCTGCGGACAGTGACGATGAAGAGGAGCGTGAGACTGTACAGAGCTCAATCCCAATGGATCCAGGTACCCCCCGTGTTCTCACCTCTGCCTACTTGAGGCATTACCTTCCCCCGGCCTCTGTCGCGGCGCTTCCTCCCCCCCCCCGGCCTCTTTCTTCTCCCCTCTCCACACTCTTTTATCTATATATTTGTGCTTCTTCTCCCTTTCTTGATTCTCATTTGCCCCCTCTATTGGTTCTCCTCTTACTCCTTCTGTTGCTATGTCTTCTTTTGCAGCACACGTGGAACTGGTAAAGAAGACCATGGCAGGGGTGAAACTCTCTTCTGTTTCGGTTCCGGTCTGGGCTCAGCAATTATCAGAAACAGATTGGGAAAATCTTGTTAATCAAACCATTCAATCCAGGACCACAAGCCCCCCACCAGGAAAGAAATGAGGAGCTGGCACTCCCCCTGCTGGGAACCTCGGGGCTTGCAGCTTAAAAGGATTTGTTGGTCTGTAGAGGACAGAAATGAAAAGACCAAAGCCATGCACGTGGCCGGGGGTGGGGGTTGTGTATATAACTGCGCACATCATTTACCAGCATACTTCTACCTGTACCTAGACGCTCTCTCTCACGCTCTCTCTCACGCTCTCTCTCACGCTCTCTCTCACGCTCTCTCTCACGCTCTCTCTCACGCTCTCTCTCACGCTCTCTCTCACGCTCTCTCTCACGCTCTCTCTCACGCTCTCCGGAGTGCCTCGCTGAGACATCTTGTGTTTGGGCTCTGCCCTCATGTCTTCAAGTTGCAGGATATGAAATATCTCAGAAGACTTCGGCATTCAGTGGGACTGGAACATTTGGTGTTGTAATAAATATAAAAGTGTAGTAATTTCTCCCCCTATTTTGCTATGAATTTGTTCATCGTGTCCGGGGTGCAGACCCCTCGTTACTCAATGACACGCACGCTTCTCCTCCGTAGCCCACATCATGCATGTAACGTACACCGCTCTGCTCCCTGTGCCTCTCGCGCCTCTCCTCTAGCATGGTTATTGGCTCTTCAATGCTCACTTTATCCTCTGCCCAGTTCTTACTCTACAGCTGGTCAGCCCGTTGGTTGCCCTATAGTCCTCATTCTAGTTGGCTGCGTGGGTCCTCTGACACTCGTCAGATACTCAGTACCTGTATCCATCTTGACCATTAATTAGCTCCCTCCAGAGTCCTTCCATAGAAGCTTGTGTCTACTTTCTTGGTGGAGTTTCTTGTACATAGGTCTGTAACGGTACCCCCCACACATATAAGGGGGCGCCAAGGCCGTTTTAGTTGATCTGCCCGTCCAGTGATATAGGGACAGCTACTGCAGGACAACGATTCCCCCCAAACTGGATCCAAGGTGACTATGCTCCAAGCCTTGAACTGGAACCTCACGAATAGCCGCTAGCAGCTGAACAGGAAAAGCACCCCAAGATGCCCACACTCCTGGCAGTCAGTCTGTAACAGCATCCCATGAATCCCCCAAAGAACGAGACACAAGCTCTGTGTTTGAGGGTCAAGCAGTGAACTCTCTTTATTAATTACAAAACACATTTTTAAACACTTCACATACACAGTAGGGGCAGTGACTACCTTTGGTCAACCCCTAATTACCTCTGGCCAATCAGACAGTGTTAAGGTGTGGGAGCCAGGAGTCCCCTCCCCCAGGAGCCGCCCACTAGGCGTGGCTAACTGCTCATTCTACCTCTGGCGGTGGAGAGAGTAACATCTCTAAGCTCACTTATTCCCCTGCTGGGAGTATGGGGAAACCCCAGGCCATCTCATTATTCAAGAGTCCTTACCCCCATTGTTCATGGTGCCATCTTGTCTGCTAAAACCCTTTTGTTCTGCTATCTCTTATGTGGTTTAGCAGATACTATTAAGAGGCAGATGGGCAACTCCTGACCAAGTGTATGAGACCAAAGATATGTGACTGCATACCACACAATACAATATTTTTACAGATATAATAACAACATTTTATAACCCAGAACATATCTGCAGATAGCTTAGGTCTGAGCACACATTATTACTGAATGGCGCTCAGACCACATACATACAGTTCAATGGCCATGGAACCAAAGTCTTTCTGCATAGGAAAATAAAGTATTTAAATGCCGGTCCATAGTCAAAAGGCACCAGGCGGGCAACCAGGCTCCTCCAATGTACAGTGGCGAGATTGGTCTCGTCACAAGGTCCTTGTCTTGTCGATTGGCTCCTCGCTAGTCCCATTCTGGTCTCTCACGACTCGCGCCCACTCCCTAGGCTAATACTTGGCGTTTCTCTTTTCATACTTAATTAGTCCTCCTGGGTCCTATTGAACTCCACCATGTGCGGCATTGAACAAGAAGGATGTAACCATGTTAGTAATGTAACCATTTCTTCTTTACTGGAGACCTCTGAGCTGATCAAAGTGTGTGGACATATTCAGTGGATGCTCCTTATGGCAATGGGGCAGCTGCAAACTCCCCTCGGGACCAGCGGATCAGGGCAATGAGTGCAGGATCCCGAAAACAAAAGCTGCATTGCCAAAAGTTTATTAAACTACGTGTTTTAGTTGTTTTTCTGGCTGCCTATTATATCTACTCTTAAAAAAACTTTTTGTGTCTGTTTTATCTTTGCATTTTACTTAGGATCCAGCTCCCCCCCCCCCCCACACATACTCTGTAGACTTAGGACTTTATTTCTTTTTATACTCTTCATTTTTCTTTAAAAAATTACAATCATGTTATATAGAGAAATACCTACTTTTCGTACAAATACAATAAAAAAAGATAGAAAATTTGCAATCCCATTAAATAGAAAAATACATATTTTTCATACAACAAAAAATTAAGAAGTTTCATTTTTAAGCAGTTAATCATTTCTTTAATTCAATTCAAACATTTATTCAATTATCCAAAGTTTGAAAATTGGAATAGTTATAAGAAATGAGAAATAGCGTAACAAAAGAAATGGAAAGGGGAGAGAGAAAGAGAAAAAGTGAAGGAGCAGACAATTATAATGAAGGCGAAAATAATTTTATCCATTAACAGAACATGCTTAAATGTAATCCTGAATAATTGTTGTATTCAAGTTTGATTATTTTGTTCATAGTAATTATACCATTTTTTTTTAAATTCTTTGTTCCTTTTTCTAAGTCGCTGATCCTGTCATATTGATCAAGGATCATCTGCTTCAAAATGATTTGTTTTAATTCTAGCATTGAGGGAGCTCTCATATTTATCCAATTTCTTATAATAAGTTTTTTAGCCAGAAAAATAAGAATTTCTAGTAATATCCATTCCATTTTTTAGCTAATCTTGAACCTTCCTCCAGAATCTATATATTTTATTACATTTTCTTTAATTTTGCCTATTCTCCATAATATTTTGGGAAGGTAGTAACCATGATGTATAATTTTAAGTTGTTTGTGAAAATCAGCAGAAGGAATATATTTCCTAACTCTAACTAAATTTTTAAACATTTCTTCGTCTTCTTCAAGATCTGTAATTAGTTTATGCCATTTACAAATTATTTCTTCTCATTTTAATGGCCAAAAATGATCTTGAATGATTTTATATATGTATTTCATTCCTCTTTTCTGTTTGCAATAATCTTGAATCAATTTAGCAGCTTTATCTCCTTTCCAAAAATTCAGATTTTCCTTTTCAAGTTTGTTTCTATAGCTTGTCATGTGTGTAAAAAGAAAACACTGTTCTTTTTATATATTAGTTTCACTACAATTTTTTTTTAACTTTTAATAACTTTAGAATCTCTGTCAAGAAAGTATTAAATATTGTCCATTTCCTTATCATCCCTTTTGTAGGGAACTATATTCATTTCCTGTAAAAATTCAGGATTAGTTTTAATTGGAATTTGATATCATTTTATCAATACCAGCAACTTTAGAATGGAAAGTCCTCCAACTTTTTAGAGTGGGATAGATAAGTATGTCTTCTCTAATCTCCTTAGGAATTTCTATTTCCAGGTTATGGATGAGACCTTTTCAATGCTCTTCAGTGAAAATTCACAATCAAAATAGTTTTTCCTTTAATTAACCATTCTATTGCCATCTTATATAAGATTGGCCCATTCTATATTCGGTAAGTTACAACCTCCTCTACTATTTGTTTGCCTTCATTTTTGAAGACTTAATTCAAGCACTTTGGTGGTTCCAAACACATTTTTTTTAAATAGACCATGCAGCTTTTGTATGTCTTCCTTTTTTTTATTAAAAAGGAGAGGTTTTGGAGGAAAAATAAGATTCCTGGGTAATTTACCATTCTTATAATGGCAATTCTTCCCATAATTGATAAAGGTTGAATCTTCCATAATGTCAGATCTCTCTCTATCCTGTCCAAACTGTTTTTTTTTTTTTTAAATTATATGAATAGATTTTCTGAATAGTTGGTGCTAGTTGTATTCCGAGATAGCTCATTGCATGTTTTTGAATTTTAAATGAAAATTCGGAGATATCCTGTTCTTGATGAAGCCAAAGTATTTCAGATTTTTCAGTATTAATATTGTATCCTGAAAAGGATGAATATTCATTCAAAGACTTCATAATTTTAGGTATATTGTCTTTAGGTCTATCAATGAACAACAGTAAGTCATCTGTATATAATGCAATCTTTAAGTATTTATTGCCAATGTTGAGCCCTTTTAGAGTATTTCTTAATTTTATTTGCCAGGGGTTCAATAGCAATATTGAAGAGTAAAGGGGACAGGGGGCAACCTTGGCGCATCCCCCTTTTGTAGTTCAAATTATTTGGATTTAAATCTGTTGATCAGTAACTAGGCAATGGGAGAGGAGTATATTGCTTTAATTGTGTGACAAAATTCCTGATAAAGCCTATTTTTGTCATTAAATGGTCCCATTCAATTCGATCAAACGCTTTTTCAGAGTCTATACTCATTATTAATGCTGAAGAATGTTTATTATTCGCATTTAGTTGATATTCTTGAAGTATTCCCATTACCTTCCTGATGTTCGTAGTTACTGGTCTATTTTGCATGAATCCAGTTTGATCTTCTCCTATAAGATCTTTAAGGAGAGGCTGCAGACGATTTGCCAATATTTTCATGAAAATTTTATAGTCTGAATTTAATAATCATATTGGTCTATTGCTATTTATTTCCTCTTTATTCTTACCCCTTTAAAAAAAAAAAAAACAGATTCAGCAAATCTTTGAGATTTCGATATAACCCATAAAGTCTTAATTCAATAATTTTGACAGGGTAGGAGTTATCCGATCTGACATCATTGAATAAAATTCCGCAGGGTACCCTTCTGGGCCAGGTGTTTTCCCTTGTTTTAATGACCTTATAGTATCCTGTAGCTCAGTAATTGTAATCCGTTTATTTAAATGTCCCAATTGTGTCTGTGTTATTGATTGTATATCTACTTCCTTCCAGAAGCTCTCCTTTTCATCCACATCTATTTTCCCTTTAGTGTAGGCCTTGGAGAAATACTCAAGAAAAACTTCCTTGATTTAATTAGTTTTAGTGATTACTCTATCTTCTTCTTGTATACTCGATATATAATTGGAGCCTTTATCATTTTTCAAAAAGTTAGCAAGCATTTTAGATATTTTATTTCAAGTTTTTTTTAAATTTTGTAGATTAGGTTGATCTCTATACAAAATATATGATTCAGTAAGTTTTTGATTAGGATCTTGTATTTTATTGGCACTTTGTTTTTGTTTTTGTCTAGCATGATAACTAATAATATCTCCCCTGAGAACTGTCTTAGCAGTCTCTAAGAATATATTGGTGTTATTAATATGTGTTTTATTGTGCTCATAATATTCATTCCATTTATCCCTAATAGAAGTAAAAAATTCAGAATCTTTGAGTAGTGCATTGGGAAATCTCCAATTTCTATTTTTATATTCGTAATGTGAAAGTGTAAGATTAATTGTTATTGGAGCGTGATCTGATAAAAGAATGTTGCCTATATTAATTAGTGTTAAAGTTTGGTGTGTTTTTGAGTGACACATGTACTCTTTGTTTTGTGGATTAAAAATGTGCCATATATCTATTAGATCTAATTTATTTGGTTAGTTCTCTATAAATGTATTTTTTTTCCTTTTATTACCGGTAGTCATATTCTTTCCCTGGCTGAAGCCTTTAACTTTCTTGAGTATATCTTTATTTGGAAATGGTGCAATATTGAAATCTCCCCCCATAATAACAGATTCATGATTTTCTAAAGATATGTTTGTCATTATTTCTTGAAAAAAAGATTTTTTATCTTTATTTGGGGCATATAAATTACAAAATAAGAATTGTTCCTGTTCTAGCCAAATCCTTAGCATGACATATCTACCTAATTTATCAAGATTAATGATTTTATATTTATAATGTAATCATTTTTTAAGGAGAATAGCTACTCCTCCCCCCCCCCCCCCTCATATTTAGTAAATATGACCTCTTGAACCCATTCTCTGGCCAGTTTCTTATGTTCTTTAATATTCAAATGCGTTTCTTGTAGAAAGGCAATATCTGTTCCTAACTTTTTTAAGGATAGCCTTCCTTTTTACAGAAGAATTTATACCCCCTACATTCAATGATGTTATTTTGATGTTCTACATTTTTTTTTATTTTTATTCTTTTCTATGACAATTTCCCCATCCTCCATCTATTCCTTCTTCTAACATCTCCCGGAAAAAAGGAAGAAGAGAAAAAAAAATATTTTTAAATGTTCTCTCTCTCCCTCTTCACCCCCCTCCAGTAGAAATACCAAGAAGCCAATAATACATTATATATTGGATCATCGAATTTATAAATGAAATTCAGCAAAGGCCAATAATAAATTGCATATTGGATCATCAAATGTTTAAACATACACATTCTTATATAAAAGTGTTATTTATCTTCTTGACTTTCCTCTCTAAGCAACTTACGCAATTCTTTAACTTTTTCAAAAAATAATGGGCCTTCAACAGTATCCGATTGCAATTTAGCTGGATAAAGTAGAGCAAACTTCGACCTTCCTGAAAAAGTTGATTACAAGAGGTTGATAACTCCCTACGTTTAAGGGATACTTCTGCTGAATAGTCATTGTATAATCTTAAGTTAGAACCTTCATATGATAGACTTCTCAATTTTCTAAATTCCTGCATTATTTGAGTTTTTTCTTGAAAATGTAGAAATCGAATAATCGCTGTTCTACTAATAGGTAAGTCGTGTACAGATTTCTGTTCTGGGCCTATTCTGTGAGCCCTTTCTATAACAATCAGGGTGTTATCTGGGTTCATACCAGTTTAGGTAGTTCAACTGAGGCAAAATATAATAACATTGTTTTCATTAGACTCTGGTAAGCAAACGATTCTAATATTATTTCATCTACTTCTATTTTCCATATCTTCTATTCTAAATAGTAAAGTATAATTTTGTTCCATTAAATATTTTATTTGTTTTTCTTGTTCTAATTTTCTATCTTATACATCAAATATTCTTTGTTCTGTTTGAGTTATTACATAGTTACATAGTATTTTTAAGGTTGAAAAAAGACTTTCAATCCATCAAGTTCAACCTTTTAAGATCTCCTCTGATCTGCAATATGAGGATTAACAATTCATTTGTTGTTATCCATGATAACCCTGAATTCCCTTTTTAATTAGAAATAAATCCAGTCCCCTTTTAAAGTTATCTATCGAATCCGCTGTCACCACCTCCTTTGGTAGAGAATTCCACAGTTTAACTACCCTTACTGTGAAGAACCCTTTTCTTTCTTTAAGGTGCAATCTTTTTTTTACTTACTAACCTCAAGGGATGTCCTCTTGTCAGTTGAAAACCTCTTGGCACAAAAAGCTCCCCCGACAAATCTTTATACTGATCCTGGATGTATTTATATAAGGTAATCATATCTCCTCTTAGACACCTTTTTTCTAGAGACAATAAGTGTGATTTGGTTAGTCTTTCTTCATAACTTAGCCCCTCCGTTCCCCTTATTAGTTTTGTTGCCCTTTTCTGTACCTTTTCCAGCTCTAAAATGTCCTTTTTATGAAGTGGTGCCCAAAATTGTCCTCCATATTCCAAATGAGGGCGTACTAGGGATTTGTTTAGTGGCAGAATTATATTTGCTTCCCTGGCTTCTATACCCTTCTTAATACATGCTAATATTTTATTTGCCTTTGCAGCTGCTGCTTGGCATTGAGCACTGTTACCTAGGTGGTTGTTCACAAGCTCCCAAATTCCTTTCAATATCTGATACACCTAGATTTGCTCCATTAAGATAATAAATTGCATGGCTATTTTTCCTTCCAAGATGCATAACTTTACATTTATTCGTATCAAATCTCATCTGCCATTTAGATGCCCATTCCTCAATTTTATGTAATTCCCTTTGGAGGGAAAGCACATCATTATCTGATTTAATTACCTTGCACAACTTCGTGTCATCAGCGAAAATGGAGACACCACACTCCAATCCTACCTCTAAGTCATTAATAAATATGTTAAAAAGGAGAGGACCTATTACTGAACCCTGAGGAACCCCACTTACCACATTAGTCCAGTCAGAGTATGTTCCATTTACAACAACCCTTTGCTTCCTGTCTTTTAGCCAGCTCTCAAACCATGAGCAGATATTTACTGCAATTCCTGTATCTCTTAGTTTGCACAATAGTCTCCCATGTGGCACTGTATCAAAAGCCTTTGCAAAATCCAAAAAGACTGCATCCACTGAGTTGCCCTGATCCAAGTTCTTACTAACCTCCTCATAGAAACTAATTAGATTTGTTTGACATGACCTATCCCTCATAAATCCATGTTGACTCCTATGTATAATCCTGTTCAAATAGATATATTCTTGTATATTATCCCTTATTAACCCTTCTAAAAGCTATGAATAATTATTTTAAATTATTCCTTAAAGGGATCAACCCTTTTCTGTAGATGTTCTATTAATGGCATAAACATTGTTGAAATCTGTTGTACAATAATTTTAGCCAATTTTTGATCTCTTATAATCAAAGTGTTTTTTGTCTCTTTTTGTTCTTTTAATTCTTTATTATCGTTTTGAAGATTTCTTCTTCTATCACCTTTTTTACTTCTAGAGCCTGTAATTTCTCCAACACTAGGTGATTTTTTTTACGTACAGTATTTATCCATTACTTAAAAGTCCTAATTTCCTAGTGTCCAAGTATATCAATGTACTAGCCCTCTAGGCTTCTCTCACCAGCCTAGAAAGAGGATTACGGTTTATATGACTGGATTTATCTCAGGAAATAGTTCAGACCCTTAAATATTCCATTTCCAGCTAGAGACTTCTTCCTTCAATAAGAATTACATTGACACCATATACTATGACGAGGAAATATATAGGATTATCAAAATGCTTTGCAAATAGACTTGTCACAATGTGTTAATATCTCATCCCTTTTTAGCTTCTCTCACAGGCTCAAAGGGGATTACTAATCATATTTATCCCTGCTTGTTACATGTAAATGAACCTTCAAGATGTCAAGAATAAATCCTGTCTGGTTTCTCTCACAAATTCTAGCAAGGATTAGGACATAAGATTTACATTTCATGTTAATTTAACAGATAATTAGATTTACATATGCAACAATATATTACTATAACTCTGGACTTTCTCCCTCCAAAACATTAAGCGCACATTGTATTATAGCAGTGGATTTTATATTGAGATATCCAAGTGAATTTGTGCTTCAGTCCCACTGTATTGTAACAAGCGGTAGAAATGTATGGCAGCCCAGCGTTCAATTCAGAGGATTTATGTCGCTCCCCTGTACATACAGCCATAGATCTCAGACCTCCGCTATATTGTAATAGCTTGCCAGAAAAAACAGCTCTGTACCTCGGCAATTAATATCGCATTTCTTCTGTTTATCATGACTCCAACTATGTTGGTTGTCACAACCTACAATGATGATGGAGTATAGAGAATCCTAGTCCTCTTATCTCCTGTAGGTTTTAGACCTAAGTTTGGGTGGCTCCAGACCAATGGACAGTCTTTATGGATACAAGAACATATGTCCCAGCCTAAGGTAGTGTGCGCTGGAAAACCTGGCAGGGAGTCAGAAACGATCTCCTCAACCAGCATATGTTCCTGGGTAAATAATACACCTGCACACAAAGTCTTGATAAAAATTATGAACCATGTTTTATTTTAGAACAGCATATTTAACCACATCACACAAGAATGGGGGAAGTGGCTACCGTTAGCCAGCCCCAAATGACCTCTGGCCAATCATGAAGGGGAACTGTGTGTGAACCAATAGTCCCCTCCCAGGTCCGCCCACTAGGCGAGGCCAACTAATTCATTTGGGCTCTGAATCTCCAGGGCAAAGCATGTCTTGGCTCTCCTGTGCCCATGCTATGAAAGCTGAGTAGCCTCAGTCCATCCCATTGTTTCTGGGTGCCTGCCTGTCTGCTCTCCAGCTGTGAGCTCCCCATTGTGTAGTTCTCTGCTGGACACTTAGCTAATGGGATTAACAGGCCTTTGGGAACAAAGGAGGTTTTGGCTGTATTCAATGGGCTTCCCCTCTACAATATAATAACATACTAATATAATAACATACATTCATATTTACAAATACAACACCCAATGTTTCACCCACATACAACCAATATATCCCATTAGATCCCTCACAGGATACCCGTTACAATGAGCCTAAACATGGACGGGATGGGAATATGCTAAGGGATACACTTATAATACTTTATCCCCTAGACCACAACATAACAATATATCCATAATACAATATACAATATAATACTAACATATTATAACCCATAACACAATATACAGTGGGTTTCCTAAACCCAGAACTCTTGCTCTCCATATGGCATCAACTGTGGATGATATACCAGCCCCAAGATGGCGGCTATTGGTATATAACAGTCCAGTCCCAATATAGGCCACTGGTGATTCATGACATTGGTTTTAAAGCATAGTTCCATTGACCATTAAGAGACAAAAAAAAAAGAAAAGTCTGAATCCAAAAAGGAACAGACAAAGTCTATTGTACTCCTATAACCATTATGCGCAGGCTGTCCATTTAAGGACTATTAGAAGGAAGGCTATGGCCATAGGCTCTAGGTATTAGAATCAAATGTTTAGAGTGTTCAACAAAATCATGGAGGATGACCAGGGTTGAAGTTTTCTTCAAGTATTATAAGACTACAACTTGTCCAGCAGAGTTCGGAGGTACAATGCAATATTGGCACAAGCCGACAGTTCTTGGGTCCTTAAGCGCAGTCACGAGGCACAATGCAATATCGGCACAAGCAGACAGTTCTTGGGTCCTTAAGCGCAGTCACGAGACACAATGCAATACTGGCACAAGCAGACGGTTCTTTGGTCCTTAAGCGCAGTCACGAGGCACAATGCAATATCGGCACAAGCAGACAGTTCTTAGGTCCTTAAGCGCAGTCACGAGGCACAATGCAATATCGGCACAAGCAGACAGTTCTTAGGTCCTTAAGCGCAGTCACGAGGCACAATGCAATATCGGCACAAGCAGACAGTTCTTAGGTCCTTAAGCGCAGTCAGGAGGCACAATGCAGATGTAGATTATAAGAACGGAGTTCACCTGCAGAGTTAGAGTGCTTCAGTAACAGAGGGACTGCAGCATTGTGGGTGCAAGGCTGGGTGTCCTAGAGCCCAAGGTACAGGTCACCTGCTTTGATGCCCCAAAGGGGACTTTGACGATCCTGTCTGTGATATCTGCTGTGTGCCTTGATTACTTTCTTGGATTTGACCTGTAACCTTTATTGCTGACCTCTGCATGGTTTGCATTAAACTTCATTGCAGCCAGCCATTGACCTTTTGTCTGCACCTTGACCCTTATACCTGCGTCAGTCCCTGATCTTTGTACCAAATTTGGTCCTTTGTATAATGCCTGGTCAGCTGTTCTCTGTACAGGTGGGTCCACCTCCTGCCAGTGGTTACAGGCTCAGAGATTATTCTATTACTTTGAGATATGGCTGTGGATAATAGTGGCCAGAATATTAAAAGACCAGGGATCTATAGTTTACTTTTACGTATGAAGAGCTAAAACACCTTATAGGCCAACATCTGGGCAGCATTAAGTAGGAAGCAAATCTCTAATTCTAACGTTGTTTACCTAAAACAGCATTAATGTAGAGCTAATCTTGTCCTTAATGGGATCACTTGGAGTATTATTATTATTATCTTTATTTGTAACGCTCCAACATATTCCATAGAGCTGTACAGGGGTTAAGTACAAGGCACTACCAATATTAACACCTTACAAGGAGGGCTTTGTGTCTGAGCTTAAAATCAAATGTACACAGAGCTTGTTCCCAGAGCACCGACACAAGCCTGAAAACTCGCAAACTTATAGTCAGAAATAATGGACCTTAACCCGGTTTTATCAAGTCAACGCATCATGTCCCCTCATCCTCATTTCATTACGTTGCCTACATTAAATAGCAGTTCGTCAAAATTGACTGTCTCTTCATTCAAGGGCCATTACAAATCCAGTGACGTCGGATACTGGCCCAATAATCATTCGGATGTAACTGTTGGTACTGGATGTCCTGATCCCCCTGACCATCTTTTGGGTTCAGTATTTATATTTGTAATGTTGTGCTGTCTGTCTGTAACTGTCAGAGTTTGGCAGTTGAGCGATTCAGCTGAGATTCAGAGTTGGGGTCTCTGAGGAAAAGCCCGTTCTGAAGGTAGTCTATGAAGTTTCCACAGAAATAAAAACAGTTTCTGATATTTTTCTAATGCTGAGCCGGAGACCATATTTTGAAATACTGCATCTGAGAAGGACATTTTAGAGACATCTGCTGTCCTTGTGAAGGGATATAAAGAACCGAGTGTATCTGCTGGGTAGGTTTGGCCATAATAGCCTTATCAAGCCCGACTGAAGAAAGCAGATCGGCACAACTGGTGTCAGAAGTGGGATCCCTTCATCATAAAACCAGCAGCCAGGGTGGAATATGGAAACTTATCCAAGATAGAAAGCAAGTACTTTCAGAGGCTTGGAGGAGATGCAGAGACAGAGAAGCGATTTTTCCCAGTACTATAAGACCAAGTACTGCAGAGCAGAGGTGATCCAGGAGAAAAGGAGCCAGATCACATGGATGAAGGAGCGGAGAGCACGTCAGGTTGACATGTAAAAGGACCTGGCAGCAGCTCTTAAGCATCAGTGGATGTTGTTCCTGGAGCTCCAGCAGGAAGGTGAGCTGTCAAAATGGCTGGAGGGGCTAGTGTGGGAGGAGATCGCTTTGGAGTATGATTATCTGATGAAGCCGGCTATCGCTTTGCAACGGCCTTCCTACTACCGGCCGGAGTTAATGAAAAGACTCCAGGGTGTACTGCAGGGCAATCTTGCATGTGGCATATAGAGCAGAGGGTGATCCTGTATAATCATCGCTGCCAAGAATTGGGACTAAAACCAGGGTCCAAGGAGGCTGCATTGTTTGGACCCTTTATCCAGGAAGAGTTGGAGCTGCAAGCCAGTTATATGAGGCTGCTGGTAGAGGCGACCATGGGTAAGACCTGGCTCAAGGGGTGGAAGGAGCCCTGCCAATCAGGGAAGAATGAAGAAGATGCATCCTGTCTTCAGGAGGTCCTAAAAGCATCTGTCCCTGTTTAACTGCAGAAGACGATTGCAGAAAAAGACAAGCCGATAAAACAGAAGGAGGATTTTTTGGCTCTGGCACATTCTAATTTTTGCAAATACTGGAGAGGAGCTCAAGGCCAAACAAAGAGGTAACATGTCCCTAAAAGCAGAAATCAACATATCCCAGGGTGTGAAGAAAGAACAGGAACAGCTGCAAGGAAATATCATTGAAAGAGATGAGAAAATAAGATATCTTGATGAGCAACTTCAGAATGAGAGAGTGTCACACAAAGCTCTGCATAATCACACCAAGGAGTCGCCATTACAGATCGAGGAATTACAGGCTAATAAAGATTTATTATGGCAGATGCACAAGAGTAATAAAGAAAAATATGAAAAAATCAAAACAGCGAATTAACTTTTAGTGGCCAGACTCATAGAGGAGGCAAACAAGAGGAGATAAGAATACTGAAAGAAGAAAATTCCTCATTAAGAATGGATATTCAAAATTTGCAAGCTCAAAAGACAGAACAGATGTCACTTATCTCAGCTGTTGAGGAAGTGAAGAATGTGATCCATGAGAAAGAGAGAGGAAGATAAAGTGTGTGGATCGCCTACAGGCTGAGATCCTCCGAGCGGACATCAAGGAGAAAATGGTCCAGGTGTTGAATAAGAAAATCGAGGCTCTGGAGGAAGAGTTAGCAAATGGCCAACCGAAAAGGCAGAACAGGTGCCTATTATAGCGCTGGTACCGGAGCTACAGAAGGAACTGAAGGACAAGGAAGAAACATTAAGAACGCTGGAGGCCAGATTCAATGGGCGTGAGAACAATATGATAGATAAAGAAACACAAAGCCAGGAATTGCAGCAGAAGTATGAAGAAAAGAATGATCAGTTAATTAAGGAAGCCGAGTCTTTAAAGAAACAAATGGAAAATAAAAATAAGACAATTGAAGAGTTACAACAAGAAAACAAGTCTTTGAAAAAATAAAATTACAAGAGAAAGCAAGCAGTGTAGTGTTCTTGACTATGAGGTGAAGGAATTACACATACAACTTGAAGATACTAAAATCGACCATGAAAGAAAACTCAACAATAAGCAAAAGGAGATACATGAGGCAAAGATAAGAGAAGAATGTCTTAACAAAGAGGTTGATAGAGTAAAAGGTGCTGCTGATGAAGGAATCAAAATACAGAAAGAAACCTATATCCATCACCAGCAGAAGATTGAGAGACTGAGATGGTGCATTCATGGAAAAACATAAGCACCCGTACAAGAAAATGGTTGAAGAAAATGACACCGTATTAGGACACTACAGGTCAAGAGAATAAGAATTAACATCCATTATAGTTTCTCTGGAAATGGACCAGTCTTGCAAAACAGATGAATTAAACGCTCTTAAGGAGCAACTAAAGCAGCAAATAGAAGAGAAGGAAACCATTACAAAAGAGGCAGAAGAAACCAAGATGTCCTTACAAAAAGAAAGGAAACACAAAATTATACAGACATATTTCATGGAGACTCCCAAGCAGAATACTGAAAAAAGAGATTTCAGGAATCCAACATCACCTCCAAAGAGGTCCCGGCTGTCCCATGTGCCCGCTCACGTGGAAACAAACACATTGTCAGATAAGAGAGATAAAGCTATTTGGTCTATATCAAGAACCCCAATATATACACCACAAAATAGTTATTCAGTAAAGACTCCATCTAAGTATGAAAAGCCTCAATATGAAAAAATAATTCCGTCTCAACAAGAATCTGCAAAGAAAAGAAAAGTTGCTTTGGGATTTGACTCTGATAGCTCTGAACCAACCGATATTCTGGGTATATGTGAATATGATGGATTGCTTAAGAAGTTATACCCAAACTACCCCCCATCTTCAACCGTTTGTGACACAAGGGATGTATTGCTCACTTTTAGTCACATAGGCCCATGGACTGTTTTAGTCAAAACAGGAGGCTGTTGGGACTGGTCTGGTTGGGGAGGGTTGTTATGGCATGGGATCCACTGTTGTTTTTACCCCTGGACATTGTACAGAAAAAAAAGAATAAAAACCTGCCCTACACACTTAAAATAAGGTTTTGGGCAGGGGAGGCATAGGGGGATTGTTTTCCACATTTGCCCCAATGGAGTTAAGAAGCCCAGCAACCCAGACATGGACTTCATTTTCTTGCAGCATGCCGGCGTTTATCTGAAGAGATGATCACCGGGATGCTGCATTTTAAAAGGGGAGTAGTTGTCATGATCCCCCTAACCATCTTTTGGGTTTAGTAATTGTTGTTGTAATGTAATAGGTTTTTATGTTAAGTTGATTATCCTATATATGTTATGTGGTGTTATATTATATTATATTATATTATGTTATGTTAATTCTGTATGTTGCATGTTTGGTTCAGTAAGTGTTAAATATTTGTAATGTTGTGCTGTCTGTAACTGTCAGAGTTTGGCACTTGAGAGATTCAGTTGAGATTCAGAGTTGGGGTCTCTGAGGAAAAGCCAGTTGTGAGTGCTGTCTATGAAGTTTCCACAGAAATAAAAACAGTTTCTGATATTTTTCTAATGCTGAGCCGGAGTCCATATTTTGAAATACTGCATCTGAGAAGGACATTTTAGAGACATCTGCTGTCCTTGGTGAAGGGATATAAAGAACCAGGTGTATCTGCTGGGTAGGTTGGGCCATAATAGCCTTATCAAGCCCGACTGAAGATAGCAGATCACCACAACTGGACTAAATCCATCATCTAACAGTCCTCCAAGTTAATATTAGTGAGTTTAATATATAGATCATCTGACTCCACTCTCCACTCTCCATCATCCTCATCCATCCATCATCCCTCATATGGCATCACTCTTCCACTGACTCCACCCTTCATTGCCCGTGGATTCTTGGTTCAGATAAGTGCTGGTATAATATTGACACCCATGCAGGAACTGGTTAACTGGCAACTGCAGGGTATTACTGAGAACTAGAGTATTGCCCGTCAAAAAATGACAGCAATGAAATTGTAAGTGAGCTAATGCTGTTTTTTGTATGGTAATCAAATAAATAATCCATTAATAAAGTAATATACTTTACCTTTTTTGAAGTAATATATGCAGGAAGCATTGTGTTGAAGAGCTGACAATCTGTTTTCATGTTGCTGCATCATCCGTGCTGTGGAGCTGCTGTGTAAGCGTCATGAATGTGCGCAGTGTGTAGTGTAATAGTGTGTATGCGCGGAAAATCCGTTATGGTAGCCGGGTACTTCCGGATTGTATAAGTTAGTGTTTTAAAATGGCGCCTAATGTGTGGTATGCGTCTGTGGCTGATTTTGCGTCCTTGTTTTTGGATGTCGTTGGACTTTTTCGGAAAATCCGTATGTGTTTGGTGGTGTTTTGCGTGTTTAGGGTCCTTTAGCCTCGTTTTCTTTTTGTTCGGCAGCCATTTTTTCTCTCGCTTAGGTGAATTTCGGGTGTCTAAACTGCGAAATTTGGACTTAAATGGAGGTGTAACGTCACTTGCAGAGGCCCTGGGTGCCCCCTCATGCTGTGGGTAAGTTTTTTATGTATTTGTTGTGTGTATTTATTGTGTTTTTCATGTTTTCATGTGCGCGGGTTTCGAACGTTTTTTGCGAGGTCGTAATGGGTCGTAACGTGTCTCGTATTTTGGTTTTGTAGCTTTGCCGCTCCATGCCAGCAACTGCGGCCCTCGCTGTGCGAGCCCGTGGCGTTAGCAACGTCCCGCATGCTCACAAAATTATATATGTGATTGGCCAAGCCCTAACAGGATGGTTTATCTTGAGAGTCACAAAAGAGCAAGATCTGCCAGTAGACCCTAGGTAAGGGTCTTCATGTAGGAGGTGCCAACTATTGTATCTAGAAAACCATAAGTACTAGGGAAGCTGTGCTATACATTATCCTAGTTGTAGCATGTCTTCTAGCTCCTGTTTCATGCTGGCCTTCTTGGACTTTGTGACCTTATCTGTGGATGACTCTAGTGAGTGGGACCAGACTGATTCACTAAAGGATATTTCTCCCTGTAAAGGGCACAAGTGGCTAAAAGAGGTTTCTCTCAGAGTGGGTTATCATGTCCATAGATCTAACCTATTAAGGTTAGTTCGATCTCTGACTGAGCGTCTCTATTTAGTTTTTTTGCTTATCTGTGGATCGCAGTATATCTGCTACATTGCCTGAAAGTTACTTATTGCTACATAGTTATTTCTTTAGAATAATTATGCAATAAGCAGGGTGGGCTGACTGACCAGCATGCATAGTAGGTGTAAGAACAAGAGCATGTTGTCCAGGCTGGATATCCGTATCCTTGGATGCCTACTCAAACCAGTCTCTCCTTAGTTTGGCCATGTTTTCTCCTTCACTAGCCAAGTTAGAGCTTCTACCCTGTCCATGGATTTAAGTTTACAGGGCAGCACTAGGATCTGGAGATCTCACTCCCAGAAATCCTGTGCCTCTGACCCTCAAAGAGGTGAATCCCATAGTTTCCCTCTAGTATGGACTACGAGTAGCTGCTATAGAGCACAGTGTAAAGTGGTGGCTTTGGGTGTGATGCTTGTGCAATCCATGATCTATTTGTAATATTGTCAATAAAACTGCTCTGTGAAGATGACCTTCTGAGCACAAGACGCCACTCAAGAGTCAATAAGATAAAGGGCAAGGATTGATGCTCTACCTCCTCTGACCAGGGTTTTGAAAAATAATGGTATGTCACGCCTGGAGTTGTCCAGTCAGGATATTTATCAACTCCTCATGGTGATGTGACCCACTGGCGCTTCACATCAACATCACTAGAAGTGTCTTCCTGACTCCCTATTCATCCAATTATCCTCTCTGGCTACCTTGGCAATAATGTTGGCCAGCATTGTGGTTCTTTTATGGGATCAGGGATAGAGATGTCGCAAATAGTTCGCCGGCGGCTGTTCCCGGCGAACATAGCATGTTCGCGTTCTCGGCGAACTGCGAACATATGCGATTTTCGATCCGCCCCCTATACTTTATCATTGAGCAAACTTTGACCCTGCAACTCACAGTCAGCAGACACATTCCAGCCAATCAGCATCATACCCTGCCTTCCAGACCCTTCTACCTCATGGACAGCAGCCATTTTGGAATCATAACTAACTTAAGTCTTACTGAGAGGAGGCTGAGTGTAGGTGATGCTGATTGAATAGGGAAATCAATAGCTAGGCAAGTTTATTCAGTGTCCAGTGCAGTGCTGAAGGACTCATCAGATCTCTGCTGTAAACACAGCACCCCAAAAAGCCCTTTTTAGGGCTATAACATAATTTTTTTTTTCTTTTTTTTTTTCTGTCTAATCTAACTTAATTTGCCTGTCTCCCTGTAAGCCCCTACTAGCAAGTGTGTGTGTCTGGCTCACAGCTTATACTGTGTGTGCACAGTGCAACCAATACAATCTTGTTTTCTAGTTGTCTACTTTAAAAAAAAAAAAAACTTTTATTTTGTTAAATCTTAGTTTATTTGCCTGACCGCCAATCTAAGTTCATTTTCCTGACCGCTAGCCAGTGTGTGTGTCAGGCTTACAAGTACTGTGCCAAGTTCAACCAATCCAATCTAGTTGGGGTACCAGCAGTCTACATTTAAAAAAACAATAATTTTATTTTCTTAAATCTAAGTTCATTTGCCTGACCGCCAATCTAAGTTCATTTTCCTGACCGCTAGCCAGTGTGTGTGTCAGGCTTACAAGTACTGTGCCAAGTTCAACCAATCCAATCTAGTTGGGGTACCAGCAGTCTACATTTAAAAAACAATAATTTTATTTTCTTAAATCAAAGTTAATTTGCCTGACCGCCAATCTAAGTTCATTTGCCTGACCGCTAGCCAGTGTGTGTGTCAGGCTTACAAGTACTGTGCCAAGTTCAACCAATCCAATCTAGTGGTGTACCAGCACTCTACATTTAAAAAAAACAACACTTTTTTTCTGTGTAATCTAATTTCATTTGCCTGCCTGCCAGCGTGTGTGTCTTAGGCTCACATCGTATACTGTGCTCACTTGCCCAGTCAGTGCCACCACTCACGTCTGGTGTAACAGTCAGTAGTGCACATTTAAACAAAGAATACAATTTTGACTGTAATACATTGAATAGCAGTTAGTTGTCTGCAAGCGTGTGTGTCAGGCCTACAGCGTCTACTCTGCCAACTTCTGCAAGTGCACAGTGCCACTCATATCTGTTGTCACAGTAGCTTGCACGCATGGTACCAATCTGTCAAAACCTGTAATGATGAATGAGGTCTAGAGTAGCCTGGTTCCCTTATCCTCTACAGGTTGAGACCTAATGTTTGGGTGACTCCAGACCAACACATGAGTACAAGCAGCACACAAACTCAAAGCCGCCATCCCCCTCCTGGTCCAGCATCATCAGCCACATCAACCACTGCTGTCCTCCTTGCCCCCTCTCAACCATCCGCCACTCCGTCTCTCGCCTTGAGCAGTTCCTGCTCATCTGCCCATAGTCAGGTGCCTGTAAAGGACATGTTTGAGCGTAAGAAGCTAATGTCACAAAGTGCCCCAAATTTGAAGTGATACGACCAACCAAGCATCTTTTTCCATCTCCCGGTCCCAAAAATCCAGGCCTTATACACGTGCCCTGATAGGTGACGTAACAAGTATTAAACTGATAAGAGTAGTACTTACAAACAATCCACTCCTATCTGGTGGCACCTTTGACTGCACGCGCCGTGCCCCAAAATTGAAGTGATACTACCAACCAAGCATCTTTTTCCATCTCCCGGTTTTAAAAATCCAGGCCTTACTCACGCCCCCTGATAGGTGACGTAACAAGTATTAAACTGATAAGAGTAGTACTACTTAACACACCTTATAATAATGCAGAGAGAGAGGCAATGCAGTGAGAGGAGTCTGAAGAAGAGGAGTCAGAGGAGGAAGGTGGCTTTGAGGAGGTGGAAGACCAAACACAGCAGGCGTCCCAGGGGGCTTGTTGTCACCTTTCGGGGACCCTTGGCTGCTGGGTGGAGGAAGAGACCTTCAATGACATCAGTGAGGACAAGGAACGGGACATGGCTAGCTTGGTATCCAACCTTGTGCAAATGGGGAGTTTGCAGTTGTTTGCGGTGCGTTAAACGGGGAGATTGGTCTGTTACTGTGAAGCGTGCCTAACCATTACACTACCTGATCGATACAACATCATACCTGATGTTTTAAAGCACGTAATTCCAAACAATTTAGGAATGTTAGGTGATTTATGCCCTTTATGGCTTAACACCAGACTCTGCATCAACTATGTAATTTTCTGTGGGAGTTTTGCCATGGATCCCCCTCCGGCATGCCACAGTCCAGGTGTTAGTCCCGTGGAAACAACTTTCCCATCACTATTGTGGCCAGAAAGAGTCCCTGTGGGTTTTAAAATCCACCTGCCCATTGAAGTCTATGGCGGTTCGCCGGTCCGCGAACATTTGCGGCCGTTCACGGTTCGCGTACCGAAAATTTTATGTTCGCGACATCACTAATCAGGGATCAAAATGCTAATGAGATCAAAAACAAACCTCTTCAGGACCCGATCATCTGAATCTCCTGCTTGTAGCCAGATGGCTGCGTAAGGTCCCCCACATAAGACTACAGATTCTCACTAAACTCCTTGCAGTAGCTCCACCAATTGAGCAGACCATTGTGCGGCCATGTTAAATCTAGTCTGTCGTAGTTTTCTGTCAGGTTTGCCGTGTTCGGTACTTGAGAATCGTTTGAAGATACCTAGAGCCTCATTCAATTGAGCTTTCACATATTACTGTAGCCCGTAAGTGAGGTCGCAAGTTCATTTGCTATTTAATTGGTTACGAGTTACGGCCTTGAAAACATTGCGGTGGTTAAACCCGTAGCCTCCAGACGCCTTTGATCTTTCACAAGAGTTACAATGGCCAAAATCGCAAATCTCTCTTCAATTTCTACAATTCCCCAAGCCTGCAAATGTTTTCACACCCGCAAACGGCAAATGTAGACTAAAATCCTTTGAGAGAGGACCCGCAAGAGGGTTGGACACCTATTCGTAACACTGTAAATGCAAATAAAATAACAATACTGCAATGTAAATAACGGGGAATGCGATGATAGACATTACAATTATTTTCACAACAGTCTCAAGCCCGTAAATCGGCAGTATATAAGATTAATTTTTATGTTTCATTTTGGGGTTAAATCCATCTCTGGTATCAATGAGTTAATACATATCGGGCCCCCCACATGGATTAGAACAGTATTGGCATTGATTTTCATAATTCTTTATTGTGCAGAGTCTGATCACATATCGGACCCCCGAACTTAATTGATTGACATGTAACCTCCATATTTTACTGCAGTAATAATGACAATCTCCTTTTCTATTGACTGATTTAAAATGGGAGGTTATGGCCTTGCTTAATTGATCATGTTCCCGTCTTGAAATGCTACGAACCAGTGCATAGTTTACGGCGGCTTTGGGCCAGTAACTTATGGCCTTGAGCAATTGAACAGCTCCGGAATCTGAGACACAGGAGCCCGCAGCACGCCCGCAGAAATACGGCCTACATCGTGAGAGGTGCGGGCTTGCAATTGAATCAGGCCCCTAGAACGCACTAGTTTGAGAGTAAAAGGATGTGTGAACTGGAGCTGGACAGAGGTGCTGGAAATAAGACCTGGACCAGTCATATAACAAGGTTTACCCAATATGAATCTAACATGAAGGGGTTAACATATTCTGCTGACATATTCACATGAGATATAGGCTAACCACAATAACATATTCTTGTCCTTGGGATATCTTGCAACCTTACTAAAACACAGACATTTCTTCTGTGTTATTCTAAGAAACAGAAAACACATTATTATCCGTCCTTATACCGACTAACGTCTATAGTGGAACTTGCCTCTAATATCCGCCTTCTTTAGCAAGTATATAACCTATGTTATGACGTAGCAATAAACGAGTTGTCTACTGAGAATCATTGTGTGTGTATTATTTTCCAGTACAGCTCCCAGAATTCTGACTGAGGCCTGTGGTCCAAGCTGCCAACTAAAATAAGGAAGCCCCAACAATGGGGTCAACAAATGTACCCTGAAATGTGTGACCTTCCCTGTGGACACTTTGTTGAACTTCACACATGTTTATACGGAGCCAGATAATAATCTCAGATGTCTACCTCTGCAGGAGACTATAGACATGGCGGACGCCACCTTGTTCTCTGCTCTGATGCTAGGAAAAGGGAAACTAAATGAATACCCTGTCTGTTGATGATGTCTCTTCTAAGATGTGACTTGTCAACCAGTAGGAACATCACCCCATCTCAATCCCTGCTTTGGGAACACTTTGTTGTATCCCTGAAAATCTTTGTTCTCTGCAGTTCCCGAGCTCTCTGCTCTTAGAGGGCCACTATATTTCTTTCTAAAATCAGTATTTAAAGAATAATATTATAAGTTAACATATAAAACTTACATTTGAACTTTACAGGTGCAGACACTCCCTTTATTAGGTGTCCAGACACTGGGAGCAGATTTGCAGAGGAGGCTGTCCTAAGATTTCAATTGGACAGCCAACAAGCAGCATTTGACGTTCATGTTGTTTTGCTGACTTCTGGTAAGAATAAAGTGTAAAGCAGCCTGGCTCGGCTCTGCTGTTTGCGCCGCTCTGGCTTTCGCTTCAAAGAGCAATCAAATGTGTCACTTATGGTTCAATCCATTGAATATCTATTGTTGTAACAGTATTCAAAAATGACGGCAAGAACACTTTAAGGCTTGCCACACAATGCAATGCTCTGCCCCTTCTGAGCACCTTTGGCGCTCATTGCAAGCCTTTCCCCCATCTACTTTGGTGCTTTGCAATGATCACCTTCGGCACTCATCGCGAGCCCTGTGATGAGTGCCTTTGGCATTGAGGCACCCCTGTGTAGTTTAGTTGCCTCACGATGAGTTTTACTGCCTAGGGTTAAGTGTTACTGGCTTTGTGCTCTTTTTTTTACTGCCTTCAGCCTTGTTTTCGTCCATTTACGTTTTTTCAGCTGTCATTTTTTTCTTGCTTAGTCGAATTACGATCAACAAAAAACGCCAAATTTGCCTCAAATTAACTTGCAACCTCACTCACAGGCTCCCTGGCGCTCCCCCTGTGCTGTGTGTGAGGGTGTAAGGTCTTTTTTTTAAGTATTTGGCATTTTTTTGTGATCTTTCGAGTTTGGAGGTTTGGCCGTTAAAGTTATAAAGTATTGTTTGCCTCGCGCTGAGTCCCGCTGATTCTCGATCCCTGCAATGAGCACCTTTGGCGCTCATTGCAGCTAAGTCCCGCGGGCATCCACCTCCGCAACTGCGTCCCTTGCTTTTTGTAAGCGTAACAACAACTCGCAGATTGACAACTATTATAGTTGATGCACCAACATATTCCTTCCATGATTCTTTTGGTCAGATTTGTACAATGAACATACGATAGACCTGGGTCCTTAAGATAAACTTATTATACTTTTGAGCTGAAGCGGTTAAGGGAAACCATAGTGGTCTTTAACCCTTTATGTTAAGGAACAAGACATTTGTCTGCTATTGTAACCTTGCAAGGTGTTGCAGTTTAAATACTGATGGACGTGGCAGAAGGTGCCTCATCACTGCTTTTCTACACAAGATGCATATGGAAGCATCACAAGATCTCATGGGCAAGTTCATGGAAAAGTCTTCCTATAAGATAAATTTTAGACTCAGATGTTGTTATTCTGCACAGATTTAACACATCTAAGACAGTGCGTCTCAATCTATTCCATGGAAACCTCAAGAGACCATGAGTCCCCCTCAAGATGTTGTTCTCTATAGGAAGCTTTGTAGAGTCCTTGGAAAGGTTGTGGAGATTGATTATGAGGCTCTGAAGATGGGGTTTGAGGGACTGGTGCTCAAGGTTTAGCCCGTGTCTTGGGTTTTATACACAGGGACACAGAGGACAACTTGTGGGGTTCCAAGGGAGCCATGACTGACATTTGGTAATCTATTGCCACTCCATGTCATTGCTACAGCTCTGTGTTCCCTACTTTTTACTACGTTACGTAGTTTAATTTATTATTTCATCTTTCAGATTTTTTTTTACTGAACTTATGGAGACAGCAGCTATACCTTACCATCGTATTGTCCCATCTGCAGCTTAGTGTATATCAGAACCTCTTTGTAAAGCACTTTATTCAGCCATGTCACGTCCAGCCTGTCTGATTGCTTCATAGAGCTCCCTTAGTTTACGAAGGGCACATTCTCATGTCAAAGACAGATTGAGACTCAGGTCAGAAAAGAAAATGGAACCCCTGTAAAATAACTGCATATAAAAGTTAAAAGGTACAAAGTTTTATTTATTTTATTAGAGAAGATATTTCCGTCTAACTACAATTAGGGTGTCAGTGCTTAATTTGAGTTAGAAGGAGATCCCGACTATGGGCCCCTATGCTAATCCCTGAAAAAGCACTTACGATTCCCCTAACTAAATCCTACTATAGATATGTTAATCCCCCATCCCTAAAACATTGCGAGAGAACTGCTACGGGTCATTGCTATGAGAGAACATCACAACACAGACGAAAAGCAAGGCATACATTTCCATTGAGTTTCACAAGTTACTCCCGGACACTTTTAGCCACATTAAATTTGAAGCCCGTAACCGCCACGGGACACCCGCAACGGCTGCAGGCTTTAAATTCTGCTGCGTTACAGAGCTATTAAATTAGAACATGCCGCAACCTACAGACCGGAGACACAACCAGTAAAATATTCTTGCGCATGTTGCATGTGGGGCAGTGAACTTGATCAATTAGTCAAACCTGTAGTTGTGGGTTTAGAGGGAACCAATGGTAACACAGATCGTCATCATGACATCACTGAAAACTGTAGGTTGGATTTCAAAGTCTTACGGGTTTCAATTACAACTTACAATCGTACCCTCATTCCAAAAATAATGCAATATTAATAAATCAGTAAATATGTCCATGGGAGTTCCATTATATGTATTAACACATTGATTGCTGGGATTTATATAACACAGAAATTATACAGAAGAAAAAGTATTTGTTGGGTAAAATACAAATATCCATATATTATTTAGAGTATATATATATATATATATATATATATATATATATATATATATATATATATATATATATATATATATATATATATATAGCATTCATCACTTTTGTAGCACTTGTGAACTCTAGCTCTGAAACAGTACTCAGTCCATTACAGGCCGTGAGGTATGAAACAGTTAATTATATCTTTCACTTATAAAATCATTGTTTTTTATTCTATAAATATTAACAAGTCCTTCTTCCCATAAAAATGTGTTCTGGACTCAACAATTATTTTAGTCTAAACAATATGTATTTTTGTAGTACTTAAGGGCATAGCTCAAGGATGATCAGGATGTCATATCTGACCTATGCGCATGTAGTGTGACGTACCAGGCATGCCTTCAGTGCGTGACCTGCACATGTTTTATATTTTATTGGATCACCTTATATAAATAATATCTTACTGGCTGTTGCTGGGACGTGTCATTTTTCTAAAAGGAAAAATTGGTTATACCATGTTCTTTATGTTATTCACAATAAAAAGCTATGTTGTTTATGTTTGTTGTCAGTCAGTCAGTTAGGAGAAGCCATTTTCGATATTTTTTTTTGTTGCTGACCCACTGTAACGGAACCCATCACTGTTTTACCCTGTTTTATGGTTATTTAATTCTTGGTTAAAATATGATCCTACTGTTATATTATATGTATGTTGGTTGATGCTCTGCAGGATATTAGCTCAGAATATTACAGACACCTAGCAGAATACATAATCCTATTAGGGTCTCCTAGAGGCAGGAGAGCCCTATTGTGTAAAGTGTTCACATTGTGAAAGATGGAACAAAGAGAAGCATTATCTTATCAATGTTTGTATTGTATAAAAGTAGCCGGCTAGTCCCTGGGAGGTGTGACCCCACCTATTGTTCTCTCTATGTTTATTGTGTGGTCAAATATGGGTTAGGATGTCCTGCAGGTTATACCAGCAGAAGAGCTGGCATCAGGGCAGAGTGCCGCTGGCCTCTGCCCCTCAAGTCCCCTCAGCGTGTTGCCCCATCACCACAGCAAAATATCCAGGTACCTGGTTAGACTTCCCCCCAAAGGAGAGATGTGTGACGAAGTGCCCTTCGCCACTTTGTCTTGGAGAGGACTGTTTGCCAGCCTCCTGCCCTGCGACTTTGGCCCTAGTACATATTGCCCTTTAAAACCAGTATTCGGCCATACCAGAGTGTATGTCACTCAATCTGGCCCTTTAAATACAGGGGGGGCATATGGTACTTGCCCTGTGGGAGCGGTGATACCCCAGATAACTATGCCATGGAGCCCATTCATATGATGAAAGACTATGGGAAAGACTTTAGTTACATGGCAATTGAACTGTGTAAAGAGGATCTGAGCGCTATTCTGTAGTTTTGTGCGCTCAGATCCCAGCTACCTGGGGATATGGGAAATGTGAGTAAATGTGAATTGCAGTAATGCTGATGGGTTGTCAAACTAGAGAATTGACCAACAAATACTTTTGTCCGGACATCCCCAGGCAGATCCGTTGGGATCAGACCGTGTATGCCGGCTTATGGTCACGGGGGAGGTGTGTAACGGAACCCATCACTGTTTTACCCTGTTTTATGGTTATTTAATTCTTGGTTAAAATATGATCCTACTGTTATATTATATGTATGTTGGTTGATGCTCTGCAGGATATTAGCTCAGAATATTACAGACACCTAGCAGAATACATAATCCTATTAGGGTCTCCTAGAGGCAGGAGAGCCCTATTGTGTAAAGTGTTCACATTGTGAAAGATGGAACAAAGAGAAGCATTATCTTATCAATGTTTGTATTGTATAAAAGTAGCCGGCTAGTCCCTGGGAGGTGTGACCCCACCTATTGTTCTCTCTATGTTTATTGTGTGGTCAAATATGGGCATGTGTATTGCCTGTGGCCAAAGAGATGTATAAATATTTCTGTAAAGGTAAATAAAGTCAGTATTCATTTGACTCCCAAATTGTGTGTCGTCCAATATGGGAGGTCGGGGATGGTGAAACTGTAGTGCCTCTTGGGTATTTTACCGTATACCAGCGGAGATATTGGACTGTGTGTTCCAGCTCCGTTACATTTGGTGGCAAGTGGCGGAATTGTTCCCACGGTCAGAAGGACAGCTACAGGAGACACCATTCCGTGGAGTACAAATTGAGGGCAACGCTAGTATCCGTACAGCGCCCCTGGCTACAGCAGGATGGAACCGGCTAGTTTTCGGACAGCTTTCCATCATAAGGAGGAGGAGGCGGCCGCGGACTACAAGGATGCAGATAGAAAGGAACTCATGGTTACAGTACCTCTTATTGCTCCACAGAATGAGTTTGGAAGAGAACTCCAAAGCAGACTGGCCTTTTTCCCAGGTACGCTTCCCATAAAAACCTTGGAATGGTTAATGACAGATGTCCACAAATCCATAATGGAAAAGCAGCGGGCACGGGAGCGGTCCATCTTGGAAGCTGCTAACCCACCTCCCACCATTAACCCCCCTCCCAGCACTGCGTCCGGGTGGTGGGAACTACCAAACCCCTCCACGGTACATCAGGTGCCACACGTGTAACCAGCAGGGTCATATGCAGAGAGACTGTCCCAGAAACAGAAACCGCTCCACGTGGAATACTCCAACTAATTCCCCCCCCCCAGCAGCAGTGTGTACCCCAGGGAGCTGAAGGTGTCGTCCTTCCTCCCCAGCGACAGTGTGTACCCCAGGGAGCTGTAGGTGTCGTCCTTCCTCCCCAGCAGCAGTGTGTACCCCAGGGGGCCGAAGGTGTCGTCCTTCCCCCCCAGCGGCAGTGTGTACCCCAGGGAGCCGAAGGTGTCGTCCTTCCCCCCCAGCGGCAGTGTGTTCCCCAGGGAGCCGAAGGTGTCGTCCTTCCCCCCCAGCGGCAGTGTGTTCCCCAGGGAGCAGAAGGTGCCGTCCTTCCTTCCCAGCGGCAGTGTGTACCCCAGGGAGCTGAATGTGTCGTCCTTCCTCCCCAGCGGCAGTGTGTACCCCAGGGAGCTGAAGGTGTCGTCCTTCCTCCCCAGCGGCAGTGTGTACACCAGGGAGCAGAAGGTGCCGTCCTTTCTCCCCAGCGGCAGTGTGTACCCCAGGGGGCCGAAGGTGTCGTCCTTCCCCCCCATCGGCAGTGTGTACCCCAGGGAGCTGAAGGTGTCGTCCTTCCTCCCCAGCGGCAGTGTGTACCCCAGGGAGCTGAAGGTGTCGTCCTTCCTCCCCAGCGGCAGTGTGTACCCCAGGGAGCTGAAGGTGTCGTCCTTCCTCCCCAGCGGCAGTGTGTACCCCAGGGAGCTGAAGGTGTCGTCCTTCCTCCCCAGCGTCAGTGTGTACACCAGGGAGCTGAAGGTGTCGTCCTTCCTCCCCAGTGGCAGTGTGAGCCCCAGGGGGCAGAAGGTGTCGTCCATTCCCCCCAGCGGCAGTGTGAACCCCAGGGGGCAGAAGGTGTCGTCCTTCCCCCCCAGCGGCAGTGTGAACCCCAGGGGGCAGAAGGTGTCATCCTTCCCCCCCAGCGGCAGTGTGAACTCCAGGGGGCAGAAGGTGTCGTCCTTCCCCCCCCAGCGGCAGTGTGAACCACAAGGGGCAGATGGGGTTGTACTTCCTCCCCAACAACAGTTTACCCTAACCAGGGGAGACCCCAATCTCCCAGACGGCGCAGATGGGACCGTGGTCTCTGTGCCTGACCTACCGGAATGCTGGACAGCCTGTCCAGATCTCCAACTACTCTCACTGGGACAACCGGAGGAGGGGGTAAGTACAAATTCCCCTCCCCAGCTAACTCCTAATGTGGCCCCAGGGTTAACAGAGGAAATGTTAACCCCCACTGACCCCCACCTTTCCCTGGCTACTGAGCCGGAATATGTCCCAAGTGCCCCAGCAGAAGAGCTGACAGTGGGGCAGAGTGCAGTCGGCCTCTGCCCTCCCTTTGTCCCTTGTACAGAGCAGGATGTCCTGCAGGTTATACCAGCAGAAGAGCTGGCATCAGGGCAGAGTGCCGCTGGCCTCTGCCCCTCAAGTCCCCTCAGCGTGTTGCCCCATCACCACAGCAAAATATCCAGGTACCTGGTTAGACTTCCCCCCAAAGGAGAGATGTGTGACGAAGTGCCCTTCGCCACTTTGTCTTGGAGAGGACTGTTTGCCAGCCTCCTGCCCTGCGACTTTGGCCCTAGTACATATTGCCCTTTAAAACCAGTATTCGGCCATACCAGAGTGTATGTCACTCAATCTGGCCCTTTAAATACAGGGGGGGCATATGGTACTTGCCCTGTGGGAGCGGTGATACCCCAGATAACTATGCCATGGAGCCCATTCATATGATGAAAGACTATGGGAAAGACTTTAGTTACATGGCAATTGAACTGTGTGAAGAGGATCTGAGCGCTATTCGGTAGTTTTGTGCGCTCAGATCCCAGCTACCTGGGGATATGGGAAATGTGAGTAAATGTGAATTGCAGTAATGCTGATGGGTTGTCAAACTAGAGAATTGACCAACAAATACTTTTGTCCGGACATCCCCAGGCAGATCCGTTGGGATCAGACCGTGTATGCCGGCTTATGGTCACGGGGGAGGTGTGTAACGGAACCCATCACTGTTTTACCCTGTTTTATGGTTATTTAATTCTTGGTTAAAATATGATCCTACTGTTATATTATATGTATGTTGGTTGATGCTCTGCAGGATATTAGCTCAGAATATTACAGACACCTAGCAGAATACATAATCCTATTAGGGTCTCCTAGAGGCAGGAGAGCCCTATTGTGTAAAGTGTTCACATTGTGAAAGATGGAACAAAGAGAAGCATTATCTTATCAATGTTTGTATTGTATAAAAGTAGCCGACTAGTCCCTGGGAGGTGTGACCCCACCTATTGTCTCTCTATGTGTATTGTGTGGCCAAATATGGGCATGTGTATTACCTGTGGCCAAAGAGATGTATAAATATTTCTGTAAAGGTAAATAAAGTCAGTATTCATTTGACTCCCAAATTGTGTGTCGTCCAATATGGGAGGTCGGGAATGGTGAGACTGTAGTGCTTCTTGGATATTTTACCGTATACCAGCGGAGATATTGGACTGCGTGTTCCAGCTCCGTTACACCCACGTTTTGTATAAATAAAAGCTAAAAATACGAAAATAATCAGAGACCGCTGTGTTTTTGCTATCATGACTGGTTTTCGGAGTAAAATGGGGTTTGTGGGTATGATTTAGCGAGCCGAGCCAGGAGTGCACTGATTGTCCATAGATAACACCCTGAGCTTTAGGAATTTCATGGAGGACGTTTGACAACTAATCATGGCCAACGTTAGAGGTGAGCAGAGCCGATGTTATGAAAACCTGTGTAGGATTGCTTGTCATGCGTGTCATCCAAGGGAAACTGAAGATTGAAGGAATGACGGGACAAAGTCGCACAAAATGACTTCATCCAGACTGACTTCTACCCGGAACCTGGTATCATTGCATTTTTTTGTTGTTGTTGACAACCTAAGAATGCTAATTAGTGATATTAAGTAAAATAGTGCAATTAACAGAAGTAGAATAGATATAGATATTGTGACTGTGATAATTGCTGAGATTGAGATTAGGAGATGTTAAAGAGATATTGTTCCTGACGAGGCATTACTTTAACCCTCCTGGCGGTATTATTATGTCAGTATTTAGAATGTTAAAGTGGTACATTCAAAAATACTGACATAATCATAACATCATAACCCTTTGTTCCGCACCCCTGTGTCACCTACGCTCGCAGGGAACGGCTAATATATATATATATATATATATATATATATATATATATATATATATATATTTAACGGCTGAAATGTTTTCAACCGCGTAACTCGAAAGACCACCAAAAAACGCCAAATAATTACAAAAAAACAATTACACACTCACACACTGCACAAGGGGAGAGCCAGGGAGCCTGCGAGTGAGGTTGCAAGTGAATTTGAGCACTATTTGGGGTTTTTCACTGATCGAAAATCGGCTAAGTGAGGAAAAAAATGACGGCCGGTAAAAACATAAAAAATCTGAAATAGGATGAAAACGAGGCTGAGCAACGGCAGGCACGCAGGACTTTAAAAAAAATAACAACGGCAGTGAGCGTGCAAACATTCAGCAGACACACAGAGGAGAAACACACAGGGAAGGGACAGGGGAGAGATGGCATTCCCAAGCACAAAACTTGCAAGTTAACAAGGCCTACAATGAGCAGTGGGAGAAAAGGTGCGCAAGGAGCGCCAAAGGCGCTCATTGCAGGCCTTGTGATGAGCACCGAAAGTAATCATTGCAAAGCACGAAAGTTGGGGGTTGACAAGCCTCATCACGAGGCCCGTACAGTAGACGGAGGGAGCGGCTCGCAATGAGCACCATATAAAGGATTTAATGAGTAAGTTAAACAGTTATTTCAGTAATTATACTTTAGTATAGAAAATATTGTGCATTTATCCTGTAGTATCATGTGTAATTTGAGAAATTGGTTTTATGTCATATATGTTCAGGTCTGATGGAGATATATCTTGTTTTATTTTGATTATTTTTTATTCAATTATGTTTAGGATTAGTTATAGGTAAATACATCTATACTAGCGACTTTCCAGTCAAAAATGAAGGCAATAAATTGTGAAGGCTGGCAAAGCTGTTTGCCACACAATGCCAAGGCTCTCCCCCCATCGCAGGCCTCGCAAATGTCTATCCTTTTTTAATCTTCCGTCCCTCGCGCTGAGCGATGTTGCTTGTATTTTCAAAGTTCCTCGTGCCTGGCGTTGTTTGGGTAAGTGTTACAGGTTTCGGCCTCGTTTTGATCCCTTTTGAAAGCATTTACGTTTTTATGCCCGCCATTTTTTTCCTCACTTAGCTGAATTTCGGTCTACAAAAAATGGCAATTAAGCTTCAAATTAGCTTGCAACCTCACGCACAGGCTCCCTGGCTGTCCTCCTGAGCTGCGTGTGAGTTTAAGTAATTTTTTAAATAATTTGTCGTTTTTTTGTGGGGTCTTCTAAATTTGTCATTTTTTCCAAGACTTGCGTGCCTCTTGATCAGCGCTACGGCCTTCGGCACAGATCGCAGGCATCGCAGGCCATGAGCGCCTTCAATTTCTTTCCATTCTCCATCGGTGGAGCGTCCTTGGCCAAATTTCAGCTATGATGGCAGTGGACCCTTAGAGGGACCCTGAAAGGGCACAATTGCCTATGGTGCTCATTGCGCATGCTCAACCATGTATCTTTTAACATAGCGTTACCAACAAACTCGCAATACAACAACTATATATGTGATGATTTGCTAAAATGTGGTTGTTTTTTTATATTTTTATTAGAAAAAATTATTTGAGAGGATCTATGCTCATATAAAGTATTCCGTGAGCTCACAATTATGTAATTATATGTTCTAGGTTGTTCTCTCTTCTCTGCATCCTAAATATATTACATTTATCAGCAGATTTTATGCTGGTATACATATATTTTTTTCTGTAGAGATTATGTTTTCCAAGTGGAGAAAGCGGGTCTTGTTGTGGAGTGTGTGGAGTATAGAGTTTGGAGATGTTCATGTGTGTCTCTGTGTATGGATTTTTTCTGTATGATCAGGTACTGTGGTTGAGTGAACATGGAGTGGAAAGTGTCATGAGAGTGTTGTTATCTGATGGGGAAACGTTCCTTGTAGATGACGCCATTTTGTGTTGTTTGTCTCTCCCTGTTTTGCTTGGCTTTGCTATTTGACTGTTCAGGGGGGAGCTGTCTATGTGTGAGGATGTCATGTATGTTCTGGTTGTGAAATGGATTGTCCATTATATCTGACGGACAGTGTAATAAAGTTGCTTATAGAGAATATAATCTGAAATCTGATCAATTTCAAATTAATATTTGTGTTTGTATGCCGTCACCCATTTTGGATAATTTCTAATAAAGGTTTTATTTAGATCTGGTTCCTACCTATGTTAAATATATTTTATATATATTTACAGGTAAACATATTTTTGTTAAAAACTGGGTTATTAAAATAAGACAAAGAGAGAGATTATTTAACATATTATTACAATTCAAACCATTTAAAAGATTATATAAAGTGTACAATTATTACATTCATTGAAGCCGCTTGGATACTGGCCACGAGTTCTGTGTTTTCAGAAAGCTCTGTCTCACTTCCAAGGCCGTACACTGAAATGTTTTGGTAAAGGAAAAACTGTTTTGTTTCTGCTTAAAAGGACCAGAACAGCTTGTAATATGATTCCCATGTAGAATTATAGAAGGAGTGAAGTACATTATTTTTAGGATAATATTTAGAAGTACACTACCTGTTCCAAAGACATGATAATAAGTATTAAGGTTTTAAGATAACAATTAACAAGGTGAAATTATTTTATGGGTTATGATAAGCGTACAGGATAGTCAGAAATGTCAACTGACTCAGAATATATTTTTTTATTAGTTTTCTTTGTTTTCTAAGGTGTTGTTTTTCCTTTTTAATTTTTATTTATTCTGCTGGTCTGTTTTTTTTTCTGGCTAGCTTATTTTATTAGCTGTAATTTTTTATGCTCATTGAGAAGTCTCATGTTGACATTTCTCTCTGTCCGAATAAATGTTACAGTGTATATAAAAAGTCTACACACCCCTGTTAAAATGTCAGGTTTCTGTGCTGTAAAAAGAATGAGACAAAGATAAATCATTTCAGAACTTTTTCCACCTTTAATGTGACCTATAAACTGTACAACTCAATTGAAGAACAAACTGAAATCTTTTAGGTAGAGAGAAGAAAAAATATAAAATATGGTTGCATAAGTATGTACACCCTTAAACTAATACTTTGTTGAAGCACCTTGTGATTTTATTACAGCACTCAGTCTTTTTGGGTATGAGTCTATCAGCATGGCACATTTTGACTTGGCAAGATTTGCGCACTCTTCTTTGCAAAAACACTCCAAATCTGTCAGGTTGCGAGGGCATCTCCTGTGCACAGCCCTCTTCAGATCACCCCACAGATTTTCAATCAGATTCAGGTCTGGGCCATTCCAAAACTTTAATCTTCTTCTGGTGAAGCCATTCCTTTGTTGATTTGGACGTATGCTTTGGGTCGTTGTCATGCTGAAAGATGAAGTTCCTCTTCATGTTCAGCTTTCTAGCAGAAGCCTGAAGGTTTTGTGCCAATATTGACTGGTTTATGGAACTGTTCATAATTCCCTCTACCTTAACTAAGGCCCCAGTTCCAGCTGCAGAAAAACAGCCCCAAAGCATGATGCTGCCACCACCATGCTTCACTGTGGGTATGGTGTTCTTTTGGTGATGTGCAGTGTTGTTTTTGCACCAAACATATCTTTTGGAATTATGGCCAAAAAGTTCAACCTTGGTTTCATCAGACCATAACACCTTTTCCCACATGCTTTTGGGAGACTTCAGATGTGTCTTTGCAAAATGTAGCCTGGCTTGGATGTTTTTCTTTGTAAGAAAAGGCTTTCGTCTTGCCACTCTACCCAATAGCCCAGACATATGAAGAATACGTGAGATTGTTGTCACACGTACCACACAGCCAGTACTTGCCAGATATTCCTGCAGCTCCTTTAATGTTGCTGTAGGCCTCTTGGTAGCCTCCCAGACCAGTTTTCTTCTGGTCTTTTCATCAATTTTGGAGGGAGCTCCAGTTCTTGGTAATGTCACTGTTGTGCCATATTTTCTCCACTTGATGATGACTGTCTCCACTGTGTTCCATGGTATATCTAATGCCTTGGAAATTCTTTTGTACCCTTCTCCTGACTGATACCTTTTAAAATTGAGATCCCTCTGATGCTTTGGAAGCTCTCTGTGGACCATGGCTTTTGCTGTGGGATGCGACTAAGAAAATTTCAGGAAAGACCAACTAGAGCAGCTGAACTTTATTTGTGGTTAATCAGAGGCACTTTAAATGATGGCAGGTGTAAGCTGACTCCTATTTAACACGATTTGGAATGTGATTGCTTAATTCTGAACACCGCTACATCCCCAGTTATAAAATGGTGTGCAGACTTATGCAACCACATAATTTTTTTATTTTATTTTTCTTCCTTCCACCTAAAATATTTCAGTTTGTTTTTCAATTGAGTTGTACAGTTTATAGAACACATTAAAGGTGGAAAACATTTTTTACAGCACAGAAACCTGACATTTTAACAGGGGTGTGTAGACTTTTTATATCCACTGTATGTGCACAATCCCTGTCTCCTGGTTACTGTACAGGTGGATATTGGAGTTCACATATCACTAGAAATCAGTGTATGATATCTTATCTGGGTAAAGAACCTCATCATACCAATTCTGTTTTATTTGATGTGTTATGTTTTGTTTATTCATACTGGATAAACACCACAATATTGTGCCATCTATTCCTCCAGGCCCATCCTCAGCTCAGATGATGGCCATGGTGCAAATGAGTAGAGAAATGGAAAAAGCTTTTCAAGGTATTTCTTGGCCTCTAAGAAAGAAACCTGATAAGAGGTGGATTACATTATGAGTTAAGAAAAGATTTTAGAGGTTTATTAGTAAATGTATATTGACAGTAATAGAATTAGTCATTAATTTTTAAGTATACAACCTGTTGCAAGATAAATTGAGTAATATCATCACTTTTAGAGACATAATTAGTAGTATTGAAACTGTCCTAATGATCATTTTTGCTACTTTAGCAGGAGTAGAAAATAATGTTGCTTATATATTTTACAAGTATTTCATATGGTTATTAGCTTTGCATGATTTACATTTTCACTTAGTTGGTTTTAGTTTATATAAACCCTTATTTTTTATAGAGTTATGCAAATGTTAAATGTATCTTACCGTTAGGGACACTTTAGGATAAGTATATATAATGTGAGGATGTCTAGATAAAAGATTTATGGAAGTTTCTTGTATGATATATCTTGTATGTTTGGATTTTTGTTTTTAGTTTTGTCACACTTGCATACCCCAGAAGAAGATGACAGCGAGAGCGTGCCTGCAAATACAAAGAAAAGACAAGCGTGCCCTGATATATGATAAGAGAAAGTCTCTACCAAGTACCTATCCAGATGACAACAGATAATAACAGATGAAGAAACAAATACAGAGTCTGCTGACTAAAGACAAAGCCCAGACAGAAATCTTGTCTGCACCCAAGAAAAAGTGGTAAGGTCAAACTCTTGCTCATTGACATGACCATACGCTAATACATATATCTGCTGGCAAAGAGAAAAGATGTAAAGATCTGTGAGAAAGCCACAGACTCCTTGTCCTGTGCCTGAATATCTGCACATGGTGGCCTATTGCTTTGGCCAATGGATCTCACCATCCAGAAGTATTCGATCCACCTGTTTACAAAGAGGGGCCTGGCTAGGTGTGATGTGTAAGACTGGGCCTGTATGAAGTTTGTCTGAGCATATGGTTTCATTGTTTTCTAATTTTTTTAGTTTTTCTGCTCTTTCCTATACCTGTCATTTTTTTACTGGTCTTCTGCTTCTAACATTTCTGCACCTTGTTCTATCAACTTGCTAGGATCTAGTACGTACTAACATCTGATAAGGAAGAGTAGTTTGGGAAATAAGATGTTATCATGCATACATACAGTATCTGTGCAAATGCAAATGCCTCATAAGACAATAATTATAAAGGGAAATTGGCTCTATGGCCTAGTTATTCGTAATTGGTTGGAGAATTAGAGGCCATTTTGTCTGCATTAACCATTGTGTTTTATTTGACATATCTGGACTTTCATATCTATGGCACCGTAATCTGGACTATCTCTTGGTAACATATAACAGCATATGTGGATGTTTTCATCCACCTCATTGAACTCTTTCCTTGTTATATGGATTTAGTCAAACAGGTGCTTATTTTCCTGGATGTATTGCTTAACCATCAAGATTTCCTCTTTTCTTGCTTCTGCTTTATAATCACTAATTGTAAAGCTTTCATTCAACAGACTATAATATCTGGACTGTGACCTTTATGCTATGGATTCCATTGTTGAGAGACTTTTCCATTATTCCATGGATCATATCGGACTATTATAATAGTGTTTTTTCCTTTGTATTTTATTGTTTCTATGTATAATTATGTTTTCTTCTGAAATGTTCTTGTTAGGAAGGTATTAAGGTAAAAGGTGCAAAGGACGTGAGATAAGATCTAATATCTCCATGTTGTAGGAAACTTTTTTAGGGACCTTGAGTGTCTTCCAATGCCAGTCTGAAGATCTTACCTCTACTTCCTAATAGGTTTATCATGTTTATGTTGTTTAGATATATGTGTGAAATTTATATTAAGATTAAACCCTGTCATATTTGTATTCTTCCTTTTTGATGACAATTTTCATTGTCATAGGGGGAGTGCTGTGGAGAATACAAATACCCATACATTATTTAGAGTATATATATATATATATATAGCATTCATCACTTTTGTAGCACTTGTGAACTTTAGCTCTGAAACAGTACTCAGTCCATTACAGGCCGTGAGGTATGAAACAGTGAATTATATCTTTCACTTATAAAATCATTGTTTTTTATTCTATAAGTATAAACAAGTCCTTCTTCCCATAAAAATGTATTCTGGAGACAGTCAACAATTATTTTAGTTTAAACAATATGTATTTTTGTAGTACTCAAGGGCATAGCTCAAGGATGATCAGGATGTCATATCTGACCTATGCGCATGTAGTGTGACGTACCAGGCATGCCTTCAGTGCGTGACCTGCACATGTTTTATATTTTATTGGATCACCTTATATAAATAATATCTTATTGGCTGTTGCTGGGATGTGTAATTTTTCTAAAAGGTAAAATGGGTTATACCATGTTCATTATGTAATTCACTATAAAAAGCTATGTTGTTTATGTTTGTTGTCAGTCTGTCAGCAGCAGCCATTTTGGAGGTTTTTTTTGTTGCTGACCCACGTTTTGTATAAATAAAAGCTAATAATAAGACAATAATCAGAGACCACTATGTTTTTTTTTATTTTTATAACAATCTTATTATTAAAAACAACGTTACAGCAATACAAAAAGAATTAGCAGGTCAGCAGGTAAACAATACACCAATAAATTGTCCAACAATGTGGCGTCATACAAAAATAAAGAACTGTGACTATTAAAAACAATTCTTGTCTTTTCAGGGGGGGGTTTCCTAACATTAGCAGCTTAACATCTAAAAGTCAGTAGACAACAAAATCAAAAATAAACAAAGGGAAGGAAGGGGAGGGGAAAAATAATCTGGCAAACTCTCCTACTGAAACCCCCTAAAAATTGTAAGAACGTGCAATTGTCCGGGTCCCCCCTCAGCAACTACAGAATCATCCATTCCACTAGCCAGGAGCTATATTGGAATGCTATAGTTGGTTTTAGTTTATATAAACCCTTATTTTTTATAGAGTTATGCAAATGTTAAATGTATCTTACCGTTAGGGACACTTTAGGATAAGTATATATAATGTGAGGATGTCTAGATAAAAGATTTATGGAAGTTTCTTGTATGATATATCTTGTATGTTTGGATTTTTGTTTTTAGTTTTGTCACACTTGCATACCCCAGAAGAAGATGACAGCGAGAGCGTGCCTGCAAATACAAAGAAAAGACAAGCGTGCCCTGATATATGATAAGAGAAAGTCTCTACCAAGTACCTATCCAGATGACAACAGATAATAACAGATGAAGAAACAAATACAGAGTCTGCTGACTAAAGACAAAGCCCAGACAGAAATCTTGTCTGCACCCAAGAAAAAGTGGTAAGGTCAAACTCTTGCTCATTGACATGACCATACGCTAATACATATATCTGCTGGCAAAGAGAAAAGATGTAAAGATCTGTGAGAAAGCCACAGACTCCTTGTCCTGTGCCTGAATATCTGCACATGGTGGCCTATTGCTTTGGCCAATGGATCTCACCATCCAGAAGTATTCGATCCACCTGTTTACAAAGAGGGGCCTGGCTAGGTGTGATGTGTAAGACTGGGCCTGTATGAAGTTTGTCTGAGCATATGGTTTCATTGTTTTCTAATTTTTTTAGTTTTTCTGCTCTTTCCTATACCTGTCATTTTTTTACTGGTCTTCTGCTTCTAACATTTCTGCACCTTGTTCTATCAACTTGCTAGGATCTAGTACGTACTAACATCTGATAAGGAAGAGTAGTTTGGGAAATAAGACGTTATCATGCATACATACAGTATCTGTGCAAATGCAAATGCCTCATAAGACAATAATTATAAAGGGAAATTGGCTCTATGGCCTAGTTATTCGTAATTGGTTGGAGAATTAGAGGCCATTTTGTCTGCATTAACCATTGTGTTTTATTTGACATATCTGGACTTTCATATCTATGGCACCGTAATCTGGACTATCTCTTGGTAACATATAACAGCATATGTGGATGTTTTCATCCACCTCATTGAACTCTTTCCTTGTTATATGGATTTAGTCAAACAGGTGCTTATTTTCCTGGATGTATTGCTTAACCATCAAGATTTCCTCTTTTCTTGCTTCTGCTTTATAATCACTAATTGTAAAGCTTTCATTCAACAGACTATAATATCTGGACTGTGACCTTTATGCTATGGATTCCATTGTTGAGAGACTTTTCCATTATTCCATGGATCATATCGGACTATTATAATAGTGTTTTTTCCTTTGTATTTTATTGTTTCTATGTATAATTATGTTTTCTTCTGAAATGTTCTTGTTAGGAAGGTATTAAGGTAAAAGGTGCAAAGGACGTGAGATAAGATCTAATATCTCCATGTTGTAGGAAACTTTTTTAGGGACCTTGAGTGTCTTCCAATGCCAGTCTGAAGATCTTACCTCTACTTCCTAATAGGTTTATCATGTTTATGTTGTTTAGATATATGTGTGAAATTTATATTAAGATTAAACCCTGTCATATTTGTATTCTTCCTTTTTGATGACAATTTTCATTGTCATAGGGGGAGTGCTGTGGAGAATACAAATACCCATACATTATTTAGAGTATATATATATATATATATAGCATTCATCACTTTTGTAGCACTTGTGAACTTTAGCTCTGAAACAGTACTCAGTCCATTACAGGCCGTGAGGTATGAAACAGTGAATTATATCTTTCACTTATAAAATCATTGTTTTTTATTCTATAAGTATAAACAAGTCCTTCTTCCCATAAAAATGTATTCTGGAGACAGTCAACAATTATTTTAGTTTAAACAATATGTATTTTTGTAGTACTCAAGGGCATAGCTCAAGGATGATCAGGATGTCATATCTGACCTATGCGCATGTAGTGTGACGTACCAGGCATGCCTTCAGTGCGTGACCTGCACATGTTTTATATTTTATTGGATCACCTTATATAAATAATATCTTATTGGCTGTTGCTGGGATGTGTAATTTTTCTAAAAGGTAAAATGGGTTATACCATGTTCATTATGTAATTCACTATAAAAAGCTATGTTGTTTATGTTTGTTGTCAGTCTGTCAGCAGCAGCCATTTTGGAGGTTTTTTTTGTTGCTGACCCACGTTTTGTATAAATAAAAGCTAATAATAAGACAATAATCAGAGACCACTATGTTTTTTTTTTTTTTTAACAATCTTATTATTAAAAACAACGTTACAGCAATACAAAAATAATTAGCAGGTCAGCAGGTAAACAATACACCAATAAATTGTCCAACAATGTGGCGTCCTACAAAAATAAAGAACTGTGACTATTAAAAACAATTCTTGTCTTTTCAGGGGGGGGGTTTCCTAACATTAGCAGCTTAACATCTAAAAGTCAGTAGACAACAAAATCAAAAATAAACAAAGGGAAGGAAGGGGAGGGGAAAAATAATCTGGCAAACTCTCCTACTGAAACCCCCTAAAAATTGTAAGAACGTGCAATTGTCCGGGTCCCCCCTCAGCAACTACAGAATCATCCATTCCACTAGCCAGGAGCTATATTGGAATGCTATGGGCGGAAGCGAGCCAAGGCGTCCATGTTGCAAGGAACGGGGATATGTATTCAGCAAAATGTGTGTACATTTTTCATTGATCATAATATAGTTTATTTTTAAAATGACCTCAGTCGGGGCCAGCGTAGGGGATTTCTAATGTTTAGCAATATTATGCTTTACTGCCAAAGCAAAGTATTGCCAAAGTTTATTCTGGTGTTCCGGATAGGTTGTGTACATGTAGCCCTAAAAGACACATCTAAATCGTGGGTACTAAAGGGGTATTAATTATTTAAGCTAATCCGTTCCTTCCACAGTCTTTGCACCAGCGGGCACGTCTACCAAAAATGAAAGAAGTCCTCCCTATATTGGCATCCTCTAAAACAGTTCTCACTAAGATGTGGATTAAATGTATGCATTAACGAAGGAGTGTCGTAAGTTCTGTGTAATACCTTGACAGAAATTTCCAATAAACTATATGTAAAGGATCCCCTCGTTAGACTAGAGCAAATCTCCTTCCAGGTTGTAGAATCAAGTTCCCTGCCTAGATCCCGTTCCCATTTAGACTTAAAGGGCAGTTTTTGGCTATTTTGTGAATCATTAAAAAAGGAGTATAGGGAGCCTATGAAACCTTTCGTAGAGGACAAATTCTTACATAAGCTTGTACCTTCCACAGGCTAAAAAAAAGTATGTTCTGGCTGTCCAGTGTCCTTAATTAGAAATAAAAGCCAATGGTTAAGTCTCCTATAGTTCCAAATGTCATTGTCTGGAATATATTGGGCTATGAGTTGCTTGCGGGTAATCATTTTGTCATTAGAAAACCAGTAACCCCCTCTGCCCAGCAATCTGGTAAGCCACCATTGTTTAGAGTCGGATACCACAGTGGTTTCAAAAGCAGGAAAATCATTTAAAGATGTCAAAGGGCTAAGTGTTTTATAGATTTTGCCAAGACCCAAGTAGCCAAAGTGGAGTTAATCATATTATTGGAGTGGCGTTGTTTGATGCATGGAGAGTGTGGATCCCATGTATGTGTTTTTAATTGGAAGAGGAGTTGGTGCTTGATCGAATGAGCAACTGGAATAAATGCTAGCTGAGCAGCTCGCAAATATAGCCGAAGATTCCGGCAGGAGAGCCCCCCTGGGTCCTATGCTTAAACATAATCTTTCTCGCTATCTATGTGGGTCTATCACGCCAGATAAATTTAAATATTTTGTTTTGTAACCTGTCAAGTTCTTTCAAATCTATTGGAATGGGAAGGGTTCTGAACAAGTATAATATTTTCGGCAAAATTTTAATTTTCACCGTGGCTATACGTCCTGTCCATGAGATGTGGAGCCTAGACCAATTTTGCATATCCTCCATAATATTTTTAAATAAAGGGGGAAAATTGGCATTATAGAGATCTGGTAACCTCCCCGTGATTTTAACTCCAAGATATTTAATAAAGTTTTTTGGACACAAAAATCCATATGCGTGTTTCACACCTTCCAAATATACTATAGTTGTGATATACCCACCCCCAACACCTCTGTCTTTTTTACATTAATTTGTAGGCCTGACAGAGCCCCAAACTCTGTAAGGGAGCATAATAAGGATGGTATAGAAATCATAGGATTAGTTAAAGTACAGAGGAGATCATCCGCAAAGAATGAGCATTTTAGGTGGTGTAAGCCCACTTTAAGACCCGAGATTTCTGCGTTGCACCGAATAGCCTGAGCCAAGGGCTCAATGGCCAGAGTAAATAGCAGCGTGGACAAGGGACATCCCTGCCGGGTTCCTCTTTAAATATCAATATTAATATTGTTTGACCCGGGTAGTTTTAAATTGGCCTGCGGTAGATCATAGAAGGATCTGAGTAAGTTGGTGAACCTCCCTGTAAAATCAAATTTAGCAAACATTGCATATAGGTAAGGCCACTCGAGAGTGTCAAATGCCTTCCCCATATCCAACGCCAGAACACATAGCGGAACTTTGTCTTGCTTTGCTAAATGTCCTCCTGATGTTATCCGCCGTTTGCCTATAAGGAACAAAGCCAGTTTGATCCTTATGGATTAAATCCAGAAGAAAGTTTGAGATTCTATGCGCCATGATTTTGGCCAGCAATTTAATATCACCGTTCAGGAGTGATTTTGGTCGATCATTTTTAGGTTCTAGGTGGTCCCACCTCTTCTTGGGAAAAACACCTAAATCTGCCTTATTACATTCTGGGGGCATCTTATCACTATTTAAGATATAATTAAAGAGTTTACATAAATGGGGCACTAGTAAATTCCCAAACGTTTTATAATAAGAGTTGGTAAAACCATCTGGTCCCGGGGCCTTACACGACTTAAGACTCTTGATGGCCTTGTGTATCTCCTCGAACGTTACATTAGAGTTTAAAGTTGTCAAATTCTGTTGCGTAATTTTAGGGAGATCACACGTATCTAAGTAAGATTGGATCCCTCCTATGTTAGATTGAGATTTGGACGAGTATATATTTTGGTAAAAGTCTGCAGAAGTCTGTTTAATTTAATTCTGACTAACTGTAATCTCTCCTTTTGCTGTTTTAATCCTCATAATTCTAGACTGGGAGATCTTAGAGTTAAGTCTCTTGGCCAGGAAAGAGTCGGGCTTATTGGCCTTTGCGTAGAATAGATAGTTCATATGCCTAAGGGCCTTTTCTGTCCTATTAGACAGATTATTGTCTAACTCAATTCTGCATTTATCAATTAGCCGGCGTGTGCTAGTAGTGGGGTGAAGTTGATTTTGACGTTCTAATTCCTGCAATTTAGTAGAGAGTTCTAATTCTTTCGATTTACATTGTTTTTTGTAGGCTGTAGCCAATTTTATACAGGTGCCCCGGATAAAGGCTTTATGGGCCACCCATATCCAGCCAATGCCCGAATCTTCCGGAACATTAGTTTAAAAAAATAGGTGCAAGTCGGCCTCAATTTGATCCAAGAGCGCAGGATTGGTGAGTAATAATTCGTTCAGCTTCCATGAATATGGGGTTTTAAAAGCCAAGCCCAAATCTAGATCTACCGTTACAGCCGCATGGTCAGACCACGAGCAAGCACACATTTCAGCCCTTCTAGATTTATCAAACAGGGCAGAGAGTAAGACCCATGGGTATGGGAGAAATTTGTATACTCTCTTCTGTTGGGATAATGTCCTCTACATGCATCAATCAAGCCAAGATTACTCAGTACTTTCTTTATTTGTCTCATTTTATTGGAGAACCGGTCAGAGGCTAGGGTGCTAGAGCGGTCTAGACATGGGTCGATTGTCAGGTTGAAGTCCCCCCCATTAACAAAAAAACACCTGGATCACGCTCCAGGAGTTTCAAAATTCTTAATAGTGAATTATGAGGTGAAACCGTTGGTGCATAAATAGTAACGGGGGTAATTCTAGTCTCTAGAATCGTCCCATGGAGAATAACATAATGACCCTCCTTATCAATAGTCTAGCTGGAAAGGGAAATTACGATGTATAAGGATAGAGGCGACTGCCATTTTAGCGTGTTGAGTGGAGGAGTAGTAGGTAGGATAATCTTTGCTTAAATACTTAGATATATGATTACGGGCAAAATGTGTTTCTTGTAGGAATAATATGGAGGGCCTCGTGTCTTTATAATATAGGAAGGCTTTCCTTCTTTTATATTGGGAATTAAAGCCCTTAACATTGTGGGTCACGTAAATTCTGTATTAGACATGTCGAGAGTGTCTAATATAGCCTATAGTGTCAGACCTGCTTTCCTTGTTTAAACAAGAGCCAGGGGATATGCAGAGGCCGGGGGGATGCCGGAATCGCATCATTGAGTTGGGAGAACCCCTGAAGGGGTTAGAGCAGAGAGAGTGTGCCATAGGGAGGGGGAAGGGAAAGAAAAACAAACCAGTAATAAAAACATGACAATTAAGAAAACATCCAGTTTCTACTAAACATAACCTCCTATGCCAGTTGTCTACCCTGGCACCTTTGAGAAGGGGGAACGGACCTGCCATTCACCTGTGGGTCCCCTATCAGGAGGGGTTAATAGAAACTTTGCGGGGGGAAGTGCAACCTGAGAGGGTAAATTTCCCTTGAAATAGCAAGAAAAATTGGTCAGTATAGAAAAAGAGAGAGAAAAAAAAACAAGCAAGAAAGAGAAAACAAAAAGAAAAAAGAAATAACAGCAACAATCAAACCACGCTTGTCAATCTTTTCAAATATATAAAGGATATGAGTTCTTGCTCTGGATCACCTAGTCGGAGTAAAAAAATAAATAAATAAGCATAAGGGTTCAATATGGTGTTTCCAGACAATGCTGTACTCCATCAGATAGCTGGTCAAACAGAATCTGTTTGGGATTGATTCTCCAAGTTCTGTAAACGTAGAGGCTGTTGATTGGGCAAGGGCAGGTGATCATCTTTAGTAATGGACAAGGTTTTTGTTTTCGAGTATTGCAAGAGACTTTTGTCCATTGTTTTGTGGGGATGGGTAAATCCATTCAAACCTGGGTGTCATCCTCCTCTTCCTCAGGAATCAGGTTAAGACGCTTGAGAATAGACCAACAGTCATCCAATGAATGGGCAGAATATACTTTGCATCCATGCTGGAACATAATAGCGAATGGGAAGCCCCACCTTTATAAGATCTTGTGTTTAATCAGGACCTCCAGGGCAGGCTTAATTTCCCTGTGTTTGGCCTAGGTAATGGGAGAGAGATCAGCAAAGACAAGTAGTAGTGAGTCATCAGGGCCTTTAATTTCTTTTGCTTTTCTGGCAGCAGCCAGTGCAGCGTCCCTGGCCTGTTGTCTAAGGAACCTAATAACAGCATCCTTAGGTATTTCTGCGTTCCTCGTGGCTCCCAATGCCCTGTGGGCCCTTTCAATTTGAAGCATGTACTCAGACACGTCAGGGAGGAGTTTGCCAATCGTTTTTCACATACTTTTGGAGACTCAGCACCGATCTCGGAATACCTCCTATCCTCAGATTGTGTCTTCGCGACCTATTCTCTAGGACCTCATACTTGTTTTCAAGAGCTGTGATTCTATAGGAGTTTTGGCTGATTTCAACCCTTTCCCATTCTTGGGCCTCAACAATTTCATCTGATGTTTCCTCTAATTATTGGGTTCTCTGTCCCAAATCATTAACATCCTTCTTAATGGCCTCCACCGTCTTTCCATATAAGATTGGAACATTCCTTCTATTTGAGCCATGGCGCTTTTAGAGAGGTTCATGACGCGATGAGGTTCATGTCACGATGGGTTTCGGAGTAAAATGTGTGGACTCCCCTCATCCTCTGAGTCTTCTGAGGGATCTGAGTTAATCTCCTTAGCGGCCCCTGAAGGTTTACAATAGTCCGTGGTCTTTTTAGCAGGTGGATTCTTTCTGTGCTTCCCCATTTTTGATTGTTGTAATTGGGGTAGATCGGAGATCCAAATACAACAGAGCGAGGGTTGCGAATATAAGTGGGGATCTAGCCCACCACGTTGTTAGGGAGCTGGTTTGATCCTTGCTGTTAGCTGTGGCTTAAAATGTCATTGTTCTAACATTTATTGCGGGATATTGACTTAAAGGCCTATTTTAGGCCGAGCTGTACATGCCTGCAGATGCGGCTCCAAGTATAAGCATGCGTCCTGAAGCTATGGTAGGTCTTAGTGGTGGAGCAGAAGGTATGCTGTAATTATTCAGTAATTCTCAGTTCCAAATAGCAAACGGGTAATTAGATAATGCAGTAGTCAAGTATAATATCACAACCGGCCAGCAGATGGTGGTAGAGTGCCAGAGATCCACTACTGTCCTCTGTAGTAGGTATAGCATGGGTCATACACAATGACCGTTATGCCCCTCCTACAGTGAATAGGGCTAGGCTGTATTTTGAAGTTGGACCAAACCATAAGAATGCAAATCAGGATGTAGTTACACACTCAGAATCTTCAATAGAGAATAGCAACAAGGTTAGAAGATGCTGGGCTGTAGAGACCTAAGTGGGCCTGTGGGTTGTGGTGTGTTTCAGAGGCACTCGACCACTGTGTTTTTGGTATCGGGACTGGGTTTCGGAGTAAAATGTGGTTTGTGGGTATGATTTTTTTTATATTGCAGATTTGCGAGCTTGAGAATGTTGCGCTAATTTTTCTAATACCTAACATCACTTTCCCTTTAATATTAAGCACAGTAGTGTGTGTATTTTGGCATTTACAGTGCTACGAATAGGACTTTAACCCCTGTGCGGGACCTCTCTAGTACCCGTGGGCTTTTTGGCTCCATTTGTGGGTTACGGGTTTGAACGCCAGTGGATTTGTTGCAATTTAATAGCGATTTCCAACTGTATCCGTCACTGGCTCGACAGATCAAATGATTTGCAGGCGCGCAGGTCAAAGTCACGTAGGGTTTTCTCGCTCTTAACCCGCAGATCGTCAGCGGGTTGCTTTACGTAGCCAATTTAATAGCCACAAGTCTTGCGTGCTAAGTTATGGGCTACGGTTTTACACGTTCAGGGAATTTAATGGGGCTAAAAGTCTCAAATCATTGGCCAATGTCTCAAAATTACAAGTTACTTTCTGACACCCAAACCCTATGCGAATAAGATTTTATGGATCACTTGCAAATCAGGGCACTGCCGTAACTGCAAAAACAGAAGAAAGATTTACGTTAGTGTTCATACCCTTGCTGAGTCCCTTAGAAGCATCTAAAGTGACAGTATAGCACAAAAAGCACTACAAAAAGATGAAATTTCAACGTTACTTGGCATTTAACAATCCGATATCAACATATGTGTAATTAGTATTAAGCCCAATTTATGATACAAAATCCAGGGTAACACACAACCCAGTACTCGAGGGGTTAATACACGTCACAAAACCATGTTGCCTAGGAACAAACAATCTAATGTGTTGTCTATAAATATATCATATTTTAATGCAAAATAAACACATCTTTATTTATTTATTGAAGCTATAAATACAATTGTCACATCTTTTTAATTTCAAAATATATTAATACCTAAAAAACAATGAATATATATATTTATCTGTTCCCTTGCTGTAGCTAGTTACGGCACCTGTAACTGCACATCCTGACCATTATAAGATTTATGAGATTAGCATAGGGCTCTATATGCCCTATTCTATTAGAACCCGTAAGTGTCTCTAACCCATAATTTTTGCTACAGGTGTTTTTTCTCTAAACGTTTAGATATATTCTATTGCCACAAGATCACAATTTACCTCCTTAAGCTCAATCTTGTAAACCCTGCCTGGGATCAGAAGCTTTCGGGGGACGTAATTATATGACGCTCGCATTGTGAAACCAATCGCGTAATTTCAGTGTGCGCCACAGCCCTTGGAGCCGATAGAAAATGGGCTAACAGATAATGATTGACAGGGAGAGATAATAAAGCTGTGAGCTAGACGACAGTTAGCACAGAGGGCCTGGAGCCGGAGGTTTTGGTCTAGGAGAGTGAGAGTAAGCTGTTTTGGAGAGCAGGTTATTGCTATATTATTGATTTCTATTTATAATATACTTATTTTACAGTTAAGCCATCAAAACACATATTAACAGATAACACATAACACACATAGATGCACATATAGATAGGTCACTACATCCACCCACCCAAACCCAATACCATTAATGTATCCTTATTTAATTTGGGGAATTCTTATGGAGTGTGGGGAGGGGGGGGGGGGGAGAAGAGGATGAGAGAAGAGAGCAGGAAGAGAGGTGGCCCTGGGGAGTGGAGGTGAGGGTTGAGGGAGTGGAGGTGAAGATGGAGGGAGAGGGAGTGGAGGTGAGGGTGGAGATGAGGATGGAAGGAGTGGAGGTGAGGGTAGTAGAGGGAGGAGGAGAGGGAGTGAAGGTGAGGGGAGTGGAGATAAGGTAGAGGGAAGGTGGGATTCGCCCATAGTGATAGGCATGTCTAGCACAGGGTCAGAGGGGGCATAGTGCAGAGGAGGGATGACTGGATCCACATCTACAGTGGGGAGGACAAGAGGCTGGAAGCAAGCACAGGGCCCCTAACTACAGGCACGAGGAGATGGTGGTCCTCCTGAGTGCCATCCATAACCACCCCACTATCCTTCCGGGGGCGGGGGGAAGTTAGGCCCAGGGCCTAGGCCTGCAAGGAGGTAGCAGCCGTAGCGACAGCAGTTGGCTTGGCAGAAAGGGATGTGAGGTTGGTTAAGCATCACTTCAATGACGTCCGCGCCAAGGTGAGAAGGATGATAGCAGAGGAGAAGAGAGCAGCAAGAGCTCCAAGTGGTGGCCCCCAAGTGACTGTCAAGTACAACCAATGGGAGAGTGCTGAAGGAGAAGATCAGCCAGGTGCCCGTCACTGGTGCTCCAGGCCTGGTAGCCCAACAGGATCCAGCCTCCTTGTTAGGTGATTTTCACAAACAGTAACATGCCACCACATGTAACACAGATAGCACAAAGCCCATTTAAATGCTGACCAATGACACTGAGATGTCAGCTCCCTGGATTTACTAATGGATAGAGCGATCATTCATGCGTCATTAAATCCATGAAACTGACATACAGTTGCAAGCAAAAGTATGTGAACCCTTTGGAATGATATGGATTTCTGCACAAATTGGTCAAAAAATGTGATCTGATCTTCATCGAAGTCACAACAATAGACAATCACAGTCTGCTTAAACAAATAACACACAAAGTATTAAATGTTGCCATGTTTTTATTCAACACACCATGTAAACATTCACAGTGCAGGTGGAAAAAGTATGTGAACCCTTGGATTTAATAACTGGTTGAACCTCCTTTGGCAGCAATAACTACAACCAAACATTTCCTGTAGTTGCAGATCAGATGTGCACAACGGTCAGGAGCAATTCTTGACCATTTCTCTTTACAGAACTGTTTCAGTTCAGCAATATTCTTGGGATGTCTGGTGTGAATCGCTTTCTTGAGGTCATGCCACAACATCTCAATTGGGTTGAGGTCAGGACTCTAACTGGGCCACTTCAGAAGGCGTTTTTTCTTCTGTTTAACCCATTCTGTTGTTGATTTACTTCTATGCTTTGGGTCGTTGTCCTGTTGTAACACCCATCTTCTGTTGAGCTTCAGCTGGTGGACTGATGGCCTTAAGTTCTCCTGCAAAATGTCTTCATAAACTTGGGAATTCATTTTTCCTTCGATGATAGCAATCCGTCCAGGCCCTGACGCAGCAAAGCAGCCCCAAACCATGATGCCCCCACCACCTTACTTCACAGTTGGGATGAGGTTTTGATGTTGGTGTGCTGTGCCTCTTTTTCTCCACACATAGTATTGTGTGTTTCTTCCAAACAACTCAACTTTAGTTTCATCTGTCCATAGAATATTTTGCCAGTACTGCTGTGGAACATCCAGGTGCTCTTGTGCAAACTGTAAACATGCAGCAATGTTTTGCTTGGATAGCAGTGGCTTCCTCTGTGGTATCCTCCCATGTAATCCATTCTTGTTTAGTGTTTTACATATCGTAGATTCGCTAACAGGGATGTTTGCATACGCCAGAGACTTTTGTAAGTCTTTAGCTGACACTCTAGGATTCTTCTTCACCTCATTGAGCAGTCTGCGCTGTGCTCTTGCAGTCATCTTTACAGGACGGCCACTCCTAGGGAGAGTAGCAGCAGTGCTGAACTTTCTCCATTTATAGACAATATGTCTTACCGTGGACTGATGAACAGCAAGGCTTTTGGAGATACTTTTATAACCCTTTCCAGCTTTATGCAAGTCAACAATTCTTAATCATAGGTCTTCTGAGAGCTCTTTTGTGTGAGCCATCATTTACATCAGGCAATGCTTCTTGTGAAAAGAAAACCCAGAACTGGTGTGTTTTTTTTAGGACAGGGCAGCTGTAACCAACACCTCCAATCTCATCTCATTGATTGGACTCCAGTTGGCTGACACCTCACTCCAATTAGCTTTTGGAGATATCATTAGTCTAGGGGTTCACATACTTTTTCCACCTGCACTGTGAATGTTTACATGGTGTGTTCAATAACAACATGGTAACATTTAATTCTTTGTGTGTTATTAGTTTAAGCAGAGTGTGATTGTCTATTGTTGTGACTTAGATGAAGATCAGATCACATTTTATGACCAATTTGTGTAGAAATCCATATCATTCCAAAGGGTTCACATACTTTTGCTTGCAACTGTATCACTTCTATTAGTGGACACATCACGAGTAATCATCAAATAGAGAGTCCATGTAGGGATGTGCCCACTGCAGCGTATGCAGATACACACTCTGTAGGGATGCATGTGCAGTGTAGTGTACTAGCCAATCAGGGAACACCTCTCAGCAGCATGTGAACAACTATTGCTAATATTCGGTGACTGATTGGTTATTACGACATAATGCCCAGCAAGTTCTGAAGAGTATGTGTATGCATATACAGAGTGCAGCAGGAATCAAGATACAGTAATACTCCGGTTAGCACTGTAAATTAGTTCCTGCATGCAGGATCGCTATGTGAATCAGCGCTAAACGGGTCATTTTAATGCCATAGCACTAAAACAGCGCTATGGCAGGGATTTAAAAAAATGTAAACTCGATTTGGTGCCAAAACCGTGCGTTTGCGAGATTTAGCCGTAAGCGGGGAAAACCGTGCAAAGCGGGGAAGCGCAAAGCGAGGTATACCTGTATCGTTAGGAGCCAATAACAGCCAAGCTCATAATCCAAATAATTTATCACATCTAGCAAGTTATAGCTCCACATAGTAGAAATTAAGTGAAACATCCAGGTTCAAGACAACAAGATGTCCGATAGGGACGCATTGCAAACAAAGGATTGTTCAATATAAATAACACATGTACCATTCTTCTCTCATTTTCAGCTGGCAGGAGGTCTGGGTTCGCTAGTGAGCAAAAATCATGGCCCTGCCCAACAGGGACCGTCACAGGAAGAGGAGGCAAGGAGAGGATCAGAGGGCCTAAGATATGAGGAGGATGACTCATGCTTTAAATGGTCAATGGGGGTACCTGCTGGATTTTCTCTCACACCTGTGGCATTTGACCCCACCGGCCCCCTCCTCCAACAAATTGAGTCACCACCCGGACCCTCCTACTGGTTTGATCAAATGTCCTTTCCCCTTCCACCACTAGCAGCACAACCTTGCTCCCACCACCACCAGGCCCACAAGCACAGATTCCAGCCAGGCCCCTGCCCCTCCTCACAAGGCCACCACCATCTCCTCACACAGCCACACCTGGCCCAGGCAGACCTCCATCTGATCCTGATGCATCAGGAAGTGGATGCTACTTGGGGGCTCCAGACTAGTGTCATCTCAAACCAGGCCTCTTTGGACAGAAGCCTACAGAGGATCTATAGGGAGGAGAGGAGGCACAACCTCATGATGGAGTCTTACATGGACCAGGCTGCTCGAGTTGTTGGATAACCAAAGTGCACTCATCCAACTGAATATTACATAGTCAAGAAGTTTATGCACCTGCTTGATTGAGTAGATAAAGACCGTATGTAAGTGCTATGCGCATTATTATTATTATTATTATTATCCTTTATTTATAACGCGCCAACATATTCCGCAGCGCAATACAGGGGTTAGGCACAAGTATAAACAATACCCCACAATGAAAATAATGGAAGACCCTGTTATTGAGCTTTCAATCTGATATACACTGTGCTTTCCCTAAAGCACCTCACAAGATTAAAACTCGCAAACTTACATTCTAAAGGATTACTAATTTATGATGAGATTTTTATCAGAATCTGGTTACAGTGGTGTAATGACCACATGTGACCCTAGTAGATGCTATGCATTATTATTATTATACAGTTTTACCTTTACCACTGTGTGTATTTAATGGTTAATATTTTGGGACAACAACATACATAACATTTATGTAGCAATCATATATTTGTATGAATATCATCTTCCTGGACACCCATCCCTTCATGCATATGAGTACTGTAATCATATGTTTGCATGTCACTAACCTTCACTTAATTGGGATGTGATGTTTTTATGGCCAAGTGTTTGTCACTTCAAAGTTAAAAGTGATGTTTATGTCATGATTTGTATAATAATTTCACATACTGGTGCCCATGACACCTAAAATCTGCATGGAATGTGCCATCCTTCTAAAATAATGATCCTTATTTACTATCCAATACATTGTTATGTGAACATTCCAGCCCAATCCAGAGACACAGAAGTGGTTTCCAAATGATCACATGTAGGAATATTTCCATAATACATTCAAGCACTATATTACGTGTTACTCTCACCATTTTGCATATCATGCTTGAACAACATTATTGATGTTTGTGAGTTAATACTCAGGAAAAGCATACATTGTAGCACTGTTCATGATCACCATTCCCCTAAGGGTTGTTAACCAATTGGCAGATAGTATTAATAATACAATAACCTTGCTATAAAGTCACATAATTATCATTGGTATACATCTTGTCACTTGCCCAATAGCAATGGAGTGGGACTTTACAGGATGGATGGAGCCAAGATTGCCCTTGATGGAGGTCAGTTTGCTGCTGTTCCATGTGCCTCATTGTGTGTTTGTTGGCCTTCCTGGACATTTTGACCACCCCCATGTCACTGTGCCTCTACCAGCGTGTTCCTTACCTGCTTCCACCCATGTAGGCAGCATCAATGTCACCCCTTCCTTTCTTTGGCAAGGTTCTGACGTAGATGACCTAACTTCCCACGGACACGGCTTATTAGTGTTTCTGAGTCTTATTTAAGGAGTGTCTATCCCTTTAATAGTCATTACACTGGAGAGGCTGTTGTGCCCCCTGTGTGTTTGCAGATTGGTATAAATCTCTTGCGTAGTGTGGTGTATGCTCCCCTGGTACTTCATACATGTCATATGATGGTAATATTGTCAATAGTTTTTGTTCCAATATAGATATGATGACTGAAATATGTAAATTAATATATATATATTTAAAGTACACATTTGAGGCTCTGAGAGTGAGCATATTACCATACGCATGACCAGTCCAAAATACATAAAAAAACAAAAAAGTACAGTATGAGTATTTTGTGTTTAATTGCTGTTACAACTCTGATAAGTGTGTGAAAAATACCTAGTAATATTTTTCATAGAAACGTGATACTTTTTCAGATGTGGGTTAGACTTTATGTGCGAGCTAGAGCTACGGGTCTTATAGAATATCGATTCTATGTAACTTTATTTATTTAGCGCTCGTAAGGTTCGAACTAAAACTAATGGATTTCTAAGGGCAGACTTGGTTGGCTTGTAGTGATTGTGGGCGGGGAACTCGTAATCGGATTGCGATTAGCTAATAGAATATGTGGCAATATTAAGAGCAGTTTTAGGTGTGTATAAATTTAGGAATTGGCCAATAGAATAGGGCCCAGTGTTGTTAATCTGCATTTTCATTACACAATTAATTATTTACAGGTTGAAGCATGGTTGCTATGGTTTCATCTATTGATGAAACATCCTGCTTCTGGGCCTGTGAGTGAAGGGGTGTGGTGTCAATTTAAATTTTATCCTACACCTAACAAAGACTTCTCCCTGTTCCCTCCTCCCTTTACAAACACACACCCACATCACCCGCTCTCAGGATGTGTTGTAACAAACATAACATTTATTCCTGTACTTCAAAATTTCCCTTAATCTTTTTACAGTGGATATAAAAAGTCTACACACCCCTGTTAAAATGTCAGGTTTCTGTGCTGTAAAAAAATTAGACAAAGATAAATCATTTCAGAACTTTTTCCACCTTTAATGTGACCTATAAACTGTACAACTCAATTGTAAAACAAACTGATTTTTTTTTAGGTGGAGAGAAGAAAAAAAATAAAAAATAATAATGTGGTTACATAAGTCTTCACACCCTCTTATAACTGGGGATGTAGCGGTGTTCAGAATTAAGCAATCACATTCCAAATCGTGTTAAATAGGAGTCAGCATACACCTGCCATCATTTAAAGTGCCTCTGATTAACCCCAAATAAAGTTCAGCTGCTCTAGTTGGTCTTTACTGAAATGTTCTTAGTCGCATCCCACAGCAAAAGCCATGGTCCACAGAGAGCTTCCAAAGCATCAGAGGGATCTCATTGTTAAAAGGTATCAGTCAGGAGAAGGGTACAAAAGAATTTCCAAGGCATTAGATATACCATGGAACACAGTGAAGACAATCATCATCAAGTGGAGAAAATATGGCACAACAGTGACCTTACCAAGAACTGGAGCTCCCTCCAAAATTGATGAAAAGACAAGAAGAAAACTGGTCTGGGAGGCTACCAATAGGCCTACAGCAACATTAAAGGAGCTACAGGAATATCTGGCGAGTACTGGCTGTGTGGTACATATGACAACAATCTCCCGTATTCTTCATATGTCTGGGCTATGGGGTAGAGTGGCAAGACGAAAGCCTTTTCTTACGAAGAAAAACGTCCAAGCCAGGCTACATTTTACAAAAACACATCTGAAGTCTCCCAAAAGCATGTGGGAAAAGGTGTTATGGTCTGATGAAGCCAAGGTTGAACTTTTTGGCCATAATTCCAAAAGATTTGTTTGTTGCAAAAACAACACTGCACATCACCAAAAGAACACCATACCCACAGTGAAGCATGGTGGTGGCAGCATCATGCTTTGGGGCTGTTTTTCTTCAGCTGGAACTGGGGCCTTAGTTAAGATAGAGGGAATTATGAACAGTTCCAAATACCAGTCAATATTGGCACAAAACCTTCAGGCTTCTGCTAGAAAGCTGAACATGAAGAGGAACTTCATCTTTCAGAATGACAACGACCGAAAGCATACATCCAAATCACCAAAGGAATGGCTTCACTAGAAGAAGATTAAAGTTTTGGAATGGCCCAGCCAGAGCCCAGACCTGAATCTGATCTGAAGAGGGCTGTGCCCAGGAGATGCCCTTGCAATCTGACAGATTTGGAGTGTTTTTGCAAAGAAGAGTCAAAATGTGCCATGCTGATAGACTCATACCCAAAAAGTCTTAGTGCTGTAATAAAATCACAAGGGGCTTCAACAAAGTATTAGTTTAAGGGTGTGCAGACTTATGCAACCATAATATTTTTATTTTTTCTTCCCTCTACCTAAAAGATTTCAGTTTGTTTTTCAATTGAGTTGTACAGTTTATAGGTCACATTAAAGGTGGAAAAAGTTCTGAAATGATTTATCTTTGTCTCATTCTTTTTACAGCACAGAAACCTGACATTTTACCAGGGGTGTGTAGACTTTTTATATCCACTGTATGTCCATGACTTGCACCGATGGTGGTTTGGTACTTATAACCCACCCATAAGATCTGTAGCATGAGTCAGGTACCAGCCCCACACTGATGAGATCGAAACAGTGACTGACTGTGGGGATGCTCGAAGTAGCCATGCATAAAGGGTGAAAATGCATTGTAGATTTATTTGCATGTCCCCACCCAGTTTCCCAGCGTGCAGTGCAATAACTGTATTTCTCGAAATTCTGAGCAGGAAATAGTTTTGTAACTTGGTTTTAGATGTCTATTTATTTACTGAACAACTTGCCAAAGAAGTGCGCTGTTGATGAACTACAGTGGTTCGTTAACCTGCAGCAGTATTTATGCAAATTAAGTTGATGCTGCGTTGAATTTACTCTTTTAAATGCATGAAAACAAAATGTGTGACGTTGTCTGTTACCGAATCTGTGCCCTCTAGAAGAGGGTGCAGCTCATTAAGCTCCTCCCACCACAGACAAAACAATATTGAGAATATTTATTGCAAGAGACCGGCTGAGCAATGAATAATCCCGTCCCTGCCAGAGGGGGACTTGCAGTGTTTAACCCTTTCCCTGCCAGCAGTGTCTTCTTTCGCCTGTACAGGGTGCCGATCCTCATGCCATGTTCCTGTTCTTGGGAGGGAAGGCTTGGTCTGGAGATTTCTCTCAAGGTCATCCTGAAGACAGAAATAATCCAGCCCTAGAGATGACTCCACTCTCCGGCAGGACAGAAGTGACATAAAGGGGACTTCTGTAGGTGCCCCCAGCTGTCCAGTGTTCAAGGGTTAGAGGCATCACAGCAAGATGGAGCTGTAAGGGTGGACCGGAAGGTATTGAGGAGCTTGAAGGGTTGGGTGTAAGTCCAGGGGAAAATGAACTGCAAGCTGTAAATTTACATGGAGAGATCATCTTCTGATTGGAGATCCTGTAAAGGTGAAGGTTTGAGGTGGGACATAAGTGTGAGGTAAAACCGGGAATATCAATCCATCTCCTAGCTGAGTACCGCAGAGTCGAGAGGGTTAGGTCAGAGCGTCATCTTGCTGAAGATATAGGAAAGGAAGTGGGGTTGAAGCATCTACTGGCAGTGGACCCTGTAGGGACAGGAGTAAAAAGGGATCACAGCACCTCCAGGCTGTGGGTCAAAGGGTCCTGGCTGTATGTCCAGAGAGAAGGGAAGGTCAGAGGGATTCCTGGTTACTGCTCAGATATTCTTCTGCCCGTCGATGAGACTCCAGAGCTTTGATAGTGTAAACATCCTGTGGGACATCAGAGCGCCGGCAGAGCAACATCTGCTCCTGGGAAGAGCTGCGCTGGACCTGGGGAGACAGCAGAAAAAAGAAAGAGGAGAAGGTGAGAGTCCAGAGAGAGAAGGAAAGATAAGAGACAGACAGATAGTAGGTAGGTCACCACAACAATCATTTATAATATGGGGGCAAAAGAGCGATAGAAGCCTCCACCGTACAGTAAATAAGTAGGACATCCAGCTCAGAATATTACAGTGCATTCTGGGAAGCTGAGCTAGGACATGGGACATACACAATGTGTCTATAGAAGTAGAATTCATATGTTAATAATGGCAGAGCTTTGTGGCTGTACAATAATATATTCTGCTCCTAGCGACTCATCCCCCTAGTAGGAAACGAGTACTTTATTAAACTAACGATTATAGCAAAGTTCGCTCTATCATGTACTGGAGCCTGCCCAGCTGTGTGGATGGCTCCATCTGCAACACGGACGCCATCTGTGCCTAGTCACAAAAGGAAAACGTTAGAGACAAAATGGCTTCCCTGTGCTGCGCAATAAGAGTGGCAAAATAAAGCCCAAAGTATTACACACACACATAAATAAATATATATAATCATTAACATGTTTAAGTATACAAGGGATATTGATTAAATGCCACAGTGGTCCAGAGTTGTTTGCGGATAAACTCCATGAACTGTGGGTGATGGCGCAGGAAAGGAGGATTGGGCATTCAGGTTTTGGGAAGGTACAGGGGAAGATGGGAAACCTGTAGATATGGAGAAATACAGGTTAGCAATATAGAAACACAGATAGAGTGATAGATAAGAACCAACAGGTCCATCCACTGTTCCCATTCTATCAGACTAAAAGACATATGCTTAAATGGCACTTCAAGATGACCATATTCTCTGCGAGGTTCTACACACCCTGGACTTTAGTACATGTGAATGTGTCTCATATCACTCCTCCGAGTGTGGAAAGTGACAAACGGGAAGGAAGTCATCTATCCTGAGATTTAACATTGAACACCGATCCCAATATATCTAGATCTGGGCTTCTAGGAGGGATCTCAGACGGACACATCCAGAATGCGCTCTATTAGTCCATGAGCGTCTCACCTATAATCACCACTCTATACATCACAAATGGCGGCTCCCCAAAATACATTACACGTGAGATTTCTGGGGTCATTGCCATTATTTCAGATGTTCTCCAGTCTACAAACAAAGCACAAAACTCAATAGGCTCAAAAATCCTAGACAGTTTATGGTCAGATTGCTCATGTGAGCGCAACGAACAACCAACACAAGCTTAATAAAAGAAGTGACAAACTAGATAGTATACATATACACATTGGAAGATAAATACAAAAACTTAACAGAGATGTCTTGGAGACCAATGAGGATCCTTGAACAGAGGCGTCCCAAAGCTGCACCCAGGAATGCACTCAATGTGTTTGTATTTGCCAAAGTATCACCCAAAAGAAGTAAACCAATGCGTTAGGAGGTAAGCTGGAACAGTCAGGGAGGTTCATCCTGGAAAATGGTCCAGTCAGAAGGCCTTCTCCAACAGATAATACTTTCAAGCTCAAGGGCAGAAGTAAGAGTGGCATTAAATATGCCGGGACTCTCTGCCTCCATGGAAACAATGGCAAACGGGGGAACTGGTTCTGGGTCCATGTTTGACATGTCCTCTGTAAAGTTTCAGGAAAACCTTGAATACAGACGCATAGCCGACATAGTCATGGTGCAGTAAAGGTTCTCAATCAAGTCAGCCAGACGTTTTGGTAAGAACCTTACGCAGATGCGAAGTTATAGTAGTTACCCACTGGCCTCTGCTCCGCTTGCATCTCCAAAACTGAACTTCAGTATCTCTATCCGTCATGTGCATAGTGGTCAGGCCTGCTTCTGAGTAGATCAAGTGATACTCAAGATAGAAGTAATCAGCTGCAGGAATGTGAGTAGTCCGTGTGAGTAGTCCGTGTGAGTAGTCCGTGTGAGTAGTCCATTCTTTAACATCCTGGCTGAAAATTTGGAAAGACTAAAATAGACAATTAAAGTCAACCATTCTTGACCTCATGACTCATCTCAAGTCTACAGTGGTCAGAGGCCAGGCTTCTGCTGGGCTGGTCAGATATTAATCCATGAGAGACTTAGTACACATCAGAAACTATGTGCTTAGTTTCTGTACCCTAAAACCTTTGGTTGCAGGCATCTAGTAGCTCCCCCCAATAATGGATATCAAAGGTGCAGTAAGTGTCCCCACACTTGTCCATTCTCTAGTCTGGTTATCCCTGTTCATATCAAACCCACATTATTTCCCTTATGTGATGCTTTAGTTCGCTGAAACAATTACATTAATATTCTCTTTAGTCACGGAGTAGTGTTGACCAAGGGTAGATTCTGTACAGTACTCGTGTTCTTCTGCCCTAAGCAGAAGAGGTAAAGGCATGGATGCCCACCATCAATGTGATCCTTTTAGTTTTTATGACCGGCTTGTCATGGCTTGATCCTGCTGGTAGTGGACGAAGAGGACAATACTCATTTCCATATGATCATTATATACAGGTCATGCATCATTAATGGTCAGATCTTTAGATGAAAAGGACTGTCCAGTTATATGTCCTGAGAACATTTGCTCTTGTGCTAGAAGCCTGATTTATAAGGAGCGGGCGAAGGAGGTGGACGGGCTATTGAGAATGCTGAACTTTGGGATCATAAGCCGACGTGGAGGCACTTCATGATGGGATGGCAGAGCATACCTTGGAATCTATAGTCTGGTTTCTAGACCCTGAGGAGCAGTTTGGTGGCATCTGCTCCTGCAACACCACCATAAAACGTTCTTGCCTTCACATTGAGTGACTGTAGTTGATGGATATGACAAGCACCAATTCCTCTGCATTATGGGATTCTTGTGGTGACATCGGAAGCCGTCCACACCATACTGAATGCAAGGAAAAATGCACCAGAACACATGGTTCACCAGTGATTTAGGTTTCTAAAATGGTGGGGTAACGGGTTTAGTAAAAGATTTACAATATGAGAGAAGCTGGGACCACTACCAGTACATGGTTGCCAAGAGCGAGCTTACGGCTACCGAAGTGGAGCCAAACCTTTGCTAAATGACTCTGTGTTCTTTTAGCATAAGGTTGTACAGAAAAAAGTTCCGTGGCTCAGTGGCTACTGCACAGAGACCTGCCCGAGCCGTCCATCCTAGCCAAAAACCAGAGTCCGAGTCACTTTCCCATTTAGTTTATACCAGCAATATTACATGTATTTTCCACGTTCTTTATGTTTTATGAAACCTTATTTAGTTTAGTTGGTTCCCATGTTTTATTACGATAACCGATAATATTGTTACTTTGTTTATTTTTGGGAAGCTGCCAATTGTTGTAGAACGGTATAAAGGATATTTAGATGTTTTTGGAGGAATTATAGTTGAAGACTTCGTCTAAGTTACCAATTTGTGTTTTGTGTGTAACTGTAAATGCTGGATTGGCGGCTGGGCTATTACAAGCTTTGGGGTAACTAGGCCAGAATATGAAGCAGAAACAAATAACCCACTAGAGGTAGGTTCTGGTTATTCTCTGCTTCTATGATAGTTGGGGTCAGTATGGTTCGAATTTTGTGTTTTTATCATTTTGAATATAAGTTGTGAGGTGGAGCATACACGTGCCTATCGGTTCTCTTTATTCAGACAAATAGCGGTCTACTGGCGAAGGGACTGGCAACCCGCTCCAGTATCTCTTGCAAGAAAACTGTATGGATAAGCAAAATCTGAGACATATAACGATACGGTATCAGAAGACGGGGGTCCCAGGTCAGAAGGTGCCTACCACCTTACTGGGGAAAAGCAGAGCTTGAGTAGCTCTAGAGCTAATGAAGTGGTTGGGTCACAGTCCAAAAGGACGCCCAGCTGAAGATGTGTCTTGAGAAGAAAAACTGCTCCAAGGAAAAATTCAGCAGAGGAACTTGGAACGTTAGAACTATACACGGCCAACTGGAAGTGGTCAAACATTATGACAAGATTGAACTGGAATTTGACATTTCATATCAGACAACCACCAGATCATCTACTGTGATCAAGAATCCTGCAGAACAAATGGAGGATCCCTCATAATCAAAGAGTGGCCAAAGCAGTACTTGGTTACAGGTCAATAATTGACCGAATTATTTAAATTTAAATTCAAGGCAGGCCATTTAACATCACAGTGATCCAAGTCTATGCTCCAACCACAGAGGCTAAAGATGCTGAAGTTGTCCAGTTCTACGAAGACATCCAACGCGTCATAGATCGAACACCAAGAAAATACGTTATTGTCATCATAGGAGATTGGAAGATAAAGTAGGAACCAAAAGACACCTGAAATAACTGGCAAATGTGGCCTTGGAGCACAAAATGGCGCAGGTCAGAGATTAGCAGAATTCTGCCAAGATCATTTTCTGTTAATTACAATTTTTACTGTTGCACAGAAATTAGTAATAGTTTATTTTCTTATAAAGAGACCTTTAATATTTATTTCTAATAAATGTGCTAAGATTTTGTGACTTATTTATTGATTCACAAATTTTTGAAGAAGAGAATCACAATTTTTGTCTTAAACTCATAATTATTAAAAACTTGACTTTTATTAAATTTCCTTTTAAAACTCTGACGACGATAAATAATGGGTACAAAGAGGATAGTTTTCTAAAAATAAATATTTCTACCCCTTTGGACAAACCAGTCCATTTAACAAATATTTTTTTGTGTATGTCATTGCTCCAATGTCGTCAGAGTTTTAAAAGGAAATGTAGAAAAAAATAAAGTTTTAAGAATTATGAGTGCAAGATAAAAATTGTGAATCTCTTATTCGTAAATTTGTGATTCTAATTCCCTGGTTAGAGCAAAAACCCAACAGCCTCCGAGGTGACTCTACACATGGACATCACCAGATGGACATCACCAGATGGACAACATAGAAATCAGACTGACTATATACATTGCAGCCAAAGATGGAGGAGCTCTATACAGTCAGCAAAAACAAGACCTGGAGCGGACTGCGGCTCAGACCAAGAGCTTCTTATTGCAAAGTTGAAAATTAAACTGAAGAAGACAGGGGAAACCATCAGACCAAGTAGATATAAAATAAATAATATCCCTTGTGAATATGCAGTGGAAGTAAAGAATAGATTTAAGGGACTAGACATGGAAGACAGAATGCCTGAAGAACTAGACATGGAAGACAGAATGCCTGAGGAACTAGACATGGAAGACAGAATGCCTGAAGGACTAGACATGGAAGACAGAATGCCTGAAGAACTAGACATGGAAGACAGAATGCATGAAGAACTAGACATGGAAGACAGAATGCCTGAAGAAGTTTACAACATTATCCAGGAAACAGCAACAAAGAATATACCTAAAAGAAAGAAAAGTAAGAAGACATTGGGGGGCTCTCTGATGAGACTTTGAAAGTAGCCCAGGAAAGAAGGAAAGCGAGAGGTGGTGGAGATAAGAAAAGATTTGTCCAACTGAATGAGGAATTCCAGAGGATAATAAAGTGATGTAAAGAGATAGAAGAAGATAACCGAACGGGTAACTCCAGAGATCTATTGGGGATCTCAAAGTCGCCTTTCATGCCAAAGTGTGCGTGATAAAATACAAAAATGGTAGGGACATAACAGAAGCAGATGAGATAAAGAGGAGGTGGCAGGAATACACTGAATATTATACTGGAAGGATCCTAACAG
>CM050165.1:1348585-1576085 GCA_027410445.1 Discoglossus pictus | reverse complement strand
GGGTGTTGTGCAAGACGTGTCTTTGTCTGACAAGTCCGGTCTCCAGATTAAGTCCACTTGAGATCTATCAAGATGATCCTCATTGTTCTGGACGGTTCTCTCACTTCTCTCTTTGTCCAGTTTGGATTCTATGATTCTCATTCCTGCTAAAAGAGGGTAATTTACTGGTCAATCCATCATCCAGGACTGAAACGCTTTAATGTAGTATTAGTCATGAGACCACCCTAGAAAAAGACTCTTCATCTTCAGTGGTCCCAAAGCAACCTGTTGGGGATAAATCATAAACCAGATGTCCCCAACTGGTCACTACAAAGATGACCGGCAGCCTTTAGAATGTCCTCACGGATCTTGTCCGGCTGTATTTACCACTTGGGCTCCTCTATTGTGATTAGATCCAAAGTGAAGGCATGTTCTGACCCCACAGGTGAGTTCCTTTGGAAGTGAAAGTCTCACTGGGTGGGAGAGATATTCAAGTAAGACAGACTGTCCGCTTACCCTTGAAGTTCTTGTACCCAGTATCCTCCATTCTCACACGTGTCCTCGTGTACGGGGCAGAATTAATCCCATTAATCTCCATTATTAGACATGTACATGACACAAATTGGAGAAAAATGTGATCCCTTTAATGGCTAAGTGGGGTTATAGTACGAGCCTCCGGGATCGCATAATCCCTCTCTCCGACTAGGTATGAAATAAAGACCGTGAGAATTACATAAAGATGTAATGTAATGCCAGACCCCGAGGTACATAATATGGCAGAGTCTTGCCAAAGGAGACTATGAGATCCCGGAGGCTCACACTATAACCCCCTTGGTCAACCATTAAAGGTATCACATTTACCCCCCTTTGTTTCCTGTTTGTTCCACAGTACCGCCTCCCTACCTACGTCATATATTATATGTACACACATTACATAGTGCCACACTATACTATGGCTCATCTCATGACATCATCATTACACATGATATCTATTCCATTGGCTCTCACCTGAGGGTTTAGTCGGGCCATGTCCTCAATGCGATTCCACATCTCGATTCGTTCTCTGCCCCGAATCTTCCCCCTGGTAACAGAAAATAGATCATTACCTCCTGGTGTCAGCTCCAAGCACCTCACACAGCCCTCCATACACTGGGTGCATTCCCGGCACTACATGCACATGGATGGGTCTCCTCAGTACTGCTGTACTCAAGCCCCACTCCGTACCCAGCTCTTGTGTAGCCCCCGGCACCCCGCCTCCCCAGCGTGGCCCCCCCGGCAACCCGCCTCCCCAGCGTGGCCCCCCGCCTCCCCAGCGTGGCCCCCAGGCACCCCGCCTCCCCAGCGTGGCCCCCAGGCACCCCGCCTCCCCAGCATGGCCCCCAGGCACCCCGCCTCCCCAGCGTGGCCCCCAGGCACCCCGCCTCCCCAGTGTGGCCCCCAGGTACCTCCTGAGCACTACTACACACAACCTTGCTGTGACTCACCTCTGCTTCTCCGCTTTGTACTGCTGGGTGCAGTCATCAAACAACTTCTGGTTCATTTCCATGAAAAGCTTCAACGCGTTATAGATCAGTCCATGTATAGTCCTGGATACAAAACAAGTATTAGTATACAGCGATATATACAGTCCTGCTCAGTGTGTGTGTGCGTGTGCGGTGCCACTCACTTGTTCCAGTGGTTCTTGGAGTTCCTGTACAGCGCCGGGAACATGGTGGGCAGGATGCACGCTGCATTATCACTCATGAGACTCAGGATATATTCATTATTCCAGTAATACAGGGCTCGCTCGGCCACCTGCAGTGACAAGATATACAGATCAGGAACACAACAAACACTTCTGGAATGTATAAGAAAAAACAACTTCATTTGGAAGAAGACGACGACAGGTGTAACATCCCAAGAAAACTTATGCAAACAAACTTCAATCTTGAGCATTGGATTCTAGAAGGGACTTGATGCGCCACTTTATATGCACGACAACGGCGCGATGACATCACATAACGCGCACTCAGTCTGCAGTCCTTTATTTCTCTTGGAAGAAAGGAACCAACACATTGATGTTTTCTTCCAAGTGTATTGGATTTAAACCAGAGTCTTAAGAGACCACCTTAGGAATGTTCTGGCTTTCAGTATAAACCCTTCACGGCCCTTTTTCTCGGTAACCCTTTCTCCGCCAGGTTGATTCTCACTCTTGTCCTAAATCCATTGAGTGTTTGTTCCTTGTAGAACATTGTCCAGTAGTATCATCATCACTTGGGGTCTAAGGTTAGCTGCAGACAACATCAATACAGACCAAGATAGAAGCGTATCTAGTGGTAGCGCTTTATACAAGGGTCATGATGAAGACTAGACCGAATGATAATCATTAAGGTGCGACAGATCATGAGGAAGTGTTTGTTTTCTACTTAGGATTCCTAGAAATATTGGCCCTGCCCCTTTTTCATGGCAGGGGTCTTGACCTTGGTACCTCTCTCATTAAGAGGAGAACATGAAGAGCGGCCATCAATGCCCTTACTGAAATCTTCTCAGAAACTTTCACTACTTGATCTCACATTATTAGTTTGAGGAGAAGCCAGAGGTTTGTGGACAACTGAAGATTAACAAATTGATAGCTGCTAATATCTGACCGTGTCCATCCCAGTGAGGAGGCGGCGCACCAGGCCATGGCGTTGGGGGCGGAGCAAGGCAGTCTAGGCCTGTCTCTGGAGGATTGTGTTTTAGACGTGTGATGCCATAAGACTGGGTCCTGGTGAACATCTGTTATCACTCAACATGGAGTCAGCGGAGGGCGCTCCCTGCTGCGCCGGTTAAACCTCACTTTTGAGGTTTCTGTTCTTGTTTCTTCAAGAAATGCTATAGCCTAATATTTCTTATTTGTATTGGGTTACTAGAGAGGTTGGGATTTTGCGTCCCAGTTAAACTAACTTGTCTTGGTCAGGTCACGTACAGATGTTTCCAGTAGATTTGATCCAGTATGAGGAACACGTAGAACATATCCATCAAGCCATTGATACAAGAGACAGCCTGAAAGCTATGAGAGGTCACCATGAAGACCATATAGCTCCTTAATACATTAGTTCTGCAGAAAAATGCAATACAAGACCTTCATATATCCTCTTATTACAGCTAAAGACTAATAATGTACCATCAACGTCTCTAAGTGATTTGTATGAATAAAACTAAGTATTATAAGCTCTAGATCAGAAGTGTCCAAGTTTGATCCTTCACGCCGGGCAGAACCTGAAAGCGAGGGCCGGACGCACGCCGGGCAGTACCTGAAAGCGAGGGCCGGACGCACGCCGGGCAGTACCTGAAAGCAAGGGCCGGACGCACGCCGGGCAGTACCTGAAAGCAAGGGCCGGACGCACGCCGGGCAGTACCTGAAAGCGAGGGCCGGACGCACGCCGGGCAGTACCTGAAAGCGAGGGCCGGACGCACGCCTGGCAGTACCTGAAAGCGAGGGCCGGACGCACGCCGGGCAGTACCTGAAAGCGAGGGCCGGACGCACGCCGGGCAGTACCTGAAAGCGAGGGCCGTACGCACGCCGGGCAGTACCTGAAAGCGAGGGCCGGACGCACGCCGGGCAGTACCTGAAAGCGAGGGCCGGACGCACGCCGGGCAGTACCTGAAAGCGAGGGCCGGACGCACGCCGGGCAGAACCTGAATGCGAGGGCCGGACGCACGCCGGGCAGTACCTGGAAGTGAGGGCTGGACACACACTGGGCGAGCTGTCTGAACAGAGGCTCCATGACTTTACTGAATTCTCCTGGCTCCATGACATCCAGAATCTCTTCCAACTCATTCAGAAACATGACCTCCTTAGGACTGTGCGTGCGTGGCCAGAACCGCAGGAGCCCAGAGATCACCTGAAATAGTGACCATATCCATAAGTGATCTGGGGCAGATATATCTTCGGTGCAATGTTAGACACACGCACTACAATACTCACGGGTTCTGTAAGAGAGCTGTCCTTCTCCATGAACTGAACCACACAATATGTCAGCTACAGAGACAGAAAGAGACATCGGCATGGTGAGAGAGCAATGGAGATTATGGAGGAGAAAGAAAAGAAAGCAAACACACATGCTAAAAAAAAAGGAGGATAAAATGCTGAGGCACACGGCAGTGGTTACACATGCCTCCAGACCTCAGTGTCTACAAGACTTCCCTTTGTTGTCTGTTTCTAGCACCTTGCTTCTAGAAGACTTCCCTTGATGGTCTGTGTCTCAACTCTCTCTGACACATGTCTCTATAACACAACCTCCTCTCTCTGGTGTAGCTCTCTAACCGCCATGTTATGTGTCTCTTCTGTGACTGATGGATGCTGCGCCCTACCCAGACCTCATTTCTATAACCCCTATGGCATCGCTTTATCATCCAGTCTAACGTACTGGCACTGCATCACCTGACCTCTCTGCCATTTGTCTCTATAATATAGGTGTTGCCAACTGCAACAGTGCCACTTAAGGCTTTTGCTGGTACAGTCTAAAAGCCCAATATAACATTTCTTGCACTATATACAGTGGATATAAAAAGTCTACACGCCCCTGTTAAAATGTCAGGTTTCTGTGCTGTAAAAAAATGAGACAAAGATAAATAATTTCAGAACTTTTGTCACCTTTAATGTGACCTATAAACTGTACAACTCAATTGAAAAACAAACTGAAATCTTTTAGGTGGAGGGAAGAAAAATAAAAAATAAAATAATATGGTTGCATAAGTCTGCACACCCTTAAACTAATACTTTGTTGAAGCTTCACTGTGGGTATGGTGTTCTTTTGGTGATGTGCAGTGTTGTTTTTGCGCCAAACATATCTTTTGGAATTATGGCCAAAAAGTCCAACCTTGGTTTCATCAGACCAGAACACCTTTTCCCATATGCTTTTGGGAGACTTCAGATGTGTTTTTGCAAAATGTAGCCTGGCTTGGATGTTTTTCTTCGTAAGAAAATGATTTTGTCTTGCCACTCTACCCCATAGCCCAGACATATAAAGAATACGGGAGATTGTTGTCACATGTACCACACAGCCAGTACTTGCCAGATATTCGTGCAGCTCCTTTAATGTTGCTGTAGGCCTCTTGGTAGCCTCCCAGACCAGTTTTCTTCTTGTCTTTTATCAATTTTGGAGGGAGCTCCAGTTCTTGGTAATGTCACTGTTGTGCCATATTTTCTCCACTTGATGATGACTGTCTTCACTGTGTTCCATGGCATATCTAATGCCTTGGAAATTATTTTGTACCCTTCTCCTGACTGATACCTTTTAACAATGAGATCCCTCTGAAGCTTTGGAAGCTCTCTGTGGACCATGGCTTTTGCCGTGTGATGCGTATAAGAAAATTTCAGGAAAGACCAACTAGAGCAGCTGAACTTTATTTGGGGTTAATCAGAGGCACTTTAAATGATGGCAGGTGTATGCTGACTCCTATTTAACACCATTTGGAATGTGATTGCTTAATTCTGAACAGAGCTGCATACCCAGTTATAAGAGGGTGTGCAGACTTATGCAACCATATTATTTTATTTTTCTTCCCTCCACTTAAAAGATTTCAGTTTGTTTTTCAATTGAGTTGTACAGTTTATAGGTCACATTAAAGGTGGAAAAAGTTCTGAAATGATTTATCTTTGTCTAATTTTTTTTATAGCAAAGAAACCTGACATTTTATCAGGGGTGTGTAGACTTTTTATATCCACTGTATATCTCCTTGGCACAGATCCCCTTCCACCAATTTATATTTAGCTGGTGCAATATGAAGGTCACTATGCAGGTCCTCCCTTACCCACAAGTCTGCTGCCCTCCTCTTACCTGTGGATGGTACACACTGAGGGATTTCGCTTTGTGAAGCGGTAACAGAACACGGATCAGAAACATTTTGTGTTCTTCTTTCAATGGCAGAGCAAATCCATTAATAATGCTGCAACAGAGGAGGATCAGATATAACCATCATAGAGTGGAAGGCTGCGCAATGTAGCAGCGCGCATCGTGAGAGGGCCGTGTGGTGGCGGCGGGGGGCATGGGGAGAGTGTAATGAGGCCAAACAGATAACATCAGTACCTGCCCAGGATCTCCAGAAGCTCTGCGATTCCATTGTGATGTTCAGTCTCATAAATGAATCTGAGAGAAGAAGAGGAGGAGGAGACGTTAGACACCGCGAGGGCGGAGGCTGGTGCTCTGTGGAAGTCAGCGAGTCCATGCGCACGTACCTATAGAAGATGTTGTTTATGTGCCGTCTGATAAAGGCTCGGAGTCCCAGGAACTTTCCATATATTCGGTGTAGGATCGTTTTCAAGAAATCTCTTTCCCGGGGGTCTTCACTGTCAAAAAGGTCCAGAAGCTGTGGGAACACAAACCATCTGAGCACAGGGTTACACGACACTACAATGCGTAGAGCGACAGAAGCGCAGCACGCCATACGGGGATTATAGCACATAACGCTAATACTTAGAGAGGTGCCGTGCAGGTTCATGGTGTGGGATTTGCTGCATATTACAGAGTTGAGACGCCCCTTCCCATAATGCATACAGACAACACACCGAGATGGTCTCTAAGCTGGTCGTCTACTTATTCCTATCTGACACGTTAGGGTGGACACGGCACTCCTGTCTACGAGATCTGGTGAGAATCATGGGACACGGCGTTAATAAAAGCCCATTGTGCTTTCAAGTCTACGGATTCTATCAACTGAGACAGATAAACCAGATCTCAAACCGCCATCCACGCAGCTAGAAACGGACTGCAGAGAGATAAAGAGACAGCATGCCAAGGAACAAGGACACAAATACAAACCCATCTGGTCTATTCGGTCAGGATACCAGACCCAGTGCCTATGACCTTTACCTTATATGCACCCCGGATGGGGGATGTGCCTAGGTGCAGTCTACACATAGATAAAAGATAAGACTTGTTGGCACCACCTGGGAACACCTCCCTCTCCCCCCCCCCCCCAGGAGAGACTACAGTGGGAGGGAGGTTTAAGTTGGCTATGTGGATGTGTTTGTTTACGGTTTAATATATGACCAGCCTTTTGTTCGGTCCCTTATAAAACGTCTTGCCAATCCCCGATGAGGTCAGGTCTGGTCAGCGCTGGACTTCGTAAGCTCAGGTTTATAAGACCATTATGTTATTTTCAAAAGTGAATCTCTGTACTCTGGCTGCTGCAAGGAGTATAGTCATACCTACGCAATACGAGCACCTAATCGGTTGGCGCTCCACAGCGTGCCGGGCCTGCTGGTCCTGTATCGTTTCATGTCCTATTAGCGCTACAGACTACCCCACAGACACTAGTCATTTACTGGCGGCACCTTTTCAGTAGGATACCTCCAATGTCACTGGGGCATTTGGATTGATGTACTACCCAGAGTAAGACACTGCCCAATCAGTGTGCCCCTTACTACTGAGTGCCGACACCTCAACGCTTTGGCACGGATTGGTTAACCACTATAGTTCACTTTTCCTAGTTATGATAGCGTTACATTCATGGCCTATTTAGTTGCTGTTAGAATGAAGGATTATTATTTATTCTCTAATGGATATGGTAGGAGAAGGTGTTAGAACGTCACCCCGCGTTACGGTGTTAGATAATGTGACGTAACAAAGCCTGGTCTGGGAGTAGTATAATAACTACAGTAAAGAGCGAAGGAGGAGAGGAGGAGATGTTCAGGTGCAACATCAGACAAGAAGCATCTGATCCAACAAAGTAGTCTATGTATGTATGTGCAAGGACACAATGGCGCAAAATACTGGATCCATGTTTATACAGCTATTCATTGTCATGAGGGGCCACCCCACACACCGGACTACTCAGTATGGCTACGGATAAATAGTCCTGCCATGAAGCTATTTCCTTGTCTTCTACACTATTTCGTGACCATGCAGCGGTCTATCCTCACATTCATGTTATCCACCACAATAATACAGGTCCGCTTAAATATGGAGAACATTGGACAACAATTCACACCTAGAAATAATTATTATCAATTGTAGCAACATAACATATAGTATGAGACTACAAGGAAAGATATATGGGTGTCTCTCCAACTGTAGAGGTGTATATTGTATGGGGTCAGGATGGCCACTTGCATCTGATATGTCTGCACTTCCCAATAAGATATCCCTGGGAAAGTGAATAGGACACAAAAAAATGTTAGATACCACCATCACCATCATCACCACCATCACCACCATCACCACCATCACCACCATCATCACCATCATCACCATCATCACCACCATCACACAGCAAGGAGGAGTCGCAAACAGTTCTCACCGAGAGGACAAACTTCTGGTCTATGTACTTCTTCGCCACATTGGGTTGGAAATCCGGTGACTCCAGAAACCGAAGGAAGAATTCATACACCAACTGGTAGAGAGAGTGGGAGAGAGAGAGACTGTAAAAGGAATGATGGGGGGAGACTGCCAGGGGAGAGGGACAGTGAGGGGGAGAGGGACAGTGAGGGGGAGAGGGACAGAGAGGGGGAGAGGGACAGAGAGGGGGAGAGGGACAGAGAGGGGGAGAGGGACCGAGAGGGGGAGAGGGACCGAGAGGGGGAGAGGGACCGAGAGGGGGAGAGGGACCGAGAGGGGGAGAGGGACCGAGAGGGGGAGAGGGACCGAGAGGGGGAGAGGGACCGAGAGGGGGAGAGGGACCGAGAGGGGGAGAGGGACCGAGAGGGGGAGAGGGACCGAGAGGGGGAGAGGGACCGAGAGGGGGAGAGGGACCGAGAGGGGGAGAGGGACCGAGAGGGGGAGAGGGACCGAGAGGGGGAGAGGGACCGAGAGGGGGAGAGGGACCGAGAGGGGGAGAGGGACCGAGAGGGGGAGAGGGACAGAGGGACAGAGAGGGGGAGAGGGACAGAGAGGGGGAGAGGGACAGAGAGGAGACTGACTGGCAGAAAGAAGAAGAGAGATAGGGACAGAGTGCCAAGAGACTAAATGCATAGAGAATGAGAGACTGAGTGCATAGAGAGTCTGCCAAAGTGCAGGGAGAGACAGACACTCTCCGAGTGCAGAGAGAGGGATAGTGGAAGAGGGAGAAAAGAGAGAGAGGAACAGCTTGTGTGTGCAGGAAGAGGGATTAGAGACATAAAATGCAAAAGAGAAGGCTGAGACGGGTAGCCTGCAGTGAGAAAGAGACTATACACACCATCAGCCCCAAATTTTACCTGCATCCGGTTTCAGAAGGCCTCACTGGTTACTCTGAATTCTGGGAGTTCTGCCCTCCCTCCCTCTCACCCTCCCACCCCAATTCTGATTAAATATATAGTGAAATGGGAATCACCTGACTTTCCTACTTGCATATATTATCTCACCACTAGGGGCAGACAACATTTTAAATGCTAGCGCCCTCCCCTCTGTTCCTTCGCTCTCTCTCTAAATGAAAACTTTTCTAACTTTCACTTCTCTTCTGACCCTTTTTATTTATTATCTGTTTAATGTTTCCCTGACTTCTGCCCCTTCCATTCCCTTTAGATTGTAAGTGGCGAGTTTTCAGTCTTCTAGGATGCTTTGGGAAAAAGCACTTTCTACAAAGATTCTAAGCTCAAAACAGGGTCCTCCATTTTTTGAATTTTGTTAATGCTGTATTTTCCCTTGTTTTTATCCCCTGTATTGCGCTACGGAATATGTTGGCGCGTTACAAATAAAAGTTAATAAAATAATAATAATGACTATAACAAAGTAGATATAGAAGACCGCCAGCTGGCCAGAGTGAGAGAGAGTGATACCAAAAAAAGAGACAACTGCAGAGAAAACATCAGATTGCCCGTCAAGAGAGACAGATCTTATGAATAACGGGCAAAGAGAGAGACTGAATACAAGGAGAGACACTGTGTAAGAGAGACCATCATTAACAGGAAGAGAGAGACTGACCGTACATAATGTGAGTACTCGGAGTGGGTATGCAGGAGAGACCGCAGCGCATCGGCCGAGTCCGAGAGGAGCAGAGATCACTTGTGTGACCGCTTACCTGCAGATGGGGCCAGGCAGCCTCAAGCGTCGGCTCGTCCTCCTCTGGGTCAAACTCGGCTCCACTTGGGTTAGAAGATGGAGGGAGCGAGCGGAACAAGTTCACTGAGAACTGAGAAACGAGACAGTCAGACAGACTTATAGACAAAAGGCATGAAGAGACACCCAGAGGCAGACATCCCGAGACAGACGGGCAAACACGCTGCATTTATTCAGCAGCCATTACCCCTGTAATACGCTCTGCCCTATGACCGTAGATCCGGGCTCTGCATCACCCACACACTACAGAGGGTCTGTGTGGCCCACCTAATGATTTCCTGCCTTTTTCTTTCCTATAATACCATACAATCACCTCCCTTATACACCCGGTCCGTCCATAATGGAGGTCTATCATTTATTTAAATCATTTTCTTATTTTTCCTTGACATGTTTTTGCAATCTCTGTTTTACTGTGCACCCCCTCATAGACCCCCCGCTGCCCTATCAGCACCCCCTCATAGACCCCCCGCTGCCCTATCAGCCCCCCCTCATAGACCCCCGCTGCCCTATAATATCCAATGATCTCACCATCAGCACCCCCTCATAGACCCACCGCTGGCCTATAATATCCAATGATCTCACCATCAGCACACCCTCATAGACCCCCCGCTGCCCTATCAGCACCCCCTCATAGACCCCCGCTGCCCTATAATATCCAATGATCTCACCATCAGCACCCCCTCATAGACCCACTGCTGCCCTATAATATCCAATGATCTCACCATCAGCACCCCCTCATAGACCCACCGCTGGCCTATAATATCCAATGATCTCACCATCAGCACCCCCTCATAGACCCACCGCTGGCCTATAATATCCAATGACCTCACCATCAGCACCCCCTCATAGACCCCCCGCTGCCCTATAATATCCAATGAGCTCACCATCAGCACCCCCTCATAGACCCCCCACTACCCTATAATATCCAATGATCTCACCATCAGCACCCCCTCATAGACCCCCCGCTGCCCTATAATATCCAATGATCTCACCATCAGCACCCCCTCATAGACCCCCCACTACCCTATAATATCCAATGATCTCACCATCAGCACCCCCTCATAGACCCCCAACTGCCCTATAATATCCAATGATCTCACCATCAGCACCCCCTCATAGACCCCCCACTACCCTATAATATCCAATGATCTCACCATCAGCACCCCCTCATAGACCCCCCGCTGCCCTATAATATCCAATGATCTCACCATCAGCACAGCCTCGGGATAGATGCAGTCGCTCAGGATGTCTCGGTTGTGTGTGATATACTCCACCATCTCGCTGAGGCCCGCACGTTTCACCTCTTTGTACTTCAGATCACTCAGAGGGTCAGTCACAAAGTCAAAGAGCACACAGCACTGTCTGATCTTCTGTACAAAGAGAGAGTCTCGCTCCTCCCCTGGGAGACAGTCTGGAAGATAGAGACAGTTATGGATAAAAACAGGTAACAGAATGCGTTTACATCACATATAATAGTAGTTGTCAGGCGGAGGCTCTAATGTCGGCTGCAATGAGCCAAAGGCCAAAGGCTCATTGCAGGCCACAAATGCGGACCCTCATGAAGCCAGAGGTCGCATTTGAGGAATTGAAGTGAGGTTACACCTCAATTTAAGTCCAATTTACTGAGTTTTAGACAAAAAAAACGAAAACGGGGCTACACGACCCCTAAAGCCACAAAACACCGCCAAAGAAGCTGTACGAGGTACAAGATACACCATTAGCAAGGACGCAAAATCATCCACAGCCACGGAGTGGAACCGCTTCATAAAACTAAAACCAAATGCGGCAATTATAGTGTCTGGTCTCTATATTGGGTTAATGCGGCAAATCGGACTGCGATAGCCAGATGTACAGTGGATGTAAAAAGTCTACACACCCCTGTTAAAATCAGGTTTCTGTGCTGTAAAAAAATTAGACAAAGATAAATTATTTCAGAACTTTTTCCACCTTTAATGTGACCTATAAACTGTACAACTCAATTGAAAAACAAACTGAAATCTTTTAGATTTGCCCACTCTTCTTTGCTCTGTCAGACTGCGAGGGCATCTCCTGGGCACAGCCCTCTTCAGATCACAATCGTATTCAGGTCTGGGCTCTGGCTGGGCCATTCCAAAACTTGAATCTTCTTCTGGTGAAGCCATTCCTTTGTTGATTTGGATGTATGCTTTGGGTCGTTGTCGTGCTGACAGATGAAGTTCCTCTTCATGTTCAGCTTTCTAGCAGAAGCCTGAAGGTTTTGTGCCAATATTGACTGGTATTTGGAACTGTTCATAATTCCCTCTATCTTAACTAAGGTCCCAGTTCCAGCCCCAAAGCATGATGCTGCCACCACCATGCTTCACTGTGGGTATGGTGTTCTTTTGGTGATGTGCAGTGTTGTTTTTGCGCCAAACATATCTTTTGGACTATGGCCAAAAAGTTCAACCTTGGTTTCATCAGACCATAACACATTTTCCCACATGCTTTTGGGAGACTTCAGATGTGTTTTTGCAAAATGTAGCCTGGCTTGGATGTTTTCTTCGTAAGAAAAGGCTTTCGTCTTGCCACTCTACCCCATAGCCCAGACATATGAAGAATACGGGAGATTGTTGTCACATGTACCACACAGCCAGTACTTGCCAGATATTCCTGCAGCTCCTTTAATGTTGCTGCAGGCCTCTTGGTAGCCTCACAGAGCAATTTTCTTCTCATCTTTTCATCAGTTTTGGAGGGAGCTCCAGTTCTTGGTAATGTCACTGTTGTGCCATATTTTCTCCACTTGATGATGACTGTCTTCACTGTGTTCCATGGTATAGCTAATGCCTTGGAAATTATTTTGTACCCTTCTTCTGACTGATAACTTTTAACAATGAGATCCCTCTGATGCTTTGGAAGCTCTCTGTGGCTTTTGCTGTGGGATGCGACTAAGAAAATATCACTAAAGACCAGCTAGAGCAGCTGAACTTTATTTGGGGTTAATCAGAGGCACTTTAAATGATGGCAGGTGTATGCTGACTCCTATTTAACACCATTTGGAATGTGATTGCTTAATTCTGAACACAGCTACATCCCCAATTAAAAGAGGGTGTGCAGACTTATGCAACCACATTTTTTTTTTCTTCTCTCCACCTAAAAAAAAATTCAGTTTGTTTTTCAATTGAGTTGTACAGTTTATAGGTCACATTAAAGGTGGAAAAAGTTCTGAAATGATTTATCTTTGTCTAATTTTTTTACAGCACAGAAACCTGACATTTTAACAGGGGTGTGTAGACTTTTTATATCCACTGTATGTCTATGTTCTCCTATGATTGGCCTAACATCACCCTCTCAAGAAAAGTATTCCTGGAAATCTAGTGCCTTGGACACCCTATGCCTGGAAATCTAGAGCCTCGGACACCCTACGCCTGGAAATCTAGCGCCTCGGACACAGTACGCCTGGAAATCTAGCGCCTCAGACCAATTACTTCCCAGAACGCCAACCCTTTGGACCTAACACCACGAAAAGACAGCTTTTTGGCTAACTAGAGGCGACAAGCCTTGTGTTACAGCCGATTGCTCCACTGCAAACCATCCCTCTGGCTAGTTAGCATTGACCAGCCATCCTGTTTTGGTTACAGAGAGCTAGTAGAATAACCCCACTGGTGAATTACTCACCATCAAGCCATCTACTTGGGATAATTATACAGACAATTCAACCCCATGTTGGTCTATAAACATGTCCTGTACGTGGGCAAACGCATCTTGTTCCACATCCTGTACCCACAACTGACTAGACACCCTGTACACCTGCATCCAAATAATATCCTGTACACACACACACACACACACACACACATACTGGTCATTGTATTGGGTGAATTACTGACCTTTGAGCGGGGCCAGTTTGTGAAGTTCTCGGTTTCTGCTCAAGCTGAACCTGGACGAGCTCTGTCTGCGCTCCCTCTTGATGATCTGTGGCCCCCCGCCATACTGGATCTTGTTGAGCTGGGTTGGAGGGGGAGCGCTTGGGCTTGGGCGCTTGTTGACCCCCTGCTGTACCTGATACAGTTAAAATATGCAATTAGAGTGCTGAAAGCAGAAGAAGTCTGGCTACTAATATCTGACCCAGGACAGTTACTGTAAGGCCAGCACAGGCAGGACAGACTGGGCTGAATCCAGAATATAACATGTAGGGGTGAGAATGACACCCTGAGGGACGGTGACCCTACATACAATCTATCACATGTCCTGGGAAAGCGCCTTGTATGGATACATGACATTACCACTGACATGTGAGCAGCAAGTTATAGGGACATTGTAATGCAAGATACTGTTATTAGGAGGTATTGTTTAGTTCTTCAGTAATATTCACTTCTCCGTGACCACATAAACCGCAGCACGCCAGGCACTGCCCCTATGAGCTCCTCAAGCTCATGTTCATTGTTTCAATTACATCATCTATCCATCTCCACCTCTGTTGCCCCCTTATTTGTGTGCCTTCAATATTTTCCACCATCAGAGTCTTTTCTAGAGAATCCTGTCTTCTCATGATACGGCCAGAATCTTTGAGCTTTAACCTCATGATCAAACCATCCAGTAAACACTTTGGCTTAATTTCTTGTAGTATTAATTGATTGGATTTTCTCGCAGTCCAAGGGACTCAAAGCAGTCTTCTCCAACACCACAATTCAAGGGCGTCAATTCTCCAGTGCAATCTTTATGGTGCAGCTCTCACATCCGTATGTTACTACTGGGAATACCCGAGATCTAACTATGCAGACCTTTGTTGATAGTGTAATATTTTTACTTTTTCCCAGCTTGTCCAGACTTGCCACAGCTTTTCTCTCCAATCATTATTACGATTAAAACATTTGGCTTCTAAACAGCATAATAACCATACTGATATGTTGCATAGTTTTCAGTTTTTTATGAATAATTAATATTACAGCTTACAGGGATACTCATCCTAAAGGATGTGTGCTTAATTAAGAGTGACAAGTAGGTTATAGTGAATCATAAAAAACATAAGAAAGAATGTGGCATAATCACAAGAAATGATAACAATGTGCCAAAAATCCCCCAGTCCATGTTCAGTCCGGTATCTTTAGTGTTGAAGAATGTGATAATTTTCATTTCAAGTGTTTTTCTCTCCTGGATGGTTTTGAAGTTCCCTCTGAGTATTTTGATTGTTCGGTTTTGGATGGCGTGATCGTTCTGGGTAAAATGGTGCCCAACTAGGGCACAGTGACCCTTTATTGTGGCGTTTAATAGAATTTCTGTGTAGGTTCATCCTTAGTTGTAATTTTTGGCTGTTTTCCCCAATGTAACCATCCTGTTACATTGTATTTTGTAGGATGGGGCTTGGTCAATACTTGGATGGCAGTCCACCTAGGAATACCAGGAGCTGTATGCTGTGGCCCACAAGAGAAGGAACTGGCAACCCACTCCTGTATCTCTGCCATGAATATTAGGTGGATCAGCATGGTGTGTTACGGTCTATGAGGTCACGGAGTGTCAGAAATGACTGAACAATGAAAACATGTTTTTTTATAGAATTAGAACAAATGAATAAAACGAATTACTGGGACAGAGAAAGAAAATATAGGACTGTGTTAAAGATGAGATAGAGGAGGGTAACTCCTTATTAGGTGATGTTGAGTAATTCATGGTTTATTTATGAAAAATGTGTTATGCTAGTTTTTATTTAGAAAATAAAACTATTTTTTAATATCTCTGTTGGACCCTGGAGGCACCCATGATACTTTGCTGGAAATTGTGGGTAGGAGCCTGGCTTGCATCTATTCATGAAAGAGAGGGGCTAGCTTGCTCCTGCTCTTGAGAGAGGTCAATTTAAATCAGATCCAGTTGTTTATCCTCCTTTCGCCCTTCTCCCCATCTATCCCTCCACTAACAAAAAACAAAACAAAAAAATCCTCTTGCTGTAGCTCTCAGGAAGAGATGAAACAGACAAGATGGTGTCATCAACATTTCCGACTCTACTGCAAAGATGTTTTTAGATTCATGGCTTACACAGCCGCTAATATTAGTTTGTTACTTATTTCAGAAACAAGTGCCGTTTTTCTTGAACTTCAGTGATCCGTTTGCACCAAACAGAACAGATTCGACAATATTGTCATCGTACAGAAATGTAGGAGGAAACTCATCTTTTCCATGAAGAACCCAACAGAGGTTCAAATACTGGCACTTGGTGAGAAGGACCACTTAGAACGACAGGTCCCCAATATAAGGAGGGGAAGGGGGCTTTCTATTCTACATAAAGAAGTCCCTGTATGTGCTCAGAACCATTAGATAGAGGGCAAAAAAATCACACGGTACCTAATGGATACTAATAAGAACCAAGTGTAGAAGCTTTGAATCAGGCTAGGGAGGTTTATGCTTCGCTAAAAATGGGGCGCACTAAGGAGGGTTTTGGGATTTTGGAGCACTGAGCTGACTTCTCACTTGGGTACAATCTCTATAGCAGGCATGGATTGCACCTTAATGACGAGGGAGCTGCTGTGCTAGGGGATAGGATGGTATCAAGGCCGGTGGAGGGATTAGATAGAAGTTTCGGGGGTAGAAAGTCTAGAGGAGGTAAAGGATAAATTAACTACTCATGAGGGAGGAGATGGGGGAGGGTTAGTATAGTCAATAGGGAGATATTACTAAGTAACCCAGGCTCAGAAGCAGGCACTTAAGAACTACAGACTCATAACATAAGGTGTATGCTGCTAATGCCAGGAAAAATGGGAGAGTTAGAATTATTAGCAGTTAATGAGAAATTAGATTTAATAGGCATTACTCAAACATGGTGGGATGAATCTCATGACTGGAATGTTAATCTGTATGGTTATAACCTATTTAAGAAAGATAGAGGCAATGGTAAAAGAGGAGCCTGAGCTTATGCCTATAGTCATAGAAGATATTTATGGTGGAACTAGAGATAATATTCAATGTTTGTGGGTAGAGTTATATAGCGAAGCAGCAAATTCCGAAAGAATATTAGTAGGATGTAATAAATATTTCTGCAATAACAAAATAAAGTCAGTATTCATTTGACTCCCAAATTGTGTGTCGTCCAATATGGGAGGTCAGGAATGATGAGACTGTACTGCTTCTTGGGTATTTTACCGTATACCAGCGGAGATATTGGACTGCGTGTTCCAGCTCCGTTACATTTGGTGGCAGTGGTGGGATTGTTCCCACGGTCAGAAGGACAGCTACAGGAGACACCATTCCGTGGAGTACAAATTGAGGGCAACGCTAGTATCCGTACAGCGCCCCTGGCTACAGCAGGATGGAACCGGCTAGTTTTCAAACAGAGTTCCATCATGAGGAGGAGGCGGCCGCGGACTACAGGGATGCAGACAGAAAGGAACTCATGGTTACAGTACCTCTTATTACCCCACAGACTGAGTTTCAAAGAGAACTCCAAAGCAGACTGGCCTTTTTCCCAGGTACGCTTCCCATAAAAACCTTGGAATGGTTAATGACAGATGTCCACAAATTCATAATGGAAAAGCAGCGGGCACGGGAGCGGTCCATCTTGGGAGCTGCTAATCCACCTCCCACCATTAACTCCCCCCAGCACTGCGTCCGGATGGTGTGAACTACCAAACCCCTCCACGGTACATCAGGTGCCACACGTGTTACCAGCAGGGCCAGATGCAGAGAGACTGTCCCAGAAACAGAAACCGCTCCACGTGGAATACTCCAACTAATTCTCCTCCCCAGCGACAGTGTGTACCCCAGGGGGCCGAAGGTGTCGTCCTTCCCCCCCAGCGGCAGTGTGAACCCCAGGGGGCAGAAGGTGTCGTCCTTCCCCCCCAGCGGCAGTGTGAACCCCAGGGGGCAGAAGGTGTCGTCCTTCCCCCCCAGCGGCAGTGTGAACCCCAGGGGGCAGAAGGTGTCGTCCTTCCCCCCCAGCGGCAGTGTGTACCCCAGGGAGCAGAAGGTGTCGTCCTTCCCCCCAAGCGGCAGTGTGTACCCCAGGGGGCCGAAGGTGTCGTCCTTCCCCCCCAGCGGCAGTGTGAACCTCAGGGGGCAGAAGGTGTCGTCCTTTCCCCCCAGCGGCAGTGTGAACCCCAGGGGGCAGAAGGTGTCGTCCTTCCCCCCCAGCGGCAGTGTGAACCCCAGGGAACAGAAGGTGTCGTCCTTCCCCCCCAGCGGCAGTGTGAACCCCAGGGGGCAGAAGGTGTCGTCCTTTCCCCCAGCGGCAGTGTGAACCCCAGGGGGCAGAGGGTGTCGTCTTCCCCCCCCAACGGCAGTGTGAATCCCAGGGGGCAGAAGGTGTCGTCCTTCCCCCCCAGCGGCAGTGTGAACCCCAGGGGGCAGAGGGTGTCGTCTTCCCCCCCCAGCGGCAGTGTGAATCCCAGGGGGCAGAAGGTGTCGTCCTTCCCCCCCAGCGGCAGTGTGAACCCCAGGGGGCAGAAGGTGTCGTCCTTCCCCCCCAGCGGCAGTGTGAACCCCAGGGGGCAGAAGGTGTCGTCCTTCCCCCCCAGCGGCAGTGTGAACCCCAGGGGGCAGAAGGTGTCGTCCTTTCCCCCCAGCGGCAGTGTGAACCCCAGGGGGCAGAGGGTGTCGTCTTCCCCCCCCAGCGGCAGTGTGAACCCCAGGGGGCAGAGGGTGTCGTCTCCCCCCCCCAGCGGCAGTGTGAACCCCAGGGGGCAGAGGGTGTCGTCTTCCCCCCCCAGCGGCAGTGTGAACCCCAGGGGGCAGAAGGTGTCATCCTTCCCCCCCAGCGGCAGTGTGAACCCCAGGGGGCAGAAGGTGTCATCCTTCCCCCCCAGCGGCAGTGTGAACCCCAGGGGGCAGAAGGTGTCATCCTTCCCCCCCAGCGGCAGTGTGAACCACAGGGGGCAGAAGGTGTCGTCCTTCCTCCTCAGGGACAATTTACCCTAACAAGGGGAGACCCCAATCTCCGAGACGGCGCAGATGGGACCGTGGTCTCTGTGCCTGACCTACCGGGATGCTGGACAGCCTGTCCAGATCCCCAACTACTCTCACTGGGACAACCGGAGGAGGGGGTAAGTACAAATTCCCCTCCCCAGCTAACTTCTAATGTGGCCCCAGGGTTAACAGAGGAAATGTTAACCCCCACTGACCCCCACGTTTCCCTGGCTACGGAGCCGGAATATGTCCCAAGTACCCCAGCAGAAGAGCTGACAGCGGGGCAGAGTGCAGTCGGCCTCTGCCCTCCCTTTGTCCCTTGTACAGAGCAGGAGGTCCTGCAGGTTATACCAGCAGAAGAGCTGGCATCAGGGCAGAGTGCTGCTGGCCTCTGCCCCTCAAGTCCCCTCAGCGTGTTGCACCATCACCCCAGCGAAATATCCAGGTGCCTGTTTAGACTTCCCCCCAAAAGGGGAGATGTGTGACGAAGTGCCCTTCGCCACTTTGGCTTGGAGAGGACTGTTTGCCAGCCTCCTGCCCTGCGACTATGGCCCTGGGACATATTGCCCTTTGGAACCAGTGTTCGGCCATACCAGAGTGTAAGTCACTCATTCTGGCCCTTTACATACAGGGGGTCATTCTGTACTTGCCCTGTATGAACCATGATACCCCAGATAACTGTGCCATGAAGCCCATTCATATAATGAAAGCCTATGGGAAAGACTTTAGCTACATGGCAATTTAACTGTGTGAAGAGGATCTGAGCGCTATTCGGTAGTTTTGTGCGCTCAGATCCCAGCAATCTGGGGATATGGGAAATGTGAGTAAATGTGAATTGCAGTAATGCTGATGGGTTGTCAAACTAGAGAATTGACCAACAAATACTTTTGTCCGGACATCCCCAGGCCGATCCGTTGGGATCAGACCGTGTATGCCGGCTTATGGTCACGGGGAAGGTGTGTAACGGAACCCATCACTGTTTTACCCTGTTTTATGATTATTATGGTTAAAATATGATCCTACTATATGTATGTTGGTTGATGCTCTGCAGAATATTGTCCCAGACATTTGCAGCTACTTGGCATGGGAGATAATCCTGTTACAGCGACTCTGCATAAGATAAAGGAAGTCTATTGTATACAGTGTTTTCATTCTCAGATAAGAACAAAGAAGTGTAATTGAATCAATGTCTGATTGTATCAAAGTTGCCAGGGAGCCTCGGGGAGGTGTGACCCACCTATTGTTCTCTTTATGTGTATTGTGCGGCCAAATATGGGCATGTGTATTGCCTGTGGGAAGAGATGTGTATAAATATTTCTGCAATAACAAAATAAAGTCAGTATTCATTTGACTCCCAAATTGTGTGTCGTCCAATATGGGAGGTCGGGAATGGTGAGACTGTACTGCTTCTTGGGTATTTTACCGTATACCAGCGGAGATATTGGACTGCGTGTTCCAGCTCCGTTACATAGGAGTATACTATAAATTCCCAAATATAATTGAAACCGAGTAAATGCAATTATTGTTATCCCAAATAATATTGATATGGTATCAAATGATGAAATAAGGCAACCTATTTCACAACAGTCTCATTTGGGATTGAATGGAAAAAACATAGCTGTAAGGGGCAACAAAAACTCTCAATTTTAAAAAGGGCAGATTTTACCGGTCTAAGGGCAGCAATACAAAGTATAGACTGGGACAGAGAACTGATAGGTAAAAATACTGACCATAAATGGACAACTTTCAAATCTTTACTAAATATACAGTGGATACAAAAAGTCTACACACCCCTATTAAAATGTCAGGTTTCTGTGCTGTAAAAAAATGAGACAAAGATAAATCATTTCAGAACTTTTTCCACCTTTAATGTGACCTATAAACTGTACAACTCAATTGAAAAACAAACTGAAATCTTTTAGGTAGAGGGAAGAAAACATATAAAAATAAAATAATATGGTTGCATAAGTCTGCACACTTAAACTAATACTTTGTTGAAGCACCTTTTGATTTTATTACAGCACTCAGTCTTTTTGGGTATGAGTCTATCAGCATGGCACATTTTGACTTGGCAAGATTTGCCCACTCTTCTTTGCAAAAACACTCCAAATTGTGAGGGCATCTCCTGTGCACAGCCCTCTTCAGATAACCCCACAGATTTTCAATCGGATTCAGGTCTGGGCTCTGGCTGGGCCATTCCAAAACTTGAATCTTCTTCTGGTGAAGCCATTCCTTTGGTGATTTGGATGTATGCTTTGGGTCGTTGTCATGCTGAAAGATGAAGTTCCTCTTCATGTTCAGCTTTCTAGCAGAAGCCTGAAGGTTTTGTGCCATTATTGACTGGTATTTGGAACTGTTCATAATTCCCTCTATCTTAACTAAGGCCCCAGTTCCAGCCCCAAAGCATGACGCTGCCACCACCATGCTTCACTGTGGGTATGGTGTTCTTTTGGTGATGTGCAGTGTTGTTTCTGCGCCAAACATATCTTTTGGAATTATGGCCAAGAAGTTCAACCTTGGTTTCCTCAGACCATAACACCTTTTCCCACATGCTTTTGGGAGACTTCAGATGTGTTTTTGCAAAATGTAGCCTGGCTTGGATGTTTTTCTTCGTAAGAAAAGGCTTTCGTCTTGCCACTCTACCCCATAGCCCAGACATATGAAGAATACAGGAGATTGTTGTCACATGTACCACACAGCCAGTACTTGCCAGATATTCCTGCAGCTCCTTTAATGTTGCTGTAGGCCTCTTGGTAGCCTCCCAGACCAGTTTTCTTCTTGTCTTTTATCAATTTTGGAGGGAGCTCCAGTTCTTGGTAATGTCACTGCCATATTTTCTTCACTTGATGATGACTGTCTTCACTGTGTTCCATGGTATATCTAATGTCTTGGCAATTCTTTTGTACCCTTCTCCTGACTGATACCTTTTAACAATGAGATCCCTCTGATGCTTTGGAAGCTCTCTGTGGACCATGACTTTTGCTGTGGGATGCGACTAAGTACATTTCAGGAAAGACCAACTAGAGCAGCTGAACTTTATTTGGGGTTAATCAGAGGCACTTTAAATGATGGCAGGTGTATGCTGACTCCTATTTAACACCATTTGGAATGTGATTGCTTAATTCTGAACAGAGCTGCATACCCAGTTATAAGAGGGTGTGCAGACTTATGCAACCACTTTTTTTTCCCTTTTTTTTTTTTTTCTTCTCTCCACCTAAAAAAAATTCAGTTTGTTTTTCAATTGAGTTGTACAGTTTATAGGTCACATTACAGGTGGGAAAAGTTCTGAAATGATTTATCTTTGTCTCATTTTTTTACAGCACAGAAATCTGACATTTTAACAGGGGTGTGTAGACTTTTTATATCCACTGTACATACTTATCACCATATACCGTGTATGAAAAAAAGTGAAAGGAGTAAAAACACATCCAACGTGGCTTAACAATGATTTAAAGATGAAGATGAGGAATAAAAAAAACAGCCATTTATATTATACACACAATAGGGGACAGAGACAGTTTTACAGGAGTACAAGAAAATCACTAAGGCAGCCAAAGGGCTATTAGACTGGCTAACATAGAAAATGGCAAGTTATATGTAAAGGAGAGTAAGGCTAACCCTAAGCATGTGTATAAATATATTACTGGGAAGAAGGCCAGGAAGGAAGCTATAGGGACATTACAATGTGACACAGTCTGATAATTAGTGACCAGGAAAAGGCAGATGAGCTAAATAGGTTCTATTCTTTGGCATACACAAGGGAGGTACCAGTGGTTGGGACACTACAACATAATGGGGCTACACTACCTTTGCCAAATAATTGGTTAACACAGGAAGTAATCCAAAAGAGGTTGGAAAAAATAAATGTTAATAAAGCCCCGGATCCTGATGGAATACATCCAAGGGTACTGAGGGAACTGGGTTCTGTAATAGCCAAACCATTATATCTAATCTATCAAGATTCACTCAACACAGGGTCTCTACCAGATGACTGGAGAAAAGCAGAGGTGATACCTATATTTAAAAAGGGAGCAAGAGCAAATCCAGGGAATTATAGACCAGTGAGCCTCACTTCTGTAGTGGGGAAGATTTTAGAGGGTTAATAAGGGATAATATACAAGAATATGTCTATTTGAACAGGATTATAAGTAGAAGTCAACATGGATTTATGAGGGATAGGTCATGTCAAACAAATCTAATTAGTTTCTATGAGGAGGTTAGTAGGAGCCTGGATCAAGGCATCTCAGTGGATGTAGTCTTTTTGGATTTTGCAAAGGCTTTTGGTACAGTGTCACATGGAAGACTATTGGGCAAATTAAGGGATACAGGAATTGCAGTAAATATCTGCTCATGGTTTGAGAGCTGGCTAAAAGACAGGAAGCAAAGGGTTGTTGTAAATGGAACATACTCTGATTAGACTAATGTGGTAAGTGGGGTTCCTCAGGGCTCAGTATTAGGTCCTCTCCTTTTGAACATATTTAATAATGACTTGGAAGCAGGACTGGAAAGTATTGTCTAAATTTTGCTGATGACACAAAGTTGTGCAAGGTAATTAAATCAGATAATGATGTACTTTCCATTCAAAGGGATTTACATAAATTAGAGAAATGGGCAATTAAATGGCAGATGAGATTTAATACAAATAAATGTAAAGTTATGCATCTGGGAAGGAAAAATACCCATGCAATTTATAATCTTAATGAAGCAAATCTAGGGGTATCAGATATAGAAAGGGATTTGGGAGTGCTTGTGGACAACCACCTAGGTAACAGTGCTCAAAGCCAAGCAGCGGCTGCAAAGGCAAATAAAATATTAGCATGTATTAAGAAGGGTATAGAAGCCAGGGAGGCAAATATAATTCTGCCGCTATACAAATCTCTAGTACGCCCTCATTTGGAATATGGAGGACAATTTTGGACACCACTTCATAAAAAGGACATTTTAGAGCTGGAAAAGGTACAGAGAAGGGCAACAAAACTAATAAGGGGAATGAAGGGGCTAAGTTATGAAGAAAGACTAATCAAATTACACTTATTGTCTCTAGAAAAAAGGCGTCTAAGAGGCGATATGATTACCATATATAAATACATCCAGGGTCAGTATAAAGATTTTTCACGGGAGCTTTTTGTGCCAAGAGGTTTTCAACTGACAAGAGGACATCCTGAGGTTAGAAGTAAAAAGATTCCACCTTAAAGAAAGAAAAGGGTTCTTCACAGTAAGGGTGGTTAATCTGTGGAATTCTCTACCAAAGGAGGTGGTGACAGCGGATTCGATAGATAACTTTAAAAAGGGATTGGATATATTTTTAATAAAAAAGGGCATTCTGGGTTATCATGGTTATTTAGAAAGAGTGTATTGATCCAGGGAGAAATCCGATCACCAGGATCTGAGAAAATCTTAAAAAGTTGAATTTGATGGACTAAAAGTCTTTTTTTAACCTCAATTACTATGTAATTGTGTATGTAATAAAAGGTAACACAATCAGGAGTTTTATTGCTAATATTTGGTCATTCTAAAATTTGTTGCCTATTTTCAAATTAAGTCCCTCATAAGGGGACATTTTACGGTCATCGTGGTCCATTAAAGAGCAAAATGGATATAACCGGAATGATCACGGGCGTCTCTCCGTACCAAGGACGCAACGTGCAGGTACAGAAAGGAGAAACTGATTAAGAGTATTAGGAATATTATTATTGTGTACAGATAAGAATATAACATACATGTTGGAGTGTTCATGTAAATAGCAATATGTTGGGGACAACACACAAGAGCAGAGAGGACATGAGAGACCATAAAGCGTTACAGAGTTTGTTGAGTTTCTGGGTAACAGGTCACATTAATGATGGAAAATGCCACAATTTATCCTGATTTCTGGTTTACACAAAAACCTGCAATGCCAATAAGGGTGTGCAGACTTTATATCCACTGCACTATACAGGTTTAGTGTCTGAAGATACATAAGAACAACAAGCATAAAGCGCACAGCGCTCTCACCTCCTCAGGACTCTCTCCACTAACTTCCTTGTTGTTCTTCCCGACACTTTTTACTGGTCCTGGTTTTGGAGGCTCCTGAGAAACAAAAGTAGAACAAAAGTAAATACAACAAAGCTATCTCCACAGACAATGTTACCAGCTGGGGGGCATGAAGGAGCAGCTACCCGCCAAGCGAGAGACCAGCCGCCCTCCGCCACCAGAGGGGGGGAACGAGGCCAGCCGCCCACCGCCACCAGGGGGAACGCGGCCACCCGGCAAGCGAGAGGCCAGCCGCCCACCGCCACCAGGGGGAACACGGCCACCGGCCAAGCAAGATGCTAGCCGTCAACCGCCACCTTGGGGAACGCGGCCACCCACCCTCCTCCACCGGGGGGAACGCAGCCACCCGCCAAGCGAGAGGCCAGCCGCCCACCGCCACCAGGAGGAACGCGGCCACCCGGCAAGTGAGAGGCCAGCGAGATGCCAGCCGCCCACCGCCACCAGGGGGAACGCGGCCACCCGGCAAGCGAGATGCCAGCCGCCCACGGCCACCAGGGGGAACGCGGCCACCCGGCAAGCGAGAGGCCAGCCGCCCACCGCCACCAGGGGGAACGCGGCCACCCGGCAAGCGAGAGGCCAGCCGCCCACCGCCACCAGGGGGAACGCGGCTACCCGGCAAGCGAGATGCCAGCCGCCCACCACCAACAGGGGGAGCAGGTGGAACGCGGCCACCGGCCAAGTGAGATGCCAGCCGCCCACCGCCACCAGGGGGAACGCGGCCACCCACCCTCCTCCACCAGGGTGAAAGCGGCCACCCGCCAAGCGAGAGGCCACCCGCCCTCCGCCACCAGGCAGAACGCGGCCACCCGGCAAGCGAGAGGCCAGCCGCCCACCGCCACCAGGGGGAACGCGGCCACCCGGCAAGCGAGAGGCCAGCCGCCCACCGCCACCAGGGGGAACGCGGCCACCCGGCAAGCGAGAGGCCAGCCGCCCACCAGGGGGAACGCGGCCACCCGGCAAGCGAGAGGCCAGCCGCCCACCGCCACCAGGGGGAACGCGGCCACCCGGCAAGCGAGAGGCCAGCCGCCCACCGCCACCAGGGGGAACGCGGCCACCCGGCAAGCGAGAGGCCAGCCGCCCACCGCCACCAGGGGGAACGCGGCCACCCGGGAAGCGAGAGGCCAGCCGCCCACCGCCACCAGGGGGAACGCGGCCACTCGGGAGGCCAGCCGCCCACCGCCACCAGGGGGAACGCGGCCACTCGGGAGGCCAGCCGCCCACCGCCACCAGGGGGAACGCGGCCACTCGGGAGGCCAGCCGCCCACCGCCACCAGGGGGAACGCGGCCACTCGGCAAGCGAGAGGCCAGCCGCCTACCGCCACCAGGGGGAACGCGGCCACTCGGCAAGCGAGAGGCCAGCCGCCCACCGGCACCAGGGGGAACGCGGCCACCGGCCAAGCAAGATGCTAGCCGCCAACCGCCACCATGGGGAACGCGGCCACCCACCCTCCTCCACCTGGGGGAACGCAGCCACCCGCCAAGCGAGAGGCCAGCCGCCCACCGCCACCAGGGGGAACGCGGCCACCCGGCAAGCGAGAGGCCAGCGAGATGCCAGCCGCCCACCGCCACCAGGGGGAACGCGGCCACCCGGCAAGCGAGATGCCAGCCGCCCACGGCCACCAGGGGGAACGCGGCCACCCGGCAAGCGAGATGCCAGCCGCCCACGGCCACCAGGGGGAACGCGGCCACCCGGCAAGCGAGAGGCCAGCCGCCCACGGCCACCAGGGGGAACGCGGCCACCCGGCAAGCGAGAGGCCATCCGCCCACCGCCACCAGGGGGAACGCGGCCACCCGGTAAGCGAGAGGCCAGCCGCCCACCGCCACCAGGGGGAAAGAGGCCACCCGGCAAGCGAGATGCCAGCCGCCCACCGCCACCATGGGGAACGCGGCCACACGCCCTCCTCCACCAGGAGGAACGCAGCCACCCGCCAAGCGAGAGGCCAGCCGCCCACCACCAACAGGGGGAACGTGGCCACCGGCCAAGCGAGATGCCAGCCGCCCACCGCCACCAGGGGGAACGCGGCCACCCGCCCTCCGCCACCAGGGGGAACGCGGGCACCCGCCCACCGCCACCACGGGGAACGCGGGCACCCGCCACCAGGGGGAACGCGGGCACCCGCCACCAGGGGGAACGCGGGCACCCGCCACCAGGGGGAACGCGGGCACCCGCCCTCCGCCACCAGGGGGAACGCGGGCACCCGCCCTCCGCCACCAGGGGGAACGCGGGCACCCGCCCTCCGCCACCATGGGGAACGCGGGCACCCGCCCTCCGCCACCAGGGGGAACGCGGGCACCCGCCCTCCGCCACCAGGGGGAACGCGGGCACCCGCCCTCGGCCACTAGGGGGAACACAGCCACCCGCCAAGCGAGAGGCCAGCCGCCCACCGCCACCGGGGGGAACGCGGCCACCGGTCAAGCGAGAGGCCAGCCGCCCACCGCCACCGGGGGGAACGCGGCCACCGGCCAAGCGAGAGGCCAGCCGCCCACCGCCACCGGGGGGAACGCGGCCACCGGCCAAACGAGAGGCCAGCCGCCCACCGCCACCGGGGGGAACGCGGCCACCGGCCAAGCGAGAGGCCAGCCGCCCACCGCCACCGGGGGGAACGCAGCCACCGGCCAAGCGAGAGGCCAGACATTCACTGCATACATGCTGCTTATGTGGATGAGTATTCCAGTGGCATAAAAGCAATAAAAAGGTATCACCATATACACTGCTATAGTTTATACATTACACACATATATACATACATTACACACATATACATACATACATATTATACACTGATATATGACACATTATATACAGCCTCTGACCTTGTCCTTCTTGGGTTTGTTCGGCATCTCTCAGTCTCAGTCTGTATCAGTATCTGTATTCCTCTCTCTCTCTCGCTTTATATATTTATCTCTCAGTCTATGCCTCAGGCTCTATCTGTCTATCTATCTATCTGTATCTATCTATCTATCTATCTATCTATCTATCTATCTATCTCTCTATCTATCCGTATCTATCTATCTATCGGGGCCTCTGCTCAGTTTCTTCTCCACAGCGCGCTCCCGCATCCACGTGACGTAATGTCTTGCGCTGCCTGTGTTATTACGCACAGTGCTGCGCGCTCCCTTCACCGAGGTGGGCCTGCATGTGACGTCAGGTGCGTCCGCCATTTTACTGCTCCCTGTCAGACCGTAGCCGCCCTGTTGCTCCTTCCATTGAGTTTACACTGTAACCCTCCAGCAGCCATGATGCTCCTCCCATTGATATTACGCTATAACTCTCCAGCAGCCATGATGCTCCTCCTATTGATAATACACTGTAACCCTCCAGCAGCCATGATGCTCCTCCCATTGATAATACGCTATAACTCTCCAGCAGCCATGATGCTCCTCCTATTGATAATACACTATAACCCTCCAGCAGCCATGATGCTCCTCCTATTGATAATACACTATAACCCTCCAGCAGCCATGATGCTCCTCCTATTGATAATACACTATAACCCTCCAGCAGCCATGATGCTCCTCCTATTGATAATACACTATAACCCTCCAGCAGCCATGATGCTCCTCCTATTGATAATACACTATAACCCTCCAGCAGCCATGATGCTCCTCCTATTGATAATACACTATAACTCTCCAGCAGCCATGATGCTCCTCCTATTGATAATACACTATAACCCTCCAGCAGCCATGATGCTCCTCCTATTGATAATACACTATAACTCTCCAGCAGCCATGATGCTCCTCCTATTGATAATACACTATAACTCTCCAGCAGCCATGATGCTCCTCCTATTGATAATACACTATAACCCTCCAGCAGCCATGATGCTCCTCCTATTGATAATACACTATAACCCTCCAGCAGCCATGATGCTCCTCCTATTGATAATACACTATAACCCTCCAGCAGCCATGATGCTCCTCCTATTGATAATACACTATAACCCTCCAGCAGCCATGATGCTCCTCCTATTGATAATACACTATAACCCTCCAGCAGCCATGATGCTCCTCCCATTGATATTACGCTATAACTATCCAGCAGCCATGATGCTCCTCCTATTGATAATACACTATAACCCTCCAGCAGCCATGATGCTCCTCCTATTGATAATACACTGTAACCCTCCAGCAGCCATGATGCTCCTCCCATTGATAATACACTATAACCCTCCAGCAGCCATGATGCTCCTCCTATTGATAATACACTATAACCCTCCAGCAGCCATGATGCTCCTCCTATTGATAATACACTATAACCCTCCAGCAGCCATGATGCTCCTCCTATTGATAATACACTATAACTCTCCAGCAGCCATGATGCTCCTCCCATTAATAAATCACTGTAACCATCTAGCGGCCACAATGCTCCTCCTGTTGATCTTACAGTCCAACCGCCTTGTTGGTGCTCGCAGTTATATTGTTGTTATTATTATTATTATCCCTTATTTGTAACGCACCAACATATTTTGTAGCGCTATACATACATTGTGATTAAGGCACAACAATGTTAACACATTACACTTCAGCCCTCTAGCCTCCATGTTGGTGCTCCCAGTGATAGTACAGTACTGCCCTCTAGCCTCCATGTTGGTGCTCCCAGTGATAGTACAGTACTGCCCTCTAGCCTCCATGTTGGTGCTCCCAGTGATAGTACAGTACTGCCCTCTAGCCTCCATGTTGGTGCTCCCAGTGATAGTACAGTATAGCCCTCTAGCTTCCATGTTGGTGCTCCCAGTTATATTACAGTACAGCCCTCTAGCCTCCATGTTGGTGCTCCCAGTGATAGTACAGTATAGCCCTCTAGCCTCCATGTTGGGGCTCCCAGTTATATTACAGTACAGCCCTCTAGCCACCGTGTTGGTGCTCCCAGTGATAGTACGGTACATCCCTCTAGCCTCCATGTTGGTGCTCCCAGTGATAGTACAGTACAGCCCTCTAGCCACCGTGTTGGTGCTCCCAGTGATAGTACAGTACAGCCCTCTAGCCTCCATGTTGGTGCTCCCAGTGATAGTACAGTACAGCCCTCTAGCCTCCATGTTGGTGCTCCCAGTGATAGTACAGTACAGCCCTCTAGCCACCGTGTTGGTGCTCCCAGTGATAGTACAGTACTGCCCTCTAGCCTCCATGTTGGTGCTCCCAGTGATAGTACAGTACAGCCCTCTAGCCTCCATGTTGGTGCTCCCAGTGATAGTACAGTATAGCCCTCTAGCCTCCATGTTGGTGCTCCCAGTGATAGTACAGTATAGCCCTCTAGCCTCCATGTTGGGGCTCCCAGTTATATTACAGTACAGCCCTCTAGCCACCGTGTTGGTGCTCCCAGTGATAGTACGGTACATCCCTCTAGCCTCCATGTTGGTGCTCCCAGTGATAGTACAGTACAGCCCTCTAGCCACCGTGTTGGTGCTCCCAGTGATAGTACAGTACAGCCCTCTAGCCTCCATGTTGGTGCTCCCAGTGATAGTACAGTACTGCCCTCTAGCCTCCATGTTGGTGCTCCCAGTGATAGTACAGTACAGCCCTCTAGCCTCCATGTTGGTGCTCCCAGTGATAGTACAGTATAGCCCTCTAGCCTCCATGTTGGTGCTCCCAGTGATAGTACAGTATAGCCCTCTAGCCTCCAGGTTGGTGCTCCCAGTGATAGTACAGTATAGCCCTCTAGCCTCCATGTTGGTGCTCCCAGTTATATCACAGTACAGCCCTCTAGCCTCCAGGTTGGTGCTCCCAGTGATAGTACAGTATAGCCCTCTAGCCACCGTGTTGGTGCTCCCAGTTATATCACAGTACAGCCCTTTAGACTCCATCTTTGTGGTGCCAGTTATGTTACAGTACAGCCCTCTAGCCACCGTGTCGGTGTTCCCAGTGCTATTACAGTTCAGCCCCCTAGCCTCCATGTTGGTGCTCCCAGTTATATTACAGTACAACCTTCTAGCCACCGTGTTGGTGCTCCCAGTTATATTACAGTACAGCCCTCTAGCCGCTATGAGGCGCTCCCAGTGATATCACAGTACAGCACTCTAGCCGCGGTGTTGATGCTTCCAATGATATTACAGTACAGCCGTATTGGTGCTCCCAGTGATATTACAGTACAGCCCTCTAACCACGGTGTTGGTGCTTCCAGTGATATTAAAGTACAGCCCTCTAGCCTCCATGTTGGTGCTCCCAATAATATTACAGTACAGCCCTCTAGTCGTTGTGTTGGTACTCCCAGTTATATTACACTATATCCATCTAGCCACCGTGTTGGCGCATTCAGTTATATTACAGTACAGCCCTCTAACCGCTGTGTCGGTGCTCCCAGTAATATTACAGTACAGCCCTCTAGCCTCCATGTTGGTGCTCCTGGGGATATTACAGTACAGCCCTCTAGCCTCCATGTTGGTGCTCCTGGGGATATTACAGTAGAGCCCTCTAGCCTCCATGTTGGTGCTCCCAGTTATATTACAGTATATCCCCCTAGCCACCATGTTGGTGCTCCAAGTTATATTACAGTACAGCCCGCTACCCGCTGTGTTGGTGCTCCCAGTGATATTACAGTACAGCTCTCTAGCCTCCATGTTGGTGCTCCCAGTGATTTTACAGTACATCCCTCTAGTCGTCACTTTGGTGTTCTGAGTGATATTACAGTAGAGCCCTCTAGCCACCGTGTTGGCGCTCCCAGTTATATTACAGTAAAGCCCTCTAGCCTCCATGTTGGTGCTCCCAGTTATATTACAGTACAGCCCTCTAGCCTCCATGTTGGTGCTCCCGGTGATATTAAAGTACAGCCCTCTAGTCGATGTGTTGGTACTCCCAGTGATTTTACAGTACATCCCTCTAGTCGTCACTTTGGTGTTCTGAGTGATATTACAGTAGAGCCCGCTAGACACCGTGTTGGCGCTCCCAGTTATATTACAGTACAGCCCTCTAGCCTCCATGTTGGTGCTCCCGGTGATATTAAAGTACAGCCCTCTAGTTGATGTGTTGGTACTCCCAGTTATATTACAGTATATCCATCTAGCCAACTGTCATGAATCAGCCAGTGGCCATATTGTGTTTGGACAAAGTTCATGGCTCATGCTGTGGAAGAAAAGGTTTGGGGCCCACTTGTTATGGATATATTGCTATGTTGTGGTCTAAGGGATAAAGTATTATAAGTTTATCCCTTAGCATATTCCCATACCTCCCATGTTTAGGCTCATTGTAATGAGTATCCTGTGAGGGATCTAATGGGATATATTGGTTGTATGTGGGTGAAACATTGGGTGTTATATTTGTAAATATGAATGTATGTTATTCTATTAGTATGTTATTATATTGTAGAGGGGAATCCGTGAATACAGCCAAACCTCCTTTGTTCCCAAAGGCCTGTTAATCCCATTAGCTAAGTGTCCAGTAGAGTACTAACAATGGGAAGCTCACAGCTGGAGAGCAGACAGGCAGGCACCCAGAAACAATGGGATGGCCTGAGGCCTCTCAGCCTTTCTAGCATGGGCACAGGAGAACCAAGGTATGCTTTGCCCTGGGCATTCAGAGCCCAAATGAATTAGTTGGCCTCGCCTAGTGGGTGGACCTGGGGAGGAGTCTCATGGTTCCCACGTAGGGACCCTACCTGATTGGCCAGAGGCAGTTAGGGGCTGACTAAAGGTAGCCCCTCCTTTTAATGTTGTATGCATGTTTAAAAGATGTTGTTTTCCAAATAAAGTTGTTCATAATTTTCATCAAGACTTTGTGTGCAGGTGTATTATTGACCCAGGGGCATATGCTGGTACAGGAGAACATTTCTGACTCCCTTCCAGGTTTCCCAGCGCACACTACCTTAGGCTGGGACATATGCTCTTGCATCTACAAAGAATGTCCGGAGTCACCCAAATCTTAGGTCTAAAACCTACAGGAGATAAGAGGACTAGGATTCTCTATACTCCATCATCATTGTAGGTTGTGACACCAACGTCTTGGTGCTCCAAGTTATATTACAGTACAGCCCTCTAGCCTCCATGTTGGTGCTCCCAGTGATTTTACAGTACATCCCTCTAGTCGTCACTTTGGTGTTCTGAGTAATATTACAGTACAGCCCTCTTGCCACTGTGTTGGCGCTCCCAGTTATATTTCAGTACAGCCCTCTAGCCTACATGTTGGTTCTCCCAGTTATATTACAGTATATCCATCTAGCAAACGTCTTGGTGCTCCCAGTAATATTACAGTACAGCCCTCTAGACTCCAATTTGGTGCTCCCGGTGATATTACAGTATAGCCCTCTAGCCGCCATGTTGGTGCGCCCAGTTTTATTACAGTATATCCCTCTAGCCACCATGTTGGTGCTCCCAGTTATATTACAGTCTAGCCCTCTAGCCACCGTGTTGGTGCTCCCAGTTATATTACAGTACAGCCCGCTACCCGCTATGTTGGTGCTCCCAGTAATATTACAGTACAGCCCTCTAGACTCCAATTTGGTGCTCCCGGTGATATTACAGTATATCCCTCTAGCCACCATGTTGGTGCTCCCAGTTATATTACAGTCTAGCCCTCTAGCCACCGTGTTGGTGCTCCCAGTTATATTACAGTACAGCCCGCTACCCGCTATGTTGGTGCTCCCAGTTATATTACAGTACAGCCCTCTAGCCTCCATGTTGGCGCTCCTGGTGATATTACAGTACAGCTCCCTATAAAGCCATGGAAACACCTGATTTTCCTACTTGCAGATTATATTATCTCACCACTAGGGGTCAGCCAACATACTAGAGCCTTTCACCTCAGATTCCTCCACTCTCCCACTAAATAAAAATCTTTCTAACTTTCACTTTCTTCTCTGCCTCTTGTTATTCGGTATCTGTAACTCTTCCTCAGGTCTCTTACCTTTCATTCCCTTTAGATCTTAAGTAGTGAGTTTCCAGTCTTGTAGGGGGCTTTGGAAAAAAGCACTTTCTGCTAAGATTCTAAGCTTAAAACAGGGCTCCCATTTTCTGAATTTGTTAATATTGCATTTCCCTTGTTCTTATTCCCTGTACAGCGCTACTAAATATGTTGGCGCAATAGAAATAAAAGTTAATAATAATAATAATCAGCACGGGACACTTTCCACACCCAAGCAGGCGCGTGCGTTTCGTGTGAGGCTTCTTCCTGAGGCCAGCGACAGGAGGAGAGTGTAGTGACAATTACAACATTATATATAGGGGGGTAATTGGTGGATCCCCAGTTCTGCCACATTACAATTTAGGGACTATTGTGAGGGATTCTTATTGTAACATTAGGAGAGTAGTGTAGTCTGAATCTGATTGGTTATATGGAGTTAGTGGGCGGCTCTCAGTACCACCACATCAGTCACTGTAGGGGTTTTACAGTTGGATATTTCATTGACTGAATAATCATGCACGTTTATTGGATCATGTAGTGGTGATGATGGATACCATTGGACATCTATTAACCCCGTGAGGGTGGTAAGATAATAGCAATTATCTAATTTACTGATAGCACTTTAGTGTGCTTATAATGGAGATAAGGAAAGATAATATATTCAAACTCTTTGATAAATGAACACTGTCGATATTTAATAAGCAGTTATTAATTAATATATGAATTTTGTCACTGTCACTTTAAATTCATTTGTGTAACAGAATTGATTGAATAAAATGTAATTACTAATTTATGGAACGAGGATTCTGATGTAATGTTAGGTTCAATAATATCATATAATTGAATACATTTATATTAATCACTTGTATATAAGATAAAGCTGTAATGAATGAATTGATGGATGTAATTTAAGAGGCCTACGAGATAATGCATAGTGGTGTCGCATACAGTAGGGACATTTTTGTAAAATAGTCTTTTATTTTTTATTTGTCATTTTTTTATTTGATCATATTGCAATAAAAGTTATATATTACATATACCATTGGTATTCTATATTCTTGTAGATATTGAATTTCCGGTCTTGATAGCTATATGGAGTGTCTTTATTTTATAACTGGTGTTTTACACGTTGGTATCTGGCTAGTCCATCGTATAGAGGGCTCTGAATGGTACGGAGAACATGATATAGTTGGTGAATAATACAGATATTTGTGTCTTCTAAGCGATTCTGAAGGTGCCGTTTGACTCGTTAGGATTGGATACACCACAAGCCAAAGGGACCTTTTGGATGGGAGTTTTTGGTAGAATTTCATCTTGGCACATGGTGGTTGGATGTTTTGGAGAACTGGTCACATTGATACATCTGCTCTGGGCTGTGAGAGTGAAGGGTTAATCCAAGACCTCAGATACCATCACAGCCCTCATACTGTCTGTCTCTCGTGTGTGATCCCCCCTACCAAAAATAGAGAGGAGGAAAGGGTGCAAATGGATGATTGTATTAGACACTCAGGCTCTCAGTCTACAGGAGGGTCATTGATGCTCCCGATACCATCCTAGTGATGTATGCCACGTGGGGAGGGAATGCATTGTTGTGATTGGCTAGTGTGCTGTTTATCTAAGACAGAGGCTCCACCTGATTGGCTACTGTATGACATAAATATGTTGTGCTGTTACCATTAAAGGGGGGTCTGTGTGGACCCACATCAACACTGTGTTTATTTAATTCTGGTCTCCTAATGGAAAGGTTTTTTATTATTTTGATATCCTTAAACTGCTGGGTCCTAATGAAAGGGGCTCCCATCCCACTGGCATTGGCAGGGTGGATCCTGTAATCCTGATATCCATGGCTGGAGGTGTTCCTAAATTGGCATGCTGGGCTCTGAGACAACCCAAACTCTCACAATCCTGGAGCGTTCCTGTAGCAAAAGGCTTCTGGCTCCGCACAGCACACTCTGGCTCTGGATAGCTCTCTCTGGCTCCGCAAAGCACTCTTTGGCTCCGCACAGCACACTCTGGCTCCGCAGAGCACTCTTTGGCTCCGCACAGCACTCTTTGGCTCAGCACAGCACTCTCTGGCTCAGCGCAGCACTCTCTGGCTCAGCGCAGCACTCTCTGGCTCCGCATAGCACTCTCTGACTCCACTCAGCACTCCCTGTCTCCGCGTAGCTCTCCCTGGCTCTGCGCAGCTCTCCCTGGCTCTGCGCAGCTCTCCCTGGCTCCGTGTAGCTCTCTCTAACTCCGCGCAGCTCTCTCTGGCTCCGCGCAGCTCTCTCTGGCTCCGCGCAGCTCTCTCTGGCTCCGCGTAGCTCTCTCTGGCTCTGTGCAGCACTCCCTGGCTCCGTGTAGCTCTCTCTGACTCCACTCAGCACTCTCTGACTCCACTCAGCACTCTCTGGCTCTGCGCAGAACCCTCTGGCTCCGCGCAGCACCCTTTGGCTCTGCGTAGCTCTCTCTGTCTCGACTCAGCTCTCTCTGGCTTCATGCAGCACTCCCTGTCTCCGCGTAGCTCTCCCTGGCTCTGCGCCGCTCTCCCTGGCTCCGCGCAGCTCTCCCTGACTCCGTGTAGCTCTCTCTGGCTCCGCGCAGCTCTCTCTAACTCCGCGCAGCTCTCTCTAACTCCGCGCAGCTCTCTCTGGCTCCGCGCAGCTCTCTCTGGCTCCGGGCAGCTCTCTCTGGCTCCGCGCAGCTCTCTCTGGCTCTGCGTTGCTCTCTCTGGCTCCGTGTAGCTCTTTCTGGCTCCGCGGAGCTCTCCCTGACTCCGTGTAGCTCTCTCTAACTCCGCGAAACTCTCTCTGGCTCCGCGCAGCTCTCTCTGGCTCCGCGCAGCACTCCCTGGCTCCGCGCAGCACTCCCTGGCTCCGCGCAGCACTCTCTGGCTCCGCGCAGCACCCTTTGTCTCCGCGCAGCACCCTTTGTCTCCGCGCAGCACTCTCTAACTCTGCGCAGCTCTCTCTCAGTACTATCTAGCTCTTGGCTCCATGTAGCACTCTTTGGCTCACAAAACACTTCCTCTCCACTGTGGGTAACACAAGCTGGCAGCCACCAGGTGGCACAGCAGTACTCTAACCCTAAACCTAGAAAATTGTCCAAAATCTTGGCCCCGCCATCTAGTTGCCGATGGCCACCATTGCTGGAGGTCATCACACAGGAAAGGTCCCAGCTTGCACCCTGGAGCACATAGCATACGTTCAATCTTTGCCAGCACTACTTGTATTCGTGCCCATATCCAATATGGCTGCACTTAACTTCCGTTGAAGTTGATATTATTTCCGGGGCGCTACCAATACCGGAAGTACAGTGTTGCCGTCCCCATGGCTGCTGAGCTGAGCCCGGCGCTATGTGTCCGGAGCCGGGGCCCTCTCATCCCACAGCGGCCCCTGCTGCTCTGCTGTCCGGCACTGGATTGGACTCGGGGTCGCGGTGGTCCGGCGAGGAGAGTGATTGGGGTTAAGAGAGAAGGAGGGAGCCTGACACAGAGAGGAGAGAGCAAGCTGGGGGCTCACAGAGAGGAGGGGGCACAGGGGGAGGTGGATCTGGGTCCGCAGGGAGAGGAGGCCCTGGGGCCCCAGGGGGTGGTGGGTCTGGGGCCGCAGGGGGAGGAGGCCCTGGGGCCCCAGGGGGTGGTGGGTCTGGGTCCGCAGGGAGAGGAGGCCCTGGGTCCGCAGGGAGAGGAGGCCCTGGGTCCGCAGGGAGAGGAGGCCCTGGGGCCCCAGGGAGAGGGGGGTCTCCTGGGGAGTAGGAGGAAGGGTCAGGTGCTCTGGGCCCCAGCTGAAGTACGTGCCAGGGGGCCCTCTCTGGATTGGGGCCAGTCCAGTATCTTGCCCCCTGTAGTCTCCAGCTTTGCTCGGATTCCGGGCCGCATACGGCTCCATGTGGCCCCTGTGGATGCCGAGTCCCTGGTGCGCAATGGAAGGCTGCACGAGGCGGGTGGGAGTGTGGATCGGGGGGCTGCTGTGTGGGTGAGCAAGAGCCAGCTGAGAGAGATGGGTCTGTATCACCGGGAGTGGGTGTGGGTGTCTCTGCCGCAGTCACTGGGGGCCCATCAGTCCTCTCACAAACACCTGGCCATGATCCTGGCTGCGGAGCTGTGGTGGGGGCATCCTCATGGGCACCCCCTGGGCATCCCCTCTGGGTCCTCCTCCAGCCTGGCCAGGGGCACCGGGATCATATCGGCCGCTCTGCTCTTTAACTTAACGCCTGGGACAGACACCGTCAGCGATGTGCTCATAGAGGTGAGGAGCTCCCGTGGACTAGAATATGTAAATAATAATATACTTAGTGATTCAGTTGTTTCTGACTCTCCGTGACCCTGTGGACCGCAGCATGGTAGGCACATGTTAAATCTCTGGTTGTGAGTAGCCTTTAGGTTATCTTGGCAAAGCTACTGGAATGGGTGCCAGTTCTTTTTCCAGTGGACTGTGATTTGTCTGATCTCTCTGCTATGACCTGCCCCTCTTGGATGACCTTACATGGTATAGCTCACAGCTTCATTGAGGTACACAAGACCCTTCATCCTGACAATTCTAATGGATCAGAATATATATATATATATATATATATATATATAATCTCACTATAATAGTTGTGGGCCAAGAACGTGGTCTGTAATGTTTGCGTTGTTGGTCACGCAGTTTGCGCGTTTACTCATCTGTGAAGCCTCGCAAAGTGAGCCGAGCCGCGTACGGTGCAGGCATTAGCCTGGATGACTGCTGAAGGCGCTCATCTGCGTGGCGAGCTGTGTATGGCGCAGGACTTAGGCTCATGGCTAAAATGCGTAAAGAGGGTCTGAACTGTGAGCCAAGCGCGTAACTCTAAAAACAAACAAAAAAAATGAACAAGTTTAATAACACACACAGCGCATGGCGAGGGCAGGAAGCCTGGGAGTGAGGTTACAAGCGATTTTGAGCCATATTTGGGGGTTTTCGTCAATCCTAAATCGAAAAACTGAATGTAAATGAGGCTCAGCAAAGCCAGGCACGCGGGACTTCGTAAATAAAACAAACGGCATTCAGCGCGTGGAGAAACACACAGGGAAGGGACAGGGGGAGATGGGGGAGAGAGACACATGGCGTTCCCAAGCACAAAACCTGCAGGGTAACGAACCCTGCAATGAGCGGCCCGTACAGTAGGCGAGTGGAAAGGGTCGCAATGAGCACCGAAGGTGGCCAGTGCAAAGCAGGAAAGTTGAAGTCCATGGGGAGAGACTTGCCGTGAACGCCGAAGGCGCTCAGCGTGGGGCTCACGATGAGCGCCAAAGGTGCTCAGAAGAGCAAATGCCTCGCATTGTGTTGCAAACAGCATTGCCAGCCTACAATATTTATGTGTGTGTATATATGTATATGTGTGTATATATGTATGTATATATATATATATATATATATATATATATATATATATATATATATATTAATATTACACACCCACCCACCTCTGCTTGTAAGGCTCACAGCCTGAAGTCAACCCAAGATGTAGTGAGGTGCACGGTCCTCCATCCTTCTCCCCTTCTCCCCTCATCACTCTCTCCTAGTTTGCGCTCACATCTCCATTAGATCATCTCCTCCTACGTGTTCCCTACATGCACAGGGACTTGTGCCACACATATACTGACATATTATGAGACATTATTTCCAATTAAAAACTTTATCACCCTGTTCCAATTCCAACGTCGGCTTCCATGATGTTGATATCACACTGCTCTCACCCCATGATGTTCCCATGATGACCTCCTTGCATTATAGTCTCCAGTTAAGTTGCAATCATGTGTCCTTCGTACACCATTGGCTTAATGTCACATATTTCCCACTCTCCCCTGCATGGGATCCCATCATATTGAGGTCACGCTTCCCATTCCTAAAAATCATCCACACTCCCCTCTCCTGCATGGGATCCCATCATATTGAGGTCACGCTTCCCATTCCTAAAAATCATCCCACACTCCCCTCTCCTACATGGGATCCCATTATGTAGATGTCAGGCTTCCCATTCCTAAAAATCATCCCACACTCCCCTCTGCTGCATGGGATCCCATTATGTAGATGTCAGGTTTCCCATTCCTAAAAATCATCCCACACTCCCCTCTCCTGCATGGGATCCCATTATGTAGATGTCAGGTTTCCCATTCCTAAACATTATCCCACACTCCCCTCTCCTGCATGGGATCCCATTATGTAGATGTCAGGTTTCCCATTCCTAAACATTATCCCACACTCCCCTCTCCTGCATGGGATCCCATTATGTAGATGTCAGGTTTCCCATTCCTAAAAATCATCCCACACTCCCCTCTCCTGCATGGGATCCCATTATGTAGATGTCAGGTTTCCCATTCCTAAACATTATCCCACACTCCCCTCTCCTGCATGGGATCCCATTATGTAGATGTCAGGTTTCCCATTCCTAAACATTATCCCACACTCCCCTCTCCTGCATGGGATCCCATTATGTAGATGTCAGGCTTCCCATTCCTAATTTAATCCCACACTCCCCTCTGCTGCATGGGATCCCATTATGTAGATGTCAGGTTTCCCATTCCTAAAAATCATCCCACACTCCCCTCTCCTGCATGGGATCCCATTATGTAGATGTCAGGTTTCCCATTCCTAAACATTATCCCACACTCCCCTCTCCTGCATGGGATCCCATTATGTAGATGTCAGGTTTCCCATTCCTAAACATTATCCCACACTCCCCTCTCCTGCATGGGATCCCATTATGTAGATGTCAGGTTTCCCATTCCTAAAAATCATCCCACACTCCCCTCTCCTGCATGGGATCCCATTATGTAGATGTCAGGTTTCCCATTCCTAAACATTATCCCACACTCCCCTCTGCTGCATGGGATCCCATTATGTAGATGTCAGGCTTCCCATTCCTAAAAATCATCCCACACTCCCCTCTCCTGCATGGGATCCCATTATGTAGATGTCAGGTTTCCCATTCCTAAACATTATCCCACACTCCCCTCTGCTGCATGGGATCCCATTATGTAGATGTCACGCTTCCCATTCCTAAAAATCATCCCACACTCCCCTCTCCTGCATGGGATCCCATTATGTAGATGTCAGGCTTCCCATTCCTAAACATTATCCCACACTACCCTCTGCTGCATGGGATCCCATTATCGTCAGGCTTCTCATTCCTAAACATTATCCCACACTCCCCTCTGCTGCATGGGATCCCATTATGTAGATGTCAGGCTTCTCATTCCTAAACATTATCCCACACTGCCCTCTCCTGCATGGGATCCCATTATGTAGATGTCAGGTTTCCCATTCCTAAAAATCATCCCACACTCCCCTCTCCTGCATGGGATCCCCTTATGTAGATGTCACGCTTCCCATTCCTAAAAATCATCCCACACTCCCCTCTCCTGCATGGGATCCCATTATGTAGATGTCAGGCTTCTCATTCCTAAACATTATCCCACACTTCCCCCTCCTGCATGGGATCCCATTATGTGGATATCAGGCTTCTCATTCCTAAACATTATCCCACACTCCCCTCTCCTGCATGGGATCCCATTATGTAGATGTCAGGCTTCTCATTCCTAAACATTATCCCACACTCCCCTCTGCTGCATGGGATCCCATTATGTAGATGTCAGGCTTCTCATTCCTAAACATTATCCCACACTCCCCTCTGCTGCATGGGATCCCATTATGTAGATGTCAGGCTTCTCATTCCTAAACATTATCCCACACTCCCCTCTGCAGCATGGGATCCCATTATGTAGATGTCAGGCTTCTCATTCCTAAACATTATCCCACACTCCCCTCTGCTGCATGGGATCCCATTATGTAGATGTCAGGCTTCTCATTCCTAAACATTATCCCACACTCCCCTCTCCTGCATGTAGATGTCAGGCTTACCACTTCTTACTCGGTATTCCATTGGGTTGATTTCACACTACCCTTGGTATAGGATAACTTTAAGTTGTTGCCTTTTTTCTTTGCTGTAGATAAAAATGGCCCCTACATTTCTATATTGGCCCCAAACAGTTTTTTTCTATGGCACCAATGGCTCCTGGTTATTTGTATTCACCTGTTCCCATTTCTGCTCCGAGATTCCTACCCTACTCTTCCATTATGAATTCGTCTATGAACTTTAATCAATATGAAATAAACCTAATTCTTGTATTAATTGGTTTTAATTCTTGTCTCTTCCTGTGTCATTAATTGCTTGAGCAACTCTCTAATTTGATTTCTCCAGTGTCCTGAGCATGCTTATTCAGGTGTCCTTGTCCTTTTATTATTTTCGGATTGTTGGCCCCTGTGATCTCCCCCTGCCCCAGTGGCCTGGCCCAACCCCTTCCCCTGGCCCCAGTGGACTGGCTCATCACCTCCCCCGGCCCCAGTGGACTGGCTCATCACCTCCCCCGGCCCCAGTGGACTGGCTCATCACCTCCCCCGGCCCCAGTGGACTGGCCCATCACCTCCCCCGGCCCCAGTGGACTGGCTCATCACCTCCCCCGGCCCCAGTGGACTGGCTCATCACCTCCCCCGGCCCCAGTGGACTGGCCCATCACCTCCCCCGGCCCCAGTGGACTGGCCCATCACCTCCCCCGGCCCCAGTGGACTGGCCCATCACCTCCCCCGGCCCCAGTGAATTGCCCCTGAGATCTCTCCCAGCCCCAGTGAATTGCGTGAACGTTCTCTTTCTCAAATTTGCAAGTCATTGCAGGACCATAAATCAAGCATAAATGCTCATTCGCCTAAAAAACAGATTAGTATAGGAAGTAGCTGAAATGTTTGGTTTCAGTACAATTATAATTTGTCAGAATTTATCAAGGAGAGGGAGTATGTCTAATTTGGTAACCGCTCAAACATTTTTACTTGAATGTCGATTTATGGTCCTTTAAGGACCCAGTGTAGCAGCCTCATCTAGCTGGCTGCATACAGCAGGTTACATTTTTACAAAAATGAACCCTCTCAGGAGCCCTCTCCTGTGGGTGTGGATAGCGGCCACACTAGCTGGCTGTATAAGCCTTGGGCTCTGCCATAACCATTCTACATCTTCAGCTTATCTTACTTTTACTTTGCCATCCAGACCAGATACATAGCTAAAGATACCGTCCTGCATCTGGACTTGCCAACAGTGTCAATACGTTTGGACAGACCATGATGTAGGCCTCGCACGTATGATACATACGGCCAATAAATCTCTCCTTAACTTACAGACGTTCAAACTCTACGTCTCCTTTTTATTCTAATCGCAAACGATTTTCAACTTTAGTGAAGAACCCCTGTAGCCACAGTAGGATCTCAGAACTACCTCCTACCCTAACTTCTCTCTGAATTTTAGCCATGTTTTGATTCTGCAGAACTTCAAAGGCTATATGTTACATAGGAAGCAAGGACTTTATCCATACAGAATTCATAGGCTCATTACAGAGCTGCAATGGTCAATGGTGCCTTCCCACAGAGAGCTTAGCCATCATTCTGTGAAATCACACTAAACAAGACCATGGTGTTATGTTGAGCTGGCACCATGGGCGTACAAGCGAGCCCTACGGATCCAAACTCATCCCTTCAGTGATCCGGGGATCAGCCCACAGAGAACACATTGAAGGGAGACGTCTTGGGCTTCAGACCGCATAGTGTTTTCAGCCCGGTCACTGAGGTGCCGGTGAATGTACCCAACGCTTGGAGGATAGTCTGGATATAATATAGGCTGCGCCTACAGCTATGCTCAGGTACCTCTTATAGTACCCTTGTGCAGCCTTCAAGGGCCAACAACACCACTTACCCTCCTGGTGGAGCCTCTCACCCCTAAACTTGAGCAAGGAAAGGCATTGTGGACTGACTCCGACTTTGACCTGGGATCCACACCAGATAGTATGCGATTAGGCAACTGCTATTTTCTTGGTTATCTCAGGTATGCTATCACTGTCCTGGTTATTTAGCATGGACCGAGACAACGTAAGCTGTGCAGGCTCTTGCTTATAATTGTATAATGAAACCTACTTTACCACAGCATGAAACCAGCCACGAGGGACATTTCCTCTGCTATGCCACTGGTTGGAATTATAGTAATTCCATGGCGTATCTATTAGTTATGTGCTGCATGGTCTTTCATTTGGTGTCATGGCGGCACCATACGTTGTATATGTCACATTCACGCGCTCTCCACAGAACACTAGTTTTTTTGTATTCTTTCAGCCTGGACTAATTTACGCTACTTTCCTCCATTGTATATTTCAATATATACATGTCTCCGACTCTTTAAAATGAAACATTTTGAGAAGCATAGACTTAACAAGTATTGACCTCTCCCTGTTTAACAACATGTCTCTCGTTGCTCTCTTCCTTGCTGGTAAAATTGTTTCTGATGTTTTGCCTCATATCTTGTGTAAGTGTGGATCTCCTCATTATCATCTTAGCAAGCTTCCACGTCCCATTCATGTCTTTTCTTCAGCCCACCTATCATTTACCTTTCTCTCTGAGGACCGGCTGATAAGGCCTCAAGGACCGGCACCAGGTTTAGAACATTATTAAGAAATAGGGAATAGATTTTTAAAATATTTAAAACAAAAACTCCTAGATATTTACATTAGGATTTTAAGCAATGTCAGATATACATTTCAAGATCTAGTAGGCTAAAGATGAAATAAAACCAGGCTGCAAGCTCTTGTGCATCATCATGATAGGGTCGTACAGTGGTCCACATGACTTGCCTCCACTGCAAATCTGACATTTCAACCAAACACAGGGTACGACCACCATCGGAGCAATAGTTCAATGACTTTGTGGGCCTAGTTGTACTTGAACATAGTCTTACTGCATCAAATGACTAATATCTTGCCGCCTCATCATGGAGTGATGGGAGATCATGGAGTGAGAAGTGAAAGTTCATCAGACCAAGACGTGAAAGAGTAGTGTTATTAGGATCGGGAAGAACGAAGAGTAGATCGTAATAGGAGAGATATTTATGAATATGGAAGATAAGTGACTTGCCGGTGACCGGTTCAGTTGGACATCTTTATACTCTCTTCTAGGATATACATATAAAGATAATTTAGTTTTCCCTCAGATTGTGCACAATATTCATTGTAAAACATCTCGGTGCCCATCTTTTGAGCTGTTTCTAATCTGTCGGAGATATGGTCTCTAGAACATTGCTCAATATATTTTATAAGTTCTTACTGCTCTGAAAACTGGCATCATCATTTTTGCTGAGCGAAGACAAATAAAGCCATCTGACCTATAGTCCACAGAGATGGGAATTCTTGGACATGTTTAGAAGATGCAGCATGGCTGACCCATTATACATAACCTCACCAATGTCTGTGATCAACCTCGTGTGCCAGTAGTTAGCACATGATCCCATCTTGGATATCGAACTCAGGAGCAGGTTTGTGAAGAACATATTTGTCATTTATCTGGGCCTCGAAAACTCCAAATAAAAACAACTGCAAATTGTGGCTAGAGCGGAGCCGCAATCTGGCACAAGACGGACATGAAGGAAACATTAATTCATCCTTTTCACAGAGTAGGAATTTCAAGCTCCATTCATAGAAAGGAAGAGGAACCAGCAGGGATATACCTGACCACTTCTCATTGCTCTGGAATAATTTATTAACCTTTTCCAGATCAGATTGTTTTAAATATGTATATGTATCCACAATGTGATCCAGCCACGGATCTGAGAATTTGTACCGGACCTTCTTCAATGTACCACAGCTAGGTTGGAGTCTGAAGAGATGGACAAGAAGGAAACAATATCAGGGGCTCATAAAACTGATGTGGCACTTAGGCCCAGATTCAATTGAGCAATTGTAAGTTACTGGAGCCCGTAATGTAACCTGTAAATGAATTTGCTATTCAGTTGGCGTCTTTTAGCTGCCTGCAAACGGTTTGCGTATTACAGACTAAAAATTCCCTGGGTTGTCTAAATCATAACACGACCCAGCGAAACCCTTGATATTTGAAGCCTGTAAATTTTACAATCACAAATCGCTATAAAATTGCTACAATTGTTCAAGCCCACAAATATTTTCACACCCGTAAATGGCAAATGTAGACGAAAATCCTACAAGTACCAGATAGGGCTCGCAAGGGGTTAAACACCTATCCGTAGCACTATAAATGCAAATAAAAAATCAATACTGCGCTGTAAATGACGGGGAAAGCGATGAAATACATTAGAATTAATTGCACAACCGTCTCAAGTCCGCAAATCTGCAATAAAAAAAGTATTTTAGGTTTTATTTCTGTGTTGTATCAATCTTGGGAATCAAGGAGTTAAATATCAGGCCACCCGCATGGACTAGAACAGTATCGTCATTCAATTTATTATTTTGTACATTCCTGGATTGCGAGTCCGATCACATATTGGACCTCAAAACGCTAATTGATTGACATTTAACCTCCATGTTTTACTGACGTCATGATGACTGTCTCATTTACTATTGGCTGTTTCTAAATCGGTAATTCCGGCCTTGCTTAGTTGAATCGCTCTGTAACTGTTGCAAACGTACCGGCCGTAAGTCTGCAGGCTTTTGCAGCAGTTACAGAGCGATTCAATTGAACAAGCAACTACCTGGCCGAAAACCTAAACCGTAAACCATGCACCCGAGCCAATAGTAAATGGGACCTTCATCATGATGTCCCTAAGACATGGAGGTTAAACGTCAATCAATTAGCATTTTCAATTGAATGGAGGCCTTAGACTGCTAAATTACATAGAGAGATCACGGCTCTAATGAGACCCAGGGAGTAACTCAAACTACAGGTGCCCACGCTTTCCTAATCTACTAACTATGGGCCATTCACATCTATCTAAGCTTGTTCTTAATACTGGAGACCCGACCATTGGAGGCTCTGCTGTGATCACCTCATACTTTGCCTTGTCCTGACAGGTATTTTCCATAGTAAGTCACCATCAGTGAGTCTCTTTAATACATATGTGGTCATAACAACTAATGCTAGAAGCTGTGTATTTCTTCTAGATGTCCTTTGTACCGGGTGACCGTATGTAATATGTTGGTCTACATGTGTTGTGGTATTTGTATGTAATGACCTCTATGTTCTGTGTCTCCCTCTAGCGGTTCGGTGATGAACCGGAGGATGCTGATGGCAGTGGCTCTGCTCTTGTGGTTCCTCCATATGCAACCAAACTATATATAGAGATTGTGAAGTCTCCATGTTACCACAGTGATGGCTCCTACACCCAGGCCCTGTGCCAGCACTTCCAAACCCCCCGGTCAGTCTCTTGCACTCAATGGGCTCTCTCCTTTGTTACTCTGTTCATTCCACCCAGTAATGGATTTCTCCATCTTGAGGTGAGACCTCTCACTCTCATCTTCCTTTCTCTCGCACAGTTTACAGCTTCTATTTCCTTCACTCTCTTTTGTTAATATCTCTGTCTTCCCTCTATTTAAGTCACAGCCTATACGACTCACACTCTCCACTCAGCGTCTTTTTCTGTATTTATAATGCACTCTTATTTGATGCACTCTTCAGTCAGGACTTCAGTCCTCTATTTAAGCTGCACTCTCTTTTTCTCACACAGTCCTCTCAATGTCTTGGTCTGTCTTCTCTGTATTTAAGCTGCACTGTGGCAGAAGCAGCCACAAGAGACTTTTGCATTGATTATTGCCTGTATTTGAACTGTATGTTATTTGAGCATAGTGGATTTTATTAGACTGGTTCTGGCCCTTTAAATGCTCGGACAAAGGATCTGCAGTTTTGCTATGCACTTCGGATGCAGAGTGTGAAGAAAAACCCTGTTTTATGGTTATTTTATTCTTATGGTTAAAATATGATCACATTGCTATACTGTAGATATGTGGGTCTGCTAGCCTAAAAGATAATCCTATCACAGGGGCTCCTGTGATAGGAAAGTCTATTGTGTAAAGTGTTTGTGAGAGATAGCACAAAGAGAAGGATAATCTAATCAATGTCTGTATTGTATAAAAGTAGCCAGGTAGCCTCCGGGAGGTGTGACCACACCTATTGTCTCTCTATGTGTATTGTGTGGCCAAAATAGGGGGATGTGTATTACCTGTGAATAGAGATGTATATATACTTCTGGATAACAAAATAAAGACAGTATTATTTGACTCCCAATTGAGTGTCGTCCAATATGGGAGGTTGGGGCTTGTGAGACTGCAGTGCTTCTTGGATATTTTACCATATACCAGCGGAGATACTGGACTTCGTGTTCCAACTCTGTTACATGCACTCTCACACACTGTCCTCTCAATGTCTTCGTCTGTCTTCAAGCTGCACTCTCTTTTTCTCACACAGTTCTCTCAATGTCTTGGTCTGTCTTCTCTGTATATAAGCTGCACTCTCGCACACTGTCCTCTCAGTGTCTCTTTTCTTGTCTTATCCCGTGTATTTCTTTTCCCTCAGGGCTGTCCAGGTTGGTGACGTCCTGTGTGTGTCCTCGCTGTCTCACGCTGAATCTGTACAGAACGGTCTCACAACATCACTCAGGTTTGTAACGGTCACTACAGAGCACTTTATAACTGACCAACTGGCCTTGAGGACTCGGCCGCTGGCCCTTTCTATACCGTGTTAAATTATATACATGGCGACGTCCTACCAATGGCAATCTCCAGTTTCCAGTCTTCTTCCATCTTTAGAGCCATAACCCCGATAAGACTTTAATTTCCAGCGCTGATCATGTCAGATGTCGAAGAAATTATATAAAATGAATCTTCGAGAAAATTAAGGAATTTTTTTGGTTATTCCGTCTGTATCAAGAACTCGTGGCGGGTCTTTCAGAAGGAATCCGGCCCTTAGCAATATATCGGGCAGGAAGTGTTTTGTGGTTGGGCTGGATGACCTTCCTGCTTGAAGCTTTATCCAATAAGTTTCTGCTCCTTTGGCATCTTGATTTCAATAAATAAAAGATTTGCAGATGCTATTTAGAAAAATGTACTTTCCTTTCTTCTCCCTCCATGTTTGATCTTGGATATTGGATAAGTTGATGCTGTCATGTCGAGGACAATTGGAAATGTAACCTAACTAGCTGTAAGTAGCTTCTCCTGGACATTGTAAGGGCATTGTCGAGGCCTCTGTCTCTTTAAATACATTTGTGTTCCATGTCCTGATTGGATGAGTGAGGCGCTCGCCCATTGGTGATGCTGCCATACTTATATCCAGCGCTGACGCCAAATAACATAATGTTACATCTGTAGGAAATAATAAGTATAAGTATTAATGATTTAATTGTTCACATATCATGACATTAAGGGTTGCCATCCTGACAAATATTCCCATCTCTTGTTGACGAGACGTATTGCCAATAATTACTGATTTCCCCTGGGGCTCTTCCAACAGATACGGGGTTCTCACACCCGGGGTGTTTCCCGTCTTTTGTTCTTCACATAAGTTATAATGAAAACGATGGACTCAAAGCCACAGGTGCTAAATAGTAATTATTTATAATGATCTCTCATTAACAAGAGATATGACGAACAATCCACGTGTACAGAGCTGTGTAACGCTGCCAGCTGGACATATAGATAGTAATGGCGTGACGCGGTGTGACCGTAGTATATGATCACTCTTTACAGGCGCCCTGAGATATATTATAAAGTCCAGAAAATAGATGGAAGAGGAGAAGGAGAAGGCCCGGCGTATCTGGCAGACACCACGTATACCAGTCTCTATCAGGTGAGCAAGAGAGCGCCAGTGTGTACAGACCGGACATGTATGGAACACACCACCCAACCCCCCGTCCCCCTGTACAGTATACAGATATGTCACGCTGCTTTTCTCTCACAGTCCGGCAGCGGTCAGTCTTTTGTTCCGTCCTCTCCGTCCTGCGATGGCCACGTGTTCTGGAGCAGTTTATCTCCGGCCGGTTTATCTCACGCTGTAGATGACATTTGCAGAGTTCTGCAGCCTCACCTCTGTGGCAAGTGAGTGTCATGCTGCGGCCAAGTGAGTGTCATGCTGCGGGCAAGTGAGTGTCATGCTGCCGGCAAGTGAGTGTCATGCTGCCGGCAAGTGAGTGTCATGCTGCCGGCCAAGTGAGTGTCATGCTGCGGCCAAGTGAGTGTCATGCTGCGGCCAAGTGAGTGTCATGCTGCGGCCCCCCAGTGAGTGTCATGCTGCGGCCCCCCAGTGAGCGTCTGGCTGCCGCCCCCCAGTGAGCGTCTGGCTGCCGCCCCCCCAGTGAGCGTCTGGCTGCCGCCCCCCCAGTGAGCGTCTGGCTGCCGCCCCCCCCAGTGAGCGTCTGGCTGCCGCCCCCCCAGTGAGCGTCTGGCTGCCGCCCCCCCAGTGAGCGTCTGGCTGCCGCCCCCCCAGTGAGCGTCTGGCTGCCGCCCCCCCCCAGTGAGCATCTGGCTGCCGCCCCCTCCAGTGAGCGTCTGGCTGCCGCCCCCCCCCAGTGAGCGTCTGGCTGCCGGCCAAGTGAGTGTCATGCTGCCGGCCAAGTGAGTGTCGAGCTGCCGGCAAGTGAGTGTCATGCTGCCGGCCAAGTGAGTGTCATGCTGCCGGCCAAGTGAGTGTCATGCTGCTGGCCAAGTGAGTGTCATGCTGCCGGCCAAGTGAGTGTCATGCTGCGGCCAAGTGAGTGTCATGCTGCGGCCAAGTGAGTGTCATGCTGCCGCCCCCCCAGTGAGCGTCTGGCTGCCGCCCCCCCCCCCAGTGAGCGTCTGGCTGCCGCCCCCCCCCCCCAGTGAACGTCTGGCTGCCGCCCCCCCCCCCAGTGAGCGTCTGGCTGCCGCCCACCCCCCCCAGTGAGCGTCTGGCTGCCCCCCCCCCCCCCAGTGAGCGTCTGGCTGCCGCCCCCCCCCAGTGAGCGTCTGGCTGCCGCCCCCCCCAGTGAGCGTCTGGCTGGTTATTATACACCCTCACATGACAATGTATACCCACACCTTTCTAGGTGGACAGCCCTATGTTGGCCGATTCCCCGATGACCTGGATCATGCTGTCTCTGGTGTAATTTAAGCCACAAAGTATCTCATTGAGACGATCATTCTCTGGACCTCCATTTTAACCAAACCTTGTTCAGTTTTTTAAACAAACAGTACTTGGATTGAGGCCAATGATCTGGCATAAATGAAAATACATATTTGATGCAAAACTTGTGTTGTTATAGTGGCACCAATCGTAGCCTGGGGATCCTCAAGGACTAGTTTGTGTGGAGAGCTTCAATTGGTCAGTGCGTTGGATCAGGTGAATGAGTATGGATGAGTGGCCCATTGTCACTGGGTTTTACCCTATATAAACCGCAGCTTAGAACTGATGGGAATGGAACTGGGAAACATGTCCGTTGGTCAGTGCTTTGCATCATGTGGGTGGCGCCAGGCTCACTGGTCGCACAGTCATGTGGATTAGGTCCGTGTGCACGCCAGACAAGGCTTTCAGTCCATACTGTGTGACTCATGTACCAGTCCTTTGGAGAGTTGTTCTATCTCTGCCCTTTCTACCCTCCATAGATACATATTCTCTCTCTGGTATAATCTTGGTTTCTGCTTTCAGGAATGATGTGCTTGGCACAGGTGGCAGGATTTTATTCTTTGGTCCACATGGCAGTGGGAAGACAACGGTTGTGCGAGCTGCCTGCAGCCGGCTAAATTTGCATCTCTACCAGGTGAGTATGTGCTGCGCCATTATGGCTTGTCCTAGGTGAGGCTGAACTTTAGGCCCTGTGCCAGATGGCACGGTGACCTACCTGGTGAGCCTGTACCATTATGGTCTGAAAGAGGTCAGATTGTTACGGTCTGTGCCAATCTAGACTACAAGCAGTGCTGGCCGTGTGACACATCTCCTCACTGTTGGCATTGTGACATGTATTGGTCTATCTGTTGGGTTGACTGTTGGAGAGGACAATGTGACGTGTTCTTTGTGTCTCTCTCGTTGAGTGTGCAAGGCTGGCAGAGTGGCATGTCTCTTTTGTGTTAAGTATTGGAACCTGGAGTATGGTTTCTCATTGTATCTCTTGAGTTGAGTTTTGAGAAAAGTTGGCAGAGTGGCATGTCTCTTCTATGTGTCTTTCATCGAGTGTATGATGCTGGCCGTGTGACGCGTCTCCTTATTGTTTCTCTGCGGCGGTACAAGGCTGGCCGTGTGACGCGTCTCCTTATTGTTTCTCTCCGGCGGTACAACGCTGGCCGTGTGACGCGTCTCCTTATTGTATCTACCCGGCGGTACAAGGCTGGCCGTGTGACGCGTCTCCTTATTGTATCTACCCGGCGGTACAAGGCTGGCCGTGTGCCGCGTCTCCTTATTGTATCTCTCCGGCGGTACAAGGCTGGCCGTGTGACGCGTCTCCTAGTATCTCCCCGGCGGTACAAGGCTGGCCGTGTGACGCGTCTCCTTGTATCTCCAGCGGTACAAGGCTGGCCGTGTGACGCGTCTCCTTATTGTATCTCTCCAGCGGTACAAGGCTGGCCGTGTGCCGCGTCTCCTTATTGTATCTCTCCGGCGGTACAAGGCTGGCCGTGTGACGCGTCTCCTTATTGTATCTCTCCGGCGGTACAAGGCTGGCCGTGTGACGCGTCTCCTTATTGTATCTCTCCGGCGGTACAAGGCTGGCCGTGTGACGCGTCTCCTTATTGTATCTCTCCAGCAGAACAAGGCTGGCCGTGTGCCGCGTCTCCTTATTGTATCTCTCCGGCGGTACAAGGCTGGCCATGTGACGCGTCTCCTTATTGTATCTCTCCGGCGGTACAAGGCTGGCCGTGTGCCGCGTCTCCTTATTGTATCTCTCCGGCGGTACAAGGCTGGCCGTGTGCCGCGTCTCCTTATTGTATCTCTCCAGCAGAACAAGGCTGGCCGTGTGCCGCGTCTCCTTATTGTATCTCTCCGGCGGTACAAGGCTGGCCATGTGACGCGTCTCCTTATTGTATCTCTCCGGCGGTACAAGGCTGGCCATGTGACGCGTCTCCTTATTGTATCTCTCCGGCGGTACAAGGCTGGCCGTGTGCCGCGTCTCCTTATTGTATCTCTCCGGCGGTACAAGGCTGGCCGTGTGCGGCGTCTCCTTATTGTATCTCTCCGGCTGTACAAGGCTGGCCGTGTGACGCGTCTCCTTATTGTATCTCTCCGGCGGTACAAGGCTGGCCGTGTGACGCGTCTCCTTATTGTATCTCTCCGGCGGTACAAGGCTGGCCGTGTGACGCGTCTCCTTATTGTATCTCTCCGGCGGTACAAGGCTGGCCGTGTGACGCGTCTCCTTATTGTATCTCTCCAGCGGTACAAGGCTGGCCGTGTGACGCGTCTCCTTATTGTATCTCTCTGGCGGTACAAGGCTGGCCGTGTGACGCGTCTCCTTATTGTATCTCTCCGGCGGTACAAGGCTGGCCGTGTGACGCGCCTCCTTATTGTATCTCTCCAGCAGAACAAGGCTGGCCGTGTGACGCGTCTCCTTATTGTATCTCTCCAGCAGAACAAGGCTGGCCATGTGACTCGTCTCCTTATTGTATCTCTCCGGCGGTACAAGGCTGGCCGTGTGCCGCGTCTCCTTATTGTATCTCTCCAGCAGAACAAGGCTGGCCGTGTGCCGCGTCTCCTTATTGTATCTCTCCGGCGGTACAAGGCTGGCCATGTGACGCGTCTCCTTATTGTATCTCTCCGGCGGTACAAGGCTGGCCGTGTGCCGCGTCTCCTTATTGTATCTCTCCGGCGGTACAAGGCTGGCCGTGTGCCGCGTCTCCTTATTGTATCTCTCCAGCGGTACAAGGCTGGCTGTGTGACGCGTCTCCTTATTGTATCTCTCCGGCTGTACAAGGCTGGCCGTGTGACGCGTCTCCTTATTGTATCTCTCCGGCGGTACAAGGCTGGCCGTGTGACGCGTCTCCTTATTGTATCTCTCCGGCGGTACAAGGCTGGCCGTGTGACGCGTCTCCTTATTGTATCTCTCCAGCGGTACAAGGCTGGCTGTGTGACGCGTCTCCTTATTGTATCTCTCTGGCGGTACAAGGCTGGCCGTGTGACGCGTCTCCTTATTGTATCTCTCCGGCGGTACAAGGCTGGCCGTGTGACGCGCCTCCTTATTGTATCTCTCCAGCAGAACAAGGCTGGCCGTGTGACGCGTCTCCTTATTGTATCTCTCCGGCGGTACAAGGCTGGCCGTGTGACGTGTCTCCTTGTATCTCCAGCGGTACAAGGCTGGCTGTGTGACGCGTCTCCTTATTGTATCTCTCCGGCGGTACAAGGCTGGCCGTGTGACGCGTCTCCTTATTGTATCTCTCCGGCGGTACAAGGCTGGCCGTGTGACGCGTCTCCTTGTATCTCCAGCGGTACAAGGCTGGCTGTGTGACGCGTCTCCTTATTGTATCTCTCCGGCGATACAAGGCTGGCCGTGTGACGCGTCTCCTTATTGTATCTCTCCGGCGGTACAAGGCTGGCCGTGTGACGCGCTTCCTTATTGTATCTCTCCAGCAGAACAAGGCTGGCCGTGTGACGCGTCTCCTTATTGTATCTCTCCAGCAGAACAAGGCTGGCCGTGTGACTCGTCTCCTTATTGTATCTCTCCGGCGGTACAAGGCTGGCCGTGTGACGCGTCTCCTTATTGTATCTCTCCAGCAGAACAAGGCTGGCTGTGTGACGCGTCTCCTTATTGTATCTCTCCGGCGGTACAAGGCTGGCCGTGTGACGCGTCTCCTTATTGTATCTCTCCAGCGGTATAAGGCTGGCTGTGTGACGTGTCTCCTAGTATCTCCAGCGGTACAAGCCTGGCTGTGTGACGCGTCTTCTCTCTGTGTCTCAGGTGGAGTGTGCGAGGCTGTGCCGGGAGAGCAGTGCTGCCAGTGTGACACGTCTCCAAGCCGTCTTCTCCAGTGCCCAGGATTGCCGTCCTTGTGTTCTGCTCCTTCGACACGTGGAGCTCCTGGGGAGGGAGCGTGATGGGTCTGGAGAGGACAGTAGGGTGACATCTTGTCTTAGCTCTCTTCTCTCCGGAGAGGGCACACAGAGCAGGTAATTATGGATATAATGTTGGTAATCTCATCTGAGGGGGTCACTATTGGATTGATCAGTTGATGTAGTCTATTGTGATATTATTATTATTATTATTATTATTATTATTATTATTATTATATTTTATTTGTAGAGCGCCAAAAGATTCCTTAGCCTCAGGGTAAATAAACACATGAATAAGACCATAGAAAATAAGACGAGGTGGCACATTTGTACATGGACATTGCTACAGGAGGACATGAGCTTGCAATCCAAGACCTAGAAGGGTTTGTAGAGACTTAAGGTGAGGGGACTGCTTTATGGATGTTTATAGGGAAAGAGGTGCGAGAGCTAGAATAGACAGCCTTGTTCCAAGTAGTGGAGTTAAGTGGCTTCTCTGGACAAGGCATGGGGGATACCTTGAGAAGGTCTGTAGGCGATCTGAGGGAAGTCTGTAAGAATACACTAGATTGCTGCCAGGATATTTTGGAATCCTTTTGGGCATGTAAGCCTTATATATCTAAGAGAATGTGCCCACATCAATCCACCTTTTATATTTAATTTTTTTTGTGAAGTATAAATATTTTTCCAAAAATAAGTAACAGATTAGTCGAGGTTTTGCACTTTGGACATTACACTGAATTAGTTCCTAGTGTACACCGCAGGTACATCATGAATACGCTTCTGGAAGCAATCTAGAATCAAGGGTACAGCCGGCCGCCATGCCTCACCTGCCCACATGGACGAAACCCACCACATAATGTTGTTTAGTTGTGTCCATCTCTCTGTAACCCTATGGACCGTAGCACACCAGGAACATCTGTCAGCCACTGCCCCTCTTAGCTCCATCAAGCTCATGTTCATTGCTTCCATAATGACTAGCCTGCATACATATACTTTGTGTAATCAGAAGATTACATATGGTCATGAGGTGGATGGATTAAGCAAATGTCCTATAAAGTATATCTCATTCTCACACTCAACCTCTGATGGCGCTAATGAGCATAACAATTGGAGCCATGTATCCAGCTCATCCAACTAGCCATGTTGTACAGTTTAAAGCCTTGTAGGCTGAACCAGCCATTCCCGTTAGGCTATATCTGCCCATTCTGATCTCACTTATTTCCCACAGGGATTTGCCCCTACTGATTATTGCCACCTCTTCCTGCCCCCGTGACATCCCCGTGGATGTGCAGACATGCTTCCTCCATGAGATTTCCCTGGACCCCCCATCTGAAGAGCAACGGTTCAGCCTTCTCACCGCACTCACCTCGTCAGTCCCTCTGGGCAGAGACGTCAGCATCACTCGACTGGCGCGCAGGACGGCGGTGAGGCGCAGAAAAGGGCCAATATATAGCTGGCCTCTCACTTAATGTGTTATATACAGGACTTTCTTGCACTGTATTTGTGTCTGCAGTGTGTAACTTTGTATATGTGAAGGCAGCAAGTCCTGCAGCTGTATGTGTATATATATATATATATATATATATATATATATAACTGTATATATATGCTTAGTTATGGTTGCATTGTGTAACTTTGTGCCTGTGTGTCCGTGGGCTTACAGTGTATAAGTGTATGTGTAGTCATTTTCACAATATAGCTGTGTTTGTCTCTCAGGGTTTTGTGTTGGGGGACCACTGTGCTCTGCTGTCTGATGCCGGACGTAACGCGTGTGCGAGGATCAGACGGTCCTGGTGAGTATGTATTTGTCTCTTCTCTCTGCTTGTGTTGCTTCTTTTCTGATTCATGCTCTGTCTTCTCTCGTTGCTGCTCCTTGCTGGCTCTGCTCTCCCTTCTTGTGTCCCTCCTCTCATTTGGTCCTGCTCTGTGTTCTAGAGATGCTGCTCCTCGTTGATTCTGCTCTGCCTTCTCACATCTCTCCTCTCATTTGGTTGTGCTGTGTTCTCACATTGCTGCTCCTTGGTTCTGCTTTGCCTTCTTGTGTCCCTCCTCTCATTTGTGTCTACTCTATATTTTCACGTTGCTGCTCCTCATTTGGTTATGCTCGGCCTTCTCGCGGCCCTCTTCTCATTTGGTTGTGCTTGGCCTTCTCGCGGCCCTCTTCTCATTTGGTTGTGCTCTGCCTTCTCGCGTCCCTCTTCTCATTTGGTTGTGCTCGGCCTTCTCGCGGCCCTCCTCTCATTTGGTTGTGCTTGGCCTTCACGTGTCCCTCCTCTCATTTGGTTCTGCTCTCCCTTCTCGCGTCCCTCCTCTCATTTGGTTGTGCTCGGCCTTCTCACGTCCCTCCTCTCATTTGGTTCTGCTCTCCCTTCTCGTGTCCCTCCTCTCATTTGGTTGTGCTCGGCCTTCTTGCGTCCCTCCTCTCATTTGGTTGTGCTCTGCCTTCTCGCTTCCCTCCTCTCATTTGGTTGTGCTCTGCCTTCTCGTGTCCCTCCTCTCATTTGGTTGTGCTCTGCCTTCTCGCGTCCCTCTTCTCATTTGGTTCTGCTCTCCCTTCTCGCGTCCCTCCTCTCATTTGGTTGTTCTCGGCCTTCTCGCGTCCCTCCTCTCATTTGGTTGTGCTCTGCCTTCTCGCGTCCCTCTTCTCATTTGGTTGTGCTCGGCCTTCTCGCGTCCCTCCTCTCATTTGGTTGTGCTCGGGCATCTCGCTGCCCTCCTCTTATTTGGTTGTGCTCGCCCTTCTCGCGTCCCTCTTCTCATTTGGTTGTGCTCGGCCTTCTCCCGACCCTCTTCTCATTTGGTTGTGCTTGGCCTTCTCGCGTCCCTCTTCTCATTTGGTTGTGCTTGGCCTTCTCGCGTCCCTCTTCTCATTTGGTTGTGCTCGGCCTTCTCACGTCCCCCCTCTCATTTGGTTCTGCTCTCCCTTCTCGCGTCCCTCCTCTCATTTGGTTGTTCTCGGCCTTCTCGCGTCCCTCCTCTCATTTGGTTGTGCTCTACCTTCTCGCGTCCCTCTTCTCATTTGGTTGTGCTCGGCCTTCTCGCGTCCCTCCTCTCATTTGGTTGTGCTCGGGCATCTCGCGTCGGTCCTCACATTTGGTTTTGCTCAGCCTTCTCGCGTCCCTCTTCTCATTTAGTTGTGCTCTCCCTTCTCGCGGCCCTCCTCTCATTAGGTTCTGCTCGGCCTTCTCGGGTCCCTCCTCTCATTTGGTTGTGCTCTCCCTTCTCGTGTCCCTCCTCTCATTTGGTTGTGCTCTGCCTTCTCGCTTCCCTCCTCTCATTTGGTTGTGCTCGGCCTTCTCGCGTTCCTCCTCTCATTTGGTTGTGCTCGGCCTTCTCGCGGCCCTCCTCTCATTTGGTTGTGCTCGGCCTTCTCGCGTCCCTCCTCTCATTTGGTTGTGCTCGGCCTTCTCGCGGCCCTCCTCTCATTTGGTTCTGCTTGGCCTTCTCGCGTCCCGCCTCTCATTTGGTTGTGCTCGGCCTTCTCGCGTCCCTCCTCTCATTTTGTTGTGCTCTGCCTTCTCGCGTCCCTCTTCTCATTTGGTTGTTCTCTGCCTTCTCGCGGCCCTCCTCTCATTTGGTTTTGCTCGGCCTTCTCACGTCCCTCCTCTCATTTGGTTGTGCTCGGCCTTCTCGCGGCCCTCTTCTCATTTGAGTGTGCTCGGCCTTCTCGCGGCCCTCTTCTCATTTGGTTGTGCTCGGCCTTCTCGCGGCCCTCTTCTCATTTGGTTGTGCTCGGCCTTCTCGCGGCCCTCTTCTCATTTGGTTGTGCTCGGCCTTCTCGCGTCCCTCCTCTCACTTGGTCCTGCTTGGTCTCCTCTCGTTGCTGCTCCTCGTTGGTTCTGCTCGGCCTTCTCGTGTCCCTCCTCTCATTTGGTTGTGCTCTGCCTTCTCGCGTCCCTCTTCTCATTTGGTTGTGCTCTGCCTTCTCGCGTCCCGCCTCTCATTTGGTTGTGCTCTGCCTTCTCGCGGCCCTCTTCTCATTTGGTTGTGCTCGGCCTTCTCGCGTCCCTCCTCTCATTTGGTTGTGCTCTGCCTTCTCGCGGCCCTCTTCTCATTTGAGTGTGCTCGGCCTTCTCGCGGCCCTCTTCTCATTTGGTTGTGCTCGGCCTTCTCGCGTCCCTCCTCTCACTTGGTCCTGCTTGGTCTCCTCTCGTTGCTGCTCCTCGTTGGTTCTGCTCGGCCTTCTCGTGTCCCTCCTCTCATTTGGTTGTGCTCTGCCTTCTCGCGGCCCTCTTCTGATTTGGTTGTGCTCGGCCTTCTCGCGGCCCTCCTCTCATTTGGTTGTGCTCGGCCTTCTCGCGTCCCTCCTCTCATTTGGTTGTGCTCGGCCTTCTCGCGGCCCTCTTCTCATTTGGTTGTGCTCGGCCTTCTCGCGTCCCTCCTCTCATTTGGTTGTGCTCTCCCTTCTCGTGGCCCTCTTCTCATTTGGTTGTGCTCGGCCTTCTCGCTGCCCTCCTCTCATTTGGTTGTGCTCTCCCTTCTCGCGTCCCTCTTCTCATTTGGTTGTGCTCGGCCTTCTCGCGTCCCTCTTCTCATTTGGTTGTGCTCGGCCTTCTCGCGTCCCTCTTCTCATTTGGTTGTGCTCGGCCTTCTCGCGGCCCTCCTCTCATTTGGTTGTGCTCTCCCTTCTCGCGGCCCTCTTCTCATTTGGTTGTGCTCGGCCTTCTCGCGGCCCTCTTCTCATTTGGTTGTGCTCTCCCTTCTCGCGGCCCTCTTCTCATTTGGTTGTTCTCTGCCTTCTCGCGGCCCTCCTCTCATTTGGTTGTGCTCGGCCTTCTTGCGTCCCGCCTCTCATTTGGTTGTGCTCGGCCTTCTTGCGTCCCTCCTCTCATTTGGTTGTGCTTGGCCTTCTCGCGTCCCTCCTCTCATTTTGTTGTGCTCTGCCTTCTCGCGTCCCTCTTCTCATTTGGTTGTTCTCTGCCTTCTCGCGGCCCTCCTCTCATTTGGTTCTGCTCGGCCTTCTAACGTCCCGCCTCTCATTTGGTTGTGCTCGGCCTTCTCGCGGCCCTCTTCTCATTTGAGTGTGCTCGGCCTTCTCGCGGCCCTCTTCTCATTTGGTTGTGCTCGGCCTTCTCGCGTCCCTCCTCTAACTTGGTCCTGCTTGGTCTCCTCTCGTTGCTGCTCCTCGTTGGTTCTGCTCGGCCTTCTCGTGTCCCTCCTCTCATTTGGTTGTGCTCTGCCTTCTCGCGTCCCTCTTCTCATTTGGTTGTGCTCTGCCTTCTCGCGTCCCGCCTCTCATTTGGTTGTGCTCTGCCTTCTCGCGGCCCTCTTCTCATTTGGTTGTGCTCGGCCTTCTCGTGTCCCTCCTCTCATTTGGTTGTGCTCTCCCTTCTCGCGTCCCTCTTCTCATTTGGTTGTGCTCGGCCTTCTCGCGTCCCGCCTCTCATTTGGTTGTGCTCAGCCTTCTCGCGGCCCTCTTCTCATTTGGTTGTGCTCGGCCTTCTCGCGTCCCTCCTCTTATTTGGTTGTGCTCGGCCTTCTCGCGGCCCTCCTCTCATTTGGTTGTGCTCTCCCTTCTCGCGGCCCTCTTCTCATTTGGTTGTGCTCGGCCTTCTCGCGGCCCTCCTCTCATTTGGTTGTGCTCGGCCTTCTCGCGGCCCTCTTCTCATTTGGTTGTGCTCGGCCTTCTCGCGGCCCTCCTCTCATTTGGTTGTGCTCTCCCTTCTCGCAGCCCTCTTCTCATTTGGTTGTGCTCGGCCTTCTCGCGGCCCTCTTCTCATTTGGTTGTGCTCTCCCTTCTCGCGGCCCTCTTCTCATTTGGTTGTGCTCGGCCTTCTCGCGTCCCGCCTCTCATTTGGTTGTGCTCGGCCTTCTCGCATCCCTCCTCTCATTTGGTTGTGCTTGGCCTTCTCGCGTCCCTCCTCTCATTTGGTTGTGCTCTGCCTTCTCGCGGCCCTCTTCTCATTTGAGTGTGCTCTGCCTTCTCGCGTCCCGCCTCTCATTTGGTTGTGCTCTGCCTTCTCGCGGCCCTCTTCTCATTTGGTTGTTCTCGGCCTTCTCGCGTCCCTCCTTTCATTTGGTTGTGCTCTCCCTTCTCGCGTCCCTCTTCTCATTTGGTTGTGCTCGGCCTTCTCGCGTCCCGCCTCTCATTTGGTTGTGCTCGGCCTTCTCGCGGCCCTCTTCTCATTTGGTTGTGCTCGGCCTTCTCGCGTCCCTCCTCTTATTTGGTTGTGCTCTGCCTTCTCGCGGCCCTCCTCTCATTTGGTTGTGCTCTCCCTTCTCGTGGCCCTCTTCTCATTTGGTTGTGCTCGGCCTTCTCGCGGCCCTCCTCTCATTTGGTTGTGCTCGGCCTTCTCGCGGCCCTCTTCTCATTTGGTTGTGCTCGGCCTTCTCGCGGCCATCCTCTCATTTGGTTGTGCTCTCCCTTTTCGCGGCCCTCTTCTCATTTGGTTGTGCTCGGCCTTCTCGCGGCCCTCTTCTCATTTGGTTGTGCTCTCCCTTCTCGCGGCCCTCTTCTCATTTGGTTGTGCTCGGCCTTCTCGCGTCCCGCCTCTCATTTGGTTGTGCTCGGCCTTCTCGCATCCCTCCTCTCATTTGGTTGTGCTTGGCCTTCTCGCGTCCCTCCTCTCATTTGGTTGTGCTCTGCCTTCTCGCGGCCCTCTTCTCATTTGAGTGTGCTCGGCCTTCTCGCGGCCCTCTTCTCATTTGGTTGTGCTCGGCCTTCTCGCGTCCCTCCTCTCACTTGGTCCTGCTTGGTCTCCTCTTGTTGCTGCTCCTCGTTGGTTCTGCTCGGCCTTCTCGTGTCCCTCCTCTCATTTGGTTCTGCTCGGCCTTCTCGTGTCCCTCCTCTCATTTGGTTGTGCTCTGCCTTCTCGTGTCCCTCTTCTCATTTGGTTGTGCTCTGCCTTCTCGTGTCCCTCCTCTCATTTGGTTGTGCTCTGCCTTCTCGCGTCCCGCCTCTCATTTGGTTGTGCTCGGCCTTCTCGCGGCCCTCTTCTCATTTGGTTGTGCTCGGCCTTCTCGCGTCCCTCCTCTCATTTGGTTGTGCTTGGCCTTCTCGCGTCCCTCTTCTCATTTGGTTGTGCTCTGCCTTCTTGCGTCCCGCCTCTCATTTGGTTGTGCTCGGCCTTCTCGCGGCCCTCTTCTCATTTGGTTGTGCTCGGCCTTCTCGCGTCCCTCCTCTCACTTGGTCCTGCTTGGTCTCCTCTCGTTGCTGCTCCTCGTTGGTTCTGCTCGGCCTTCTCGTGTCCCTCCTCTCATTTGGTTGTGCTCGGCCTTCTCGCGTCCCTCTTCTCATTTGGTTGTGCTCTGCCTTCTCGTGTCCCTCCTCTCATTTGGTTGGGCTCTGCCTTCTCGCGTCCCTCTTCTCATTTGGTTGTGCTCTGCCTTCTCGCGTCCCGCCTCTCATTTGGTTGTGCTCTGCCTTCTCGTGTCCCTCCTCTCATTTGGTTGTGCTCTGCCTTCTCGCGTCCCGCCTCTCATTTGGTTGTGCTCGGCCTTCTCGCGTCCCTCCTCTCATTTGGTTGTGCTCGGCCTTCTTGCGGCCCTCTTCTCATTTGGTTGTGCTCGGCCTTCTCGCGTCCCTCCTCTCATTTGGTTGTGCTCTCCCTTCTCGCGGCCCTCTTCTCATTTGGTTGTGCTCGGCCTTCTCGCGGCCCTCTTCTCATTTGGTTGTGCTCTCCCTTCTCGCGGCCCTCTTCTCATTTGGTTGTTCTCTGCCTTCTCGCGGCCCTCCTCTCATTTGGTTGTGCTCGGCCTTCTTGCGTCCCGCCTCTCATTTGGTTGTGCTCGGCCTTCTTGCGTCCCTCCTCTCATTTGGTTGTGCTTGGCCTTCTCGCGTCCCTCCTCTCATTTTGTTGTGCTCTGCCTTCTCGCGTCCCTCTTCTCATTTGGTTGTTCTCTGCCTTCTCGCGGCCCTCCTCTCATTTGGTTCTGCTCGGCCTTCTAACGTCCCGCCTCTCATTTGGTTGTGCTCGGCCTTCTCGCGGCCCTCTTCTCATTTGAGTGTGCTCGGCCTTCTCGCGGCCCTCTTCTCATTTGGTTGTGCTCGGCCTTCTCGCGTCCCTCCTCTCACTTGGTCCTGCTTGGTCTCCTCTCGTTGCTGCTCCTCGTTGGTTCTGCTCGGCCTTCTCGTGTCCCTCCTCTCATTTGGTTGTGCTCTGCCTTCTCGCGTCCCTCTTCTCATTTGGTTGTGCTCTGCCTTCTCGCGTCCCGCCTCTCATTTGGTTGTGCTCTGCCTTCTCGCGGCCCTCTTCTCATTTGGTTGTGCTCGGCCTTCTCGCGTCCCTCCTCTCATTTGGTTGTGCTCTCCCTTCTCGCGTCCCTCTTCTCATTTGGTTGTGCTCGGCCTTCTCGCGTCCCGCCTCTCATTTGGTTGTGCTCAGCCTTCTCGCGGCCCTCTTCTCATTTGGTTGTGCTCGGCCTTCTCGCGTCCCTCCTCTCATTTGGTTGTGCTCGGCCTTCTCGCGGCCCTCCTCTCATTTGGTTGTGCTCTCCCTTCTCGCGGCCCTCTTCTCATTTGGTTGTGCTCGGCCTTCTCGCGGCCCTCCTCTCATTTGGTTGTGCTCGGCCTTCTCGCGGCCCTCTTCTCATTTGGTTGTGCTCGGCCTTCTCGCGGCCCTCCTCTCATTTGGTTGTGCTCTCCCTTCTCGCAGCCCTCTTCTCATTTGGTTGTGCTCGGCCTTCTCGCGGCCCTCTTCTCATTTGGTTGTGCTCTCCCTTCTCGCGGCCCTCTTCTCATTTGGTTGTGCTCGGCCTTCTCGCGTCCCGCCTCTCATTTGGTTGTGCTCGGCCTTCTCGCATCCCTCCTCTCATTTGGTTGTGCTTGGCCTTCTCGCGTCCCTCCTCTCATTTGGTTGTGCTCTGCCTTCTCGCGGCCCTCTTCTCATTTGAGTGTGCTCTGCCTTCTCGCGTCCCGCCTCTCATTTGGTTGTGCTCTGCCTTCTCGCGGCCCTCTTCTCATTTGGTTGTTCTCGGCCTTCTCGCGTCCCTCCTTTCATTTGGTTGTGCTCTCCCTTCTCGCGTCCCTCTTCTCATTTGGTTGTGCTCGGCCTTCTCGCGTCCCTCCTCTCACTTGGTCCTGCTTGGTCTCCTCTTGTTGCTGCTCCTCGTTGGTTCTGCTCGGCCTTCTCGTGTCCCTCCTCTCATTTGGTTCTGCTCGGCCTTCTCGTGTCCCTCCTCTCATTTGGTTGTGCTCTGCCTTCTCGTGTCCCTCTTCTCATTTGGTTGTGCTCTGCCTTCTCGTGTCCCTCCTCTCATTTGGTTGTGCTCTGCCTTCTCGCGTCCCGCCTCTCATTTGGTTGTGCTCGGCCTTCTCGCGGCCCTCTTCTCATTTGGTTGTGCTCGGCCTTCTCGCGTCCCTCCTCTCATTTGGTTGTGCTTGGCCTTCTCGCGTCCCTCTTCTCATTTGGTTGTGCTCTGCCTTCTTGCGTCCCGCCTCTCATTTGGTTGTGCTCGGCCTTCTCGCGGCCCTCTTCTCATTTGGTTGTGCTCGGCCTTCTCGCGTCCCTCCTCTCACTTGGTCCTGCTTGGTCTCCTCTCGTTGCTGCTCCTCGTTGGTTCTGCTCGGCCTTCTCGTGTCCCTCCTCTCATTTGGTTGTGCTCGGCCTTCTCGCGTCCCTCTTCTCATTTGGTTGTGCTCTGCCTTCTCGTGTCCCTCCTCTCATTTGGTTGGGCTCTGCCTTCTCGCGTCCCTCTTCTCATTTGGTTGTGCTCTGCCTTCTCGCGTCCCGCCTCTCATTTGGTTGTGCTCTGCCTTCTCGTGTCCCTCCTCTCATTTGGTTGTGCTCTGCCTTCTCGCGTCCCGCCTCTCATTTGGTTGTGCTCGGCCTTCTCGCGTCCCTCCTCTCATTTGGTTGTGCTCGGCCTTCTTGCGGCCCTCTTCTCATTTGGTTGTGCTCGGCCTTCTCGCGTCCCTCCTCTCATTTGGTTGTGCTTGGCCTTCTCGCGTCCCTCTTCTCATTTGGTTGTGCTCTGATTTCTCGCGTCCCGCCTCTCATTTGGTTGTGCTCGGCCTTCTCGCGTCCCTCCTCTCATTTGGTTGTGCTCGGCCTTCTCGCGGCCCTCTTCTCATTTGGTTGTGCTCGGCCTTCTCGCGTCCCTCCTCTCATTTGGTTGTGCTCGGCCTTCTCGCGTCCCTCCTCTCATTTGGTTGTGCTTGGCCTTCTCGCGTCCCTCTTCTCATTTGGTTGTGCTCTGATTTCTCGCGTCCCGCCTCTCATTTGGTTGTGCTCGGCCTTCTCGCGGCCCTCCTCTCATTTGGTTGTGCTCGGTCTCCTCTCGTTGCTGCTCCTCGTTGGTTCTGCTCTGCCCCTTTGTATCTCTCCTCTTGGTTCTGCTGTGTCTCCTTGTTCCTCTTCTTTGGGTCCTCTCTGTCCATGACCCAATCATCTCCACATGTTCTGTCTGTTCTTTCCCTCCCACTTTCTCCTAGCGTTTGATTCTGGTCTGCCTCCTCAGCCCTCTCCTCCGGTTGCGTCTTCCTCTTTGTGATGCTTCTCTGCTCACATCCATCCTGTTTGTGTTGTTCCTTTTCCTGGTTTCTCTCCGACTCCTCTTGTTGGCTGTCTGATTGCTCTCCATCTTCTTACTCTGCTCTTCTACTCCTCCTTTTCCACATACCACTCCTCCTCTTTTGTATTCTGCCATCTTGTTTCCCTGTCTTATGCTCTTGTTTGGTCTTTTCTGTACCCATTTGGCTCTTGTCTTTTTAGACTGCTTTCTCATTCTTTCTTTCTGTTGTATTACTCAGCAGCTCTCTGACAGAGTCGGAGGAGGAGAGTCTCCAGGCTGCAGGTTTCCCTTTCATATCTCAGGATTTTGAGGATGCTCTTGCACGGTTACAGGACGCCCATTCTCAGGTTGTTGGTGCTCCCAAGGTGAGTGATACTGTGGGTACAGGATGCGCACTCTCTTGATCCTTTGCTCTCTGCTCTCCTGTCTTTTCTTGACACTTGCCGTCTCCTTTCATGTTGACTCTTGCTCTCTGCTCTCCTATTCTTTTCAGGTTCCCTGTGTGCGATGGAAGGATGTCGGAGGTCTGCAGGATGTGAAGCGTCAGCTTCTGGACACAGTGCAGCTTCCCCTGGAGCACCCTGAGGTGCTGTCTCTTGGTCTGCGCAGGTCAGGGGTCCTGCTATATGGTCCCCCAGGGACTGGCAAAACCATGCTGGCTAAAGCCGTGGCTACTGAGTGTTCCATGACATTCCTGAGGTACAGTGCGTGTGACGTGGGGAAGTCTGTGCTAGGAGCCACTTAAGGTCTGTGGTGAGGGGTGTATAGATAATGGTAGGAGCCAGAGGAGGTGTCTGAGGGTTGCACTAGAAGTAAGACATTCATATATTCAAGCTCGTACAGGAGACGTTGGGCTCTTTTCATGTAGAAGGTTTGGGTGTGGGGAGTGCTGGGATTGAGGGGCCAACGCGTGAGATGGACGGATTAGCCGGCCTTGTTTGGGGCTGTAAGAGGTTCAGTGTATGGATGGCTTCTCCAAAATGACGAGTGGGTTTGGGTTTGGGTGTGGGGAGTGCTGGGATTGAGGGGTCAACGCGCCAGATGGACAGATTAGCCGGCCTTGTTTGGGGCTGTAAGAGGTTCAGTGTATGGATGGCTTCTCCAAAATGACGAGTGGGTTTGGGTTTGGGTGTGGGGAGTGCTGGGATTGAGGGGCCAACGCGCCAGATGGACAGATTAGCCGGCCTTGTTTGGGGCTGTAAGAGGTTCAGTGTATGGATGGCTTCTCCAAAATGACGAGTGGGGGACGTGGATGGCAGGTTTGTGACCCGAGGTTCTCTTATACAGTGTGAAGGGCCCAGAACTGATCAATATGTACGTGGGCCAGAGCGAGGAGAATGTCCGAGATGGTGAGTAGAGAAAGTAGACATTTGTATTATTATAAACACCCGCCATCTTGTTTTAGGCACCATATCTCCCCACTTCTGTTTTCTGCCTCATTCTACTGTATTACTTACCTGTGCTCAACCTGAGATGGTACAAACCATAACCTATAGACTACCGATTTGCTCGATAACCTGATCTTTTAGCTCAGTCGTGCCTTTCACTGGGGAGAAATATCCTATCACATGCCATCCTGGACTCATTCAAAAGAGGGATCCAGCCCCAAAATGCCAGACAATTCTCATCTAAACAAGAGATATTGTGAAATCCCTGGCCTAGTGGTTATAAGTTTCTTACGGTCTCTTTGGGCCTGGTGTCTATCTTTCCTGGTGTAATAGTTTATTCTGTTAAGGCTGTAAGGACAGACATGAGAAGACATCAGGAGTTAATTACTTGATTATTTTTTTTAATTTTATTATATGAATTTTATTGTTTTGGCTGGGTAGTGTATGAGGTCAGTGAGGTCTTGGGAGCATATGGGCTAAAAGAGCATGTAGGGGTCCCAGCACTCACTAGGATAGAGGGAGACCGAGAAGCCCACCATGGAGTGGGCATCTTGGTGACATGACCATCCGGATGCAGAATAGGGATCAGTGGGTTAAAATACCCCCTCTGCAGTACCTCACTGTCCAGTCTCGGAGTTTGTGAGTTAATTCCATCACATGATTCAACGTTGACTTTCATATACTATTTGTATTATATGTCCATGTAACGAAATCCCCTATTTTACAGACTTCACGAACCCACCTGTTCGGTTATTTGAGGATTTACAATGGGCTTTCGTGGAAATACCTAATAAGACAAACTTCAGTCGATAATTCTGAGAACTGCGTTCGTGGGATCTGAGCGCTATTCGCCTAGTATATGCACTCAGATCTCAGCTATCTGGGGATATGGGGAACTTCAAGTTTATATTGTGTAAAAACAAAGTTATACATTTTTATTCTGTTTTATTAAAACAAAGAAGCCATGTTTCTTTCTTCCTGGAGATAATTAAGGCTCTCTGTGCTACATTAAGTTAATTATCTCCAGGATAGAAAAGAGGGAGTGACTTATGTGTAAGGGGAGTGCTTATGCTATAGCCACTGTGATTGGCTACTGTTTTTCCTTTGTCCACCAGGAGGAAGTCCTGATAGACCGGGCGTGTAGCCCACAGTAAAGAGTTCATGTTTACCCCTTCATGAAGTTTTGACTCATGTTTGGGGGATTGGAGCTATAATCACTTTGTTTCAGCTGGAGTTCGGAGGAAAACGCAAGGATCATCGCTGCACTAATGCAAGGATCCTTTACACTGGTGGCAGTGGTGGGATTTCCTCCCGAACGGATATACCGAACTGAAACTGGTGAATGGCGCATAGATACGAACGCTTGAAACGAACCACACTAAAGGAACTGCTGGAAGCTCGAGGCATAGCGGCAAGCAACAAAACGAAAGCCACGCTAATAGCCGAACTACTGGAGAGCGATCAAACCGGCGAACCACAAATGGCGAATACAGAGGAAACAGACTTCCAGAGGGACGTGAGATGGAGACTCAGCCTGGTAGGACCTAACCCTGCACCAGAGATCGTGGTACAGATCTTGGCACAAGCTACTGAGACCCAGAATGCCAGGGAAGCACGAGAAGCCAGAGACAGATCACCTCCAGTGGATATATTGTCGCTATCTGGATCTACAATGGGGCGTCAGCGGAAAATTAACTACGCTGCATTTAAAAGCTTCGTGGAAGGTGAGATGGATATTGACAATTACTTGCAAGATTTTGAAAGACAATGTGTGTTAGAAGATTTGGAAAGAGCTAACTGGGCTGCCGTAGTAAGTAGTAAACTATCAGGTAGAGCAGCCGAAGCATTGAGAGCTGTGCCAGATGGGGATATACAAAACTATGACAAGATAAAAGAGATTTTGTTAGCCCGGTACGCTGTAACCCCTGAAGCTCATAGAAGGAAATTCAGGGCTCTCAGAAGACAAGGTAAAGATTCCTATACGGAGTGGGCATTTCGTATGCAGCGCGCTGCCAGCAATTGGATGCAGGGGAATCAGGCAACTACTTTAGAGGATGCTGTGCAGTTGTTGTTGCTAGAACAATTTTTTTATTATACCCCAGCGGAGGTGCGAGATTGGGTCAGAGACAGAAAGCCAAAAACAGTAGAGGAGGCAGCACGGCTGGCAGACGAATTTCATGAGAGCAGGCGGATGGATGGAAACCGAGGGGTCCAGAGCCAGCGGCCTGCCTCTGGCCCACCAACTATGCCACAGAGGGTACCACCACCAGGGGGCAATACCACAAATAGAGGGTACCAAAGGACTGCTCCGATGTGTCATGGGTGCAAGCAAGTGGGGCACATCAAACCTAACTGCCCACAACGCACTACAGACCGCTGGGGGCGGGCACCGATACCACAGACAAAAGCCGCCGCACACTGTGTGCAAGAGGATTACAATTATCTGCCTCAAGAGACACCCAGTGGCAATAGTGAAAATTGGGCCACCTTACATGAGGTAAACCCTGTACAAGCGGCTGGGGATAACAGGGCACATCACCGCCAGTCGGTAAAACTCAATGGGCAAGAGGCTCGAGGACTGAGAGACAGCGGCGCTACTATTACGTTGGTCCAGCCACACCGAGTCACCCCGACCCAGCACACAGGACGTACCATTGCTGTAAGGGTAGCCGGAGGGGCAATTCACAAGTTACCAACGGCGCAAGTCCACATCGATTGGGGTACCGGGGCCAAGGCGGTGGAAGTGGGCATCATGCCAGATTTGCCCGCGGAAGTACTGCTGGGAAATGATCTAGGATGCCTGACGTCACAATTGGCAGCCTGCAGTACCGAAGGAGCCCTACCGGTTACCACCCGGCAGCAATCCAGAGCTATGGAAGCCTCTCCCTCGACTCATGACCAGGTAAGCGATAACCCTCTGACGATCCCCCCTGACCAGACTTCTTACTGGGGTACCCCTCAAGACTTCGGGCAAGCACAACGGGAGGATCCCACCTTAAAAGGGTATAGGAGGAAGGTAGAACAACCCCAGGGAGACAGAGATCAGGCAAGGTTTAGCTGGGAAAAGGGTTTACTGTACCGAGTGACTGGGGGGACAGGGACAGGAGCGGGCCAGGTAGAAAAAAGACAGTTGATAGTGCCCCGTAAGTATCGGGTAGAACTGTTGCGGATTAGCCACGATATTCCCCTAGCCGGCCACTTAGGCATTAAAAAGACGAGGGACAGACTCACCCAGTCATTTTTCTGGCCAGGGGTCACGGGAGATTTGCAAGATTACTGTAGGACCTGCGAAGTATGCCAAAAGGTAGGGAAGAGAGGGGATCACCCCAAGGCAAAGCTACGCCCCCTACCCATTATTGAGGAACCATTTTTCCGAGTGGCGGTTGATTTAGTTGGCCCACTCAGTAAACCCAGTCCATCCGGTAAGAAATACATTCTTACTGTGGTAGACTACGCTACCCGCTACCCCGAGGCTATAGCTCTGTCGAATATACATGCAGAGACGGTAGCAGAAGCACTAGTTCAGGTGTTCACTAGGGTGGGATTCCCTAGGGAGATAGTGTCCGATCAGGGAACCCAATTCACTGCGGTGATTACCCAACAACTCTGGCAGAGCTGTGGGGTAAAACCCATATTAAGTTCCCCCTATCACCCCCAAACCAATGGCCTCTGTGAACGATTTAACGGCACCCTTAAGCAAATGCTCATCACGTTCACAGAGACCTGCAGGAATTGGGAAAGATTCCTCCCTCATTTACTTTTTGCCTATAGGGAGGTTCCCCAGGAGTCCACCGGATTCTCTCCCTTTGAGCTATTATACGGGAGACGGGTCCGGGGACCCCTGGACCTCGTGCGAGAACATTGGGAAGGTGATATGGAACAAGCAGGTACCCCTATAGTCTCATTTGTACTAGAGCTGAGAGACCGGCTACAGACTCTGACCGAAACAGTTCGGGAGAACCTGCGAGCCGCCCAAAAGCGGCAAAAATACTGGTATGACAAGGGAGCTAGGGACCGTATATTAGAAGTGGGACAAAAGGTCCTAGTTCTGAAACCCATCAAAACAGATAAGTTGCAAGCCTCCTGGCAGGGCCCCTACACGGTCCTAGAGCGGATCAGTGATACCACGTACATTGTGGCAGACTGTTCCGATAATAGGATCCGGAGGTCCTTCCATGTAAATATGCTTAAGCCATATCTCGAGAGGCCAGAGGAGGTCTCCGCGGTATGTGCTCCAGCATATGAGGATAGCGAGGGTATCCCTCTACCAGATATGCTTCCCCAGAAACCCACAGGAGTAGACCAAGTACAGTTGGGGCCAGCATTAGGTCCCGAGGAACAAGCTCAGGTTTCCCAACTGTTAAAGGGATTTGGGGGCATGTTTTCTGCAGCCCCAGGGTATACGACCCTGGCAGTCCACCGAGTGGAGACCCCAGGCCAGTTACCCCTGCGGCAGCAGCCTTACCGAATTCCAGAGGCAGTACGGGAAAGTATGTTAACGGAACTCCGGGATATGTTAGAACTGGGGGTCATAGAACCGTCCCAAAGCCCCTGGGCTTCCCCAGTAGTCCTGGTTCCTAAAAAGGACGGTACCACCAGGTTCTGCGTGGACTACCGTAAACTAAATGATCGGACCATTACCGATGCCTACCCCATGCCCAGAGTAGATGAGCTGCTAGACCGTATGGCTGGGGGGAATTACTTGACCACTATTGATCTGTGCAAGGGATATTGGCAAATCCCCTTGGAGCCTGGGGCCATTCCGAAGTCAGCATTTGTCACCCCATTTGGCCTATACCAGTTTAAGGTTATGCCATTTGGGATGAAGAATGCCCCAGCCACTTTTCAAAGGATGGCGGACCGGCTCCTAGCGGGATTTCAGGGCTTCGCTTGTGCTTACCTGGACGATATAGCTATCTTCAGTGACACTTGGGAATCCCACCTGGAACACATTTCAGTAGTGCTCAACCGAATTCAGCACGCAGGGCTCACGTTGAAGCCTGAGAAATGCCACGTGGGCATGGCGGAAGTCCAGTATTTAGGCCACAGAGTAGGGTCAGGGAAACAGAGACCAGAGCCCGCTAAAATTGAGGCCATCACCCAGTGGCCCCAACCACGGACAAAAACTCAGGTTATGGCATTCCTGGGTACCGCAGGTTATTACAGGAAATTTGTAGCGGATTACAGTACCCTGGCCAAGCCCTTGACAGACCTCACTAAAAAGTCCCTGCCCCGACAAGTAATCTGGTCCGCTGAGTGTGAGGAGGCTTTCCAGAAACTCAAGGCTGCGTTAAGTGCATCTCCTGTGTTAGCGGCACCGGACCATACTAAAAGGTTTCTCGTCCACACAGATGCCTCAATGTTTGGACTGGGAGCAGTATTGAGCCAGGTGGGAGACGATGGCATGGATCACCCAGTGGCGTACCTGAGCAGAAAACTATTACCCCGCGAAGTCAGCTATGCCACTGTGGAGAAAGAGTGTCTGGCATTAGTCTGGGCACTTAAGAAGCTACAGCCTTACTTGTATGGACGCTCTTTCACCGTGCTGACTGACCACAACCCTTTAATTTGGCTCAACAGAGTGGCTGGCGATAGCCCCAGATTACTCAGATGGAGCTTGGCGCTGCAACCTTATAATTTCACAATGCAGTACCGCCCTGGGAAACAGAATGCCAATGCCGATGGCCTCTCCCGGCAAACTGAACTGGAAAAGGCGTAATTTTGGTTTGTTTCTGGATTACCGGACATCCCTTAGCCGATCCGTTAGGATCTAAGCAGGTATGCCGTTCCATGGGACTAAGGGGGAGCTGTGTAACGAAATCCCCTATTTTACAGACTTCACGAACCCACCTGTTCGGTTATTTGAGGATTTACAATGGGCTTTCGTGGAAATACCTAATAAGACAAACTTCAGTCGATAATTCTGAGAACTGCGTTCGTGGGATCTGAGCGCTATTCGCCTAGTATATGCACTCAGATCTCAGCTATCTGGGGATATGGGGAACTTCAAGTTTATATTGTGTAAAAACAAAGTTATACATTTTTATTCTGTTTTATTAAAACAAAGAAGCCATGTTTCTTTCTTCCTGGAGATAATTAAGGCTCTCTGTGCTACATTAAGTTAATTATCTCCAGGATAGAAAAGAGGGAGTGACTTATGTGTAAGGGGAGTGCTTATGCTATAGCCACTGTGATTGGCTACTGTTTTTCCTTTGTCCACCAGGAGGAAGTCCTGATAGACCGGGCGTGTAGCCCACAGTAAAGAGTTCATGTTTACCCCTTCATGAAGTTTTGACTCATGTTTGGGGGATTGGAGCTATAATCACTTTGTTTCAGCTGGAGTTCGGAGGAAAACGCAAGGATCATCGCTGCACTAATGCAAGGATCCTTTACAGTCCACAGCTAGATAATCCCATCAGGCACGTTGTTATCAAGATGTATTGTTAGAATTCCTGTCTCTGTTGATGGAAGTAGCAGGGACTGCAATGGTTTTCATGGGGTGGGATAGTAATTGACTACAACAATTTGTAGCAAGATGTGAGGGGGGTGGTAGGGCCTCCAGGTGGGCCACCAGAGCGATGCCTACCAACCAATGTAAAGACAATGGGGGAACATGGAGAGGATCTTGTAAGGAGAGGTTTACACCGGCAGGCGCCAGGGCAGTCATCACAGTTTATATACAGGAGTCACATCTCCTTCGCTCTCTCTCCATCCTTCCTCCTGTAGTATTCTCTCGTGCTCGGGCCGCTTCTCCCTGCATCATATTTTTCGATGAGCTGGACTCGTTGGCTCCCAATCGTGGCAAAAGTGGAGATTCAGGTGGCGTAATGGACAGGTGAGAGACATAAGACGTATAGCGGACATATACATCCTGTACTTTATGATCTTGTGATTGTTATATTGTTCAGACTGTAACAAGGTGGTTAAATTAGAGGCAAAAATCCACGTTAATAGACAAAGTTAAATATTGATGGTCTTGAGTATCTCCCACCCACTGAGACACTAGAAATCCCCCCTACTACAGCTGAGGCTGTGACTGCAGCCATGAAATTAAAATGTACTTGTTTCTGGGAAGGCAAACTATGGCAAGTCTGAACAAGCTAGTGAAAAGTAAAGACATTACACTATTAACAAAGGTCAGCATAGTTACAGCTCTGGAATTCCCAGTAGTAACATACGGAAGTGTGAGAGCTGGACCATAAAGATGGCTGAGCGCCGGGGAACTTTTGGTGTTGAAGAAAACTGCTTCTCTTGGAAATAAAGAGAAACTGTTCACTGGAAGATATGATCATGAGGCTGAAACTCAAATATTTTGTTTATATCATGAGAAGACAGGATTACCTAGAGAAGTATTTTTGAAAAAGTTCTGTAATGGAAAAATATTTCACTTGCCGCACCGTCAGGATCAACTTCTGATAAATGTGTGACTATCCGCAATCATATCTCCATAGAGCTCCATAACTCAGCGGGTGAAGTGTCCTAATACAGAAGGAATAGAACATAACTTTTGGTTTATTCTGTTACTATATGGAGGTAACGCTCTATCTATGGCTGCTATCTACACCTCAAGATCTACACCTCAAGATTTCAGTGTCTTCTCATCAGATCAGATAGCCACGCATGGACATCCCAGCATCCAGCAAAAGAATTTGGTTCTACCACCTATGTCTTAATCAGATGACCTCTTTATTTAAAAGGGTGCAGGATATTTATAGAAAAATACAATGGTAACTAATAATATTAACACAAAGTAATTAAGCAGCGGTGCCACTAAATACTATTACTTGGTAACATAATTAAGATCACTAGATGAGAAGGCCAAGTAAACCTTATTACTCAGAGCTGTAACATCATATATGACTGGTTAGTATCTGGTTGTTTGTATCTCTCTACAGGGGGCCATCAATGATAAATTATCACATTTGAAGCTTTGTGTAAGCTCCACAAAGAACCTCTTATATCTGTCTTTGCAAACAATAATTTGATTACACCTCCATAGACCAGGACACACAATAGCTTGAATTAATACAAAACTACATATAAAACATTATATACAAATATCTGGCATGTTTACCATAAATATAATCACTATAGCAAGTTGTTACCAACAGATGTAATGAACCCACTATTACAGTACAGAGCTGAACATGGTACCTCCAGTACAGCGAATCCCTTAGCCTGTTGGTGGGCTTTATGTCTCACAACCTTTGCCAAGAACTTGCAGGGAACTAAATTAATTCATGAACCAATATCATTAGTTTTTTCTTAATCTCCTTGCAGTGCTAGAAGTCGCAATCTCTCGGCTCTGTTACTATTTGCTGAGTGAAGATCTACCTAAATGTTATTTCTAACAATGTATTTGCACTGCAGGGTGGTGTCTCAGTTACTGGCAGAGCTGGATGGACTGCACTCCACAAATGATGTTTTTGTGATCGGAGCAACAAATCGTCCTGACTTGTTGGATTCTGCCTTATTGCGTCCAGGAAGGTAACAGACATAGGCATTTCTTGGTACATTTAATTTGAGCACTTCCTTCTCAATGTCGCCCAGCTCTGTATCCTTAATCTTTATTTTATATTGCTATAACCCTGATTGTTCCAAGTGTGTCTGCTCCTCTCACCAATCTTGTTCTTTCTGCCTTCAGTTTTGCTCTTTGTGTCTTTGGTCTTGCTCTTCCCCTTATTGGCGCTACATTTCCCTTCCTTGGTCCTGCCCTTCCCACCTTCAGCCTTGCTCTTCTCACATTTGGTCTTGTACTTTCTGCCCTTGTTCCTGCCTTCAGTGCTGTTCTACCCACCATTGGTCTTGCTCTTACCACCTTTTGTCTTCCTGCCTTTAGTCGTGCTGCTTGCTCATCATTCTCTTCCTCTCTTCGGCCCTGCTCTTTCACCTTCAGTCCTACTTTTCCCATCTTCAGTACTTCTCATCCTGCTCTGCATGTCTTCAGTCTTACTCATCATAAGATTCACACCTTGCATTCTTCAATTTCCACCATTGGCCCTGCTCTTCCCATCTTCTGTCTTGCTCTTCACACCTTTGGTCTTGTTCTTCCTACCTTCGGTGCTGCTTTAAGTCCTGCTGCTCTTCCCACCTTCATTCTTGATCTTCCTGTCTTCAGTCTTGCTCACCAGGCTCTTCCTACCTCTAGCTCTACCTGTCTTTGTTTCTGCTCTTTCTCCCCTCCATTTTGCTCTTCACTCCTGCTTCTGCCTGCTTTCAGTCCTGCTCATCCTGCTCTTCACCTATTTGACCCTGCTTTTCCCTACTTCAGTTTTGCTCTACAGTCCTGCTCTTCTTGCCTACAGTCTAGCTCATCAGGCTACTCCCTTCACTCTTGCTATTCTTGCCTCCAGTTCTGCTCCTCCTGTCTTTAGTCTTGCTCATCAGGCACTTCCTCCCCTTGGTCCTGCTCTTCCTGCCTTCAGACTTGCTCATCAGGCACTTCCTCCCCTTGGTCCTGCTCTTCCTGCCTTCAGTCTTGCTCATCAGGCTCTTCCTCCCATTGGTCCTGCTCTTCCTGCCTTCAGTCTTGCTCATCAGGCTCTTCCTCCCCTTGGCCCCGCTCTTCCTGCCTTCAGTCTTGCAGTCTTGATCATCAGGCACTTCATCCCCTTGGTCCTGCTCTTCCTGCCTTCAGTCTTGCTCATCAGGCACTTCCTCCCCTTGGTCCTGCTCTTCCTGCCTTCAGTCTTGCTCACCAGGCTCTTCCTCCCGTTTGTCCTGCTCTTCCTTCCTTCAGTCTTGCTCATCAGGCACTTCCTCCCCTTGGTCCTGCACTTCCTGCCTTCAGTCTTGGTCATCAGGCTCTTCCTCCCCTTGGTCCTGCTCTTTCTGCCTTCAGTCTTGCTCATCAGGCTCTTCCTCCCATTGGTCCTGCACTTCCTGCCTTCAGTCTTGGTCATCAGGCTCTTCCTCCCCTTGGTCCTGCTCTTCTTGCCTTCAGTCTTGGTCATCAGGCTCTTCCTCCCCTTGGTCCTTCTCTTTCTGCCTTCAGTCTTGCTCATCAGGCTCTTCCTCCCCTTGGTCCTGCACTTCCTGCCTTCAGTCTTGGTCATCAGGCTCTTCCTCCCATTGGTCCTGCTCTTCCTGCCTTCAGTCTTGCTCATCGGGCTCTTCCTCCCCTTGGTACTGCTCTTCCTGCCTTCAGTCTTGCAGTCTTGATCATCAGGCACTTCATCCCCTTGGTCCTGCTCTTCCTGCCTTCAGTCTTGCTCATCAGGCACTTCCTCCCCTTGGTCCTGCTCTTCCTGCCTTCAGTCTTGCTCACCAGGCTCTTCCTCCCATTTGTCCTGCTCTTCCTTCCTTCAGTCTTGCTCATCAGGCACTTCCTCCCCTTGGTACTGCTCTTCCTGCCTTCAGTCTTGCTCATCAGGCTCTTCCTCCCCTTGGTCCTGCTCTTCCTGCCTTCAGTCTTGCTCATCAGGCACTTCCTCCCCTTGGTCCTGCTCTTCCTGTCTTTAGTCTTGCTCATCAGGCTCTTCTTCCCCTTGGTCCTGCTCTTCCTGCCTTCAGTCTTGCTCATCAGGCTCTTCATCCCCTTGGTCCTGCTGTTCCTGCCTTTAGTCTTGCTCATCAGGCACTTCCTGCCTTCAGTCTTGCTCATCAGGCCCTTCCTCCCCTTGGTCCTGCTCTCCCTGCCTTCAGTCTTGCTCATCAAGCACTTCCTCCCCTTGGTCCTGCTCTTCCTGCATTCAGTCTTGCTCATCAGGCTCTTCCTCCCCTTGGTCCTGCTCTTCCTGCCTCCTGTTTTGCTCATCAGGCTCTTTCTCCCGTTGTTCCTGCTCTTCCTGTCTTCAGTCTTGCTCATCAGGCACTTCCTCCCCTTGGTCCTGCTCATCGGGCACTTCCTCCCCTTGGTCCTGCTCTACCTGGCTTCAGTCTTGCTCATCAGGCTCTTCCTCCCCTTGGTCCCGCTATTCCTGCCTTCAGTCTTGCTCATCAGGAACTTCCTCCCCTTGGTCCTGCTCTTCCTGTCTTCAGTCTTGCTCACCAGGCTCTTCCTCCCCTTGGTCCTGCTCTTCCTGCCTTCAGTCTTGCTCACCAGGCTCTTCCTCCCCTTGGTCCCGCTTTTCCTGCCTTCAGTCTTGCTCATCAGGCTCTTCCTCCCATTGGTCCTGCACTTCCTGCCTTCAGTCTTGCTCATCAGGCTCTTCCTCCACTTGGTCCTGCTATTCCTGCCTTCAGTCTTGCTCACCAGGCTCTTCCTCCTCTTGGTCCCGCTCTTCCTGCCTTCAGTCTTGCTCACCAGGCTCTTCCTCCCCTTGGTCCCGGTTTTCCTGCCTTCAGTCTTGCTCATCAGGCTCTTCCTCCCCTTGGTCCTGCACTTCCTGCCTTCAGTCTTGGTCATCAGGCTCTTCCTCCCCTTGGTCCTGCTCTTCCTGCCTGCAGTCTTGCTCATCAGGCTCTTCCTCCCCTTGGTCCTTCTCTTCCTGCCTTCAGTCTTGCTCACCAGGCTCTTCCTCCCCTTGGTCCTGCACTTCCTGCCTTCAGTCTTGCTCACCAGGCTCTTCCTCCCCTTGGTCCTGCTCTTCCTGCCTTCAGTCTTGCTCACCAGGCTCTTTCTCCCCTTGGTCCCGCTTTTCCTGCCTTCAGTCTTGCTCATCAGGCTCTTCCTCCCCTTGGTCCTGCTCTTCTTGCCTTCAGTCTTGCTCATCAGGCTCTTCCTCTCCTTGGTCCCGCTCTTCCTGCCTTCAGTCTTGCTCATCAGGCTCTTCCTCTCCTTGGTCCCGCTCTTCCTGCCTTCAGTCTTGCTCATCAGGCTCTTCCTCCCCTTGGTCCCGCTCTTCCTGCCTTCAGTCTTGCTCATCAGGCTCTTCCTCCCCTTGGTCCCGCTCTTCCTGCCTTCAGTCTTGCTCACCAGGCTCTTCCTCCCCTTGGTCCCGCTCTTCCTGCCTTCAGTCTTGCTCATCAGGCTCTTCCTCCCCTTGGTCCCGCTCTTCCTGCCTTCAGTCTTGCTCATCAGGCTCTTCCTCCCCTTGGCCCCGCTCTTCCTGCCTTCAGTCTTGCTCATCAGGCTCTTCCTCCCCTTGGTCCCGCTCTTCCTGCCTTCAGTCTTGCTCATCAGGCTCTTCCTCCCCTTGGTCCCGCTCTTCCTGCCTTCAGTCTTGCTCACCAGGCTCTTCCTCCCCTTGGTCCCGCTCTTCCTGCCTTCAGTCTTGCTCCTCAGGCTCTTCCTCCCCTTGGTCCCGCTCTTCCTGCCTTCAGTCTTGCTCATCAGGCTCTTCCTCCCCTTGGCCCCGCTCTTCCTGCCTTCAGTCTTGCTCATCAGGCTCTTCCTCCCCTTGGTCCCGCTCTTCCTGCCTTCAGTCTTGCTCACCAGGCTCTTCCTCCCCTTGGCCCCGCTCTTCCTGCCTTCAGTCTTGCTCATCAGGCTCTTCCTCCCCTTGGTCCCGCTCTTCCTGCCTTCAGTCTTGCTCATCAGACACGTCCTCCCCTTGGTCCCGCTCTTCCTGCCTTCAGTCTTGCTCATCAGACACGTCCTCCCCTTGGTCCTGCTCTCTCTGTCTGTGGTTTTGCCGTCCTGTCGTCTGTATGTTCTCATTCCTCCTTTGCACGTGCTGGACACGTGTCTATGTTTCCTCTCTCAGGTTTGACAAGCTTCTCTATGTTGGAATAAATGAAGATCGAGAATCTCAGCTCCGAGTCCTTGCCGCTATTACACGAAAGTGAGTGTCATTGTGTGTGTGCACCATGTGGGGGTCAGTACTGATACGGAATAAACATTTATTTCTCACTTGGTGTGTAATGTGGCGCAGGTGACCACTGTCTGTGTCTGTTTCAGGTTTTCCCTGGACCCTGCAGTCGAGCTGTCTCTTGTGATAGAACGCTGTCCTGCAGCAGTGACCGGTGCTGACCTTTATGCTCTCTGTGCAGATGCCATGATGAGCGCCATTAAGGAGAAGATACAGGGTTTAGAAGCAGGTATGTACAGGGAGCAGTGTATGTGTGTGTAGGGTACTACGGGTGCGAGCACCAGGAGCAATGTGTGTGTGCAGTGAAGAGTGCGTGAGTAATAGAAGCAGGGGTCTCAGGCGGGTCACTGGCTCCCTTCTGATTCCCTGCAGGGGTCCCAGGCTCGTTACTAGCTCCCCTCAGGGGTCTCATGCTGTTGACTAATTCCCTGGGGGGGTCTCACTTGTCCTTCATACTCTATCTTTACAGGGCAGGACCAGCCGACGGATCTGGTTGTGCGCATGGAACATTTCATCCAGGCCTCCAGTCGCCTCCAGCCATCTGTGTCACAGACTGAACTACAGAGATACGAGAGGATCCGCAAGCAGTACAGTGCAGAGCAATGAGAGGATCCCCAAGCAGTACAGTGCTGCAGAGCAATGAGAGGATCCACAAGCAGTACAGTGCAGAGCAATGAGAGGATCCGCAATGAGAGGATCCCCAAGCAGTACAGTGCTGCAGACCAATGAGAGGATCCGCAATGAGAGGATACGCAATCAGTACAATGCTGCAGAGCAATGAGAGGATCCGCAAGCAGTACAGTGCTGCAGAGCAATGAGAGGATCCGCAAGCAGTACAATGCTGCAGAGCAATGAGAGGATCCGCAAGCAGTACAATGCTGCAGAGCAATGAGAGGATCCGCAAGCAGTACAGTGCTGCAGAGCAATGAGAGGATCCGCAAGCAATGAGGATCCCTGAGCTGTACAGTGCAGAGCTCCAGCAGGATCCACAAGCAGTCAATGGATCTAAATTCAGACCCTTCAGTACGGCACATACTGCAGCACATTACACCATCGTACTGATACTCCCACCATAGCACATTACGTCCGCATACGAATACTCTGCACTAATCCCTGATTGGCTGTTTCTGATTGTGTCGGTTGTTAATTCCCTGTACATAATTATAATAAAATATATGTTTATTGTAACTTGTTGTAAAGTGATAATTTACTGAGGCTGGACAAGTTTGACCAAGTCCAGAGTCACTGTGAGAGCCCACCTACTTAGACACTGACCGCCTATATTTATACTGTATCATTTTGAAGGACTAGAATTGATAAAGACCAAAAACATGTTAGACCGTTAAAAACAGAAAGTTGCTAATTTGTTATTAATAATTTAAATCAATCAACGATCAACAATTAATAATTTAGCTTAAGACATTTTAATTGACTTATCCAAATTTTATTGACTTTGTGTACTTTGGGAAGACACCTGGTGTACATAGGAGGAAAGAATGGTCACCCGAGACACCCTGGCACCAGTTTTCCAGGGTGGTCGACAATCAGCTGGTGGTGCACTATTTTGGGGTGGTAATCGTAGACCGAATGAACCACTGATCAGTCCACACCATCTTCCTGATGGTCCACCAATAGAATCAGTAAGCTGCAGAGGAGCACAAACCTATACCATTCATCTGAGTATATCTTCGTAAGGATTCAGGTGTCATGCTGTATTGCTTTATAGTGTTTTGGGTGAAGCTCTTCTCTGATGCTGGTCACTTACATGCCAGTGTATCTGAAGTTGTTGATATTCCTTCCAGCAATATTCATTCCGTCTTTGGATTCATCCAGTCCAGCCTCACACATGATGTACTCTGCGTATAAGTTGAATAAATAAGGTGACAATATACAACCTTGTGGCACTCCATTTCCGATCTTGAACCATTCGGTTGTCCCATGTTCAGTTCTGACCATGGCTTCTTGGTCAACATAAAGATTTTTTTAGGAGGAGGATTAGATGTTCTGGTACTCCCATCTATTTAAGGACATGCCACATTTTGTTGTGATCCACACAGTTAAAGGCGTTATATTAGTCTATGAAGCAGTAAAGTAAAGAAGTAAAATTTTTTGGGGAACTCTCTTGCTTTCTCTATTATCCAGTGGATATTGGCAATTTGATCTCTTGTGCCCCTTCCTCTGCGGAACCCGACTTGGTAGTTCCTGGTCCATATATTGTTGGAGTCGAGCTTGTAGAATCTTAAGCATTACCTTGCTGGCATGTGAAATTAGTGCCATTGATCGATAATTGAGGCACAGCCATTCTTTGGGATTGGGATGTAGTCTGACCTTTTCCAGTCTATTGGCCATTGCTGAGTTTTCCAAATGTGTTGGCACAAGGTAAGTAACACTTTCACAGCATCATCTTGTAGAATTTTGAACAGTTCAATTGGGAGTCCATCATCTCCTGCAGCCTTATTATCAGCAAGACATCATAGGGCCCATCTCACTTCACTCTCCAAGATGCCTGGCTCCAACTCATTGGACAAACCACTGAGGCCATCACTGCTGTTAAGATCCTTCCTGCATAGATCTTCAGTGTATTCCTTCCAACTCTTCTTTATCTGATCTTCTGTTAAGTCCCTACCATTATTATATTTTATCACTGCCACTTTTGCATGAAAGCTGCCTTTTAGATTCCCAATTTTCTTGAAGAAATGTCTTGATTTACCCATTCGATTATCTTTTTCAATCTCTTTACATCACTCATTGTATAATGTCTCATTGTATCTTCTTGCTATCCTCTGGAATTCTGCATTCAGTTGGACAAATCTTTTCCTATCTCCAATACCTTTCGCTTTCCCTCTTTCCTGGGCTACTTTTAAAGTCTTATCAGACAGCCCGTTTGACTTCTTACTTTTCTTTCTTTTAGGGATATTCTTTGTTGCTTTTTCTTGGATAATGTTGCAAACGTCGGTCCAAAGTTCTTCAGGCATTCTATCTTCCATATCTAGTACATCGGTCATTCTATCTTCCATGTCTAGTTCCTTAAATCTATTCTTTATTTCCACTGCATATTCACAAGGGATATTATTTATTGCAATAAGAAGCTCGTGGTATGAGCCGCAGTGAGCTACAGGTCTTGCTATTTCTGACCCTATAGAGTTCCTCCATCTTTGGCTGCAATGTATAGAGTCAATCTGATTTCTATGTCGTCCATCTGGTGATGTCCATATGTAGAGTCACCTCTGAGGCTGTTGGAAGATGGTGTTTGCTACGACCAAAGAGTTATCTTGACTGAATTCTACTAATCTCTGACCTGCTTCATTTTGTACTCCAAGGCCAAATTTGCCAGTTATTCCAGGTGTCTTTTGGTTCCCTACTTTAGCTTCCAATATCCTAGGATGACAGTAATATCTTTTCTTGGTGTTATATCTGTGACGTGTTGAATGTCTTTGTAGAACTGGACAACTTCAGCCTCATCAGCATCCATGGTTGGAGCATAGACTTGGACCACTGTGATATTAAATGGCTTGCCTTGAATTCGAATTGAAAACATTCTATAATTTATTGGGTTGTAACCAAGCACGGCTTTGGCCAGTCTTTGCTTGACTAGGATAGTTACACCATTTCTTCTGCAGGATGCTTGACCACAGCAGAAGATTTGGTGGTTGTCTGATGTGAAATGTCCCATTCCAGTCCATTTAAGTTCACCAATTCCCAGAATATCAATGTGACCTTGTCATCTCATTCTTGACCACATCTAGTTGCCTTGGTTCATAGTTCTAACATTCCAGGTTCCTTTTTTGAATTGATCTTTGCAGCAGCGGACTTTCCTTTCTCTTCCAGACACATCCGCAGCTGGGTGTCCTTTTGGCTTTACTTGTACTTGCCCTCTGCTTTTCCTCAGTAATGTGGTAGGCACCTTCTGACCTGAGGGGCTCATCTTCCGGTTCCATATCTTCATGTCACTGGTTGTGCCTGTCCATAAAGTTTTCTTAGCAAAGATACTGGAGTGGTTGCCCGCTCCTTCTCCAGTCTACCGCAATTTGTCTGACCTCTCTGCCATGACCTGCCCATCTTGGCTGACCCCACATGGTATAGCTCATAGCTTCGAAGTACACAATCCCCTTCACTCACATGTGCAGACCTCATAACATGGAGCCGTATCTTGCGTAGATGGTCCTTATGTGGCTGTGGCTCTTTCTGGACAGGCTCGCCAGTACTTGAACACACTTACTATAGTCTACATTATTGTAAATATGTCCAATCTTTTGTCATGTATCTGTATTTATTGATCTTCATGATGGGAGCTGGCCAATAATGGCTGGAATTGGATGAATATATATTCCAAATTTTTTTTATTGATAAAAACAAATTTTCTCTTAACATGAATTCAGAGTCTCAAATCTAAATATGATATTAATGACATAGATCAAGATAATATTTGTCAATAAAACAAACTCTTAGTAGTTTGTGGCTTCATCACTGATCAAAATAGCCAGTGTAATACAAAGTATAGTAAAGAAGAATATTATACTATCAACAAAGATCTGCATGGTTAGAACGTAAGTAGTAACATACAGATGTGAGAGCTGGACCATAAAGAAGGCTGAGCGCTGTAGGAGATGGCTTGATGAGGTCACTGAAGCAATGAACATGAACTTGATGGAGCACAGAGGTGCATTGACTGATTGCATAGTTTCACGATGAGTCAGACACGGGTGAACAAATAAACAACAACAACAACAATATGGCTCATACTTCTTTGAGTCACTTAGACTGGAAATTTAATGTCCACATGAAATTAAAATGATTATGATTGTTGTTGTAAAATTACATAGTTACATAGTATTTAAGGTTGAAAAAAAATACTTTCAGTCCATCAATTTCAACCTTTTAAGATCTCCTCTGATCTGCAATATGCGGATTAACTATTAATTAATTAGTTGTATATAAAATATGTTTTGTTAACAAACAAACATCATGTTTACAGTCTACTTTAAAGATAACAGGCATGCATTTCCAAGAGTAATCAGGAAAAACAATTTAAAAAAGCAGTAAATCCTTGTTTACACTAACAAGTTGGTAATTTTTTATATTTTATGTGTTGAGGAAACTTCCCTCCGCAAAAACCAAAAGTAGTTGCCAATTATGGCTGTATCCCATCTGCCTTGGTATCTCTCCTCCATGTTTCGTATTTGTCACAACCCGCTGCTTCAATGGGCTTGACCAGAACCTAGTTCTGACCTACCCAGCGGGAAAATAAATTGACCAGCACTGGACCACCAGGAACGGCCAAGGGACCACTGGAACCAATAGGCAGAATAGCAGAGTTCCCGACTGTAACCTATTCAGGCAAATGCAGCAACAATATCCCCTGATAGTAAGGATTATTACTCCCACAGAATTAAGCATACACAAAAATTATGTATGTTCAAACTGACAACTATTTATTGGCAAGCATTATGTACTTTACTATCAATTAGAGTCACAACCTTTGACAAACATTCCTCTATCCAACCCCTATGTCCTATTTCCCTAGCCACGTGGGAGGCCTGTCCATTAAGATGACAGCTCACTAATGAACCCAGTTACCCTGGAGCCTAGATGAGTAATTAGTTAATTAGGTCTTTGATCCAGGCTGTCAAGGAGGGTAGCTAGCCAAAACAATGATGGTAAATGAGATATTCATTATTCCTTACTTAACTGAATTACCATGGTTCCAAGCCCCTTAACCTTGTACCCCTTACATTTTACCCCATTCCCCAAGGACTCATGTCATATGTATTATTACATAACCTGACATTATGACTCTAAACATGACAGGGTGACTCTCATACCCAAAATGACATATGCAAGACAAATATGCTGTAGTCACAAACATGGGCAACATTAAACCAATTTATGCCAACAGGACAGCACCTGTCCATATATCCAAGTGTCCAGGTGGTGAAGACTGTGTGTTTGAGTTGTGTCACTTTAATCCATGCCCACCCAGGCCCATAGCAGTTTGTTCAGTCTCCAAAGTGTTAGTGAAATAATACTAATAGCCCTAACATTGTTAGCGTATGTATATATATATATATATATATATATATATATATATATATATAAAATTATCACTCTTTCCATTTAGTGTGATATTTGACTGGGATATAGGCTGTGAAACAGTAATTTTCCATTGTAAGGCATTAGTTATGAAATAGTTAAGTCTACATGACCCATGACTTAGCAGTTTCAGTTACAGACAGTCCACAGGTTTTTATGCATAATAAATATGTATTTTCGGTCATCCCCAAGGTCTAAGAAGTGTTAATTACTGCGCACAAGTGTATCATATAATGTAGATATACGCACAGATTTTACCAAAGTATGTGTTATTCTTATTGGATATCCTATATAAATAAACTGTCATTGGTTGCTAGATGGATTATTTCATTGTCTTTTGTAAACAAGTATAAAAGCTATATCTGGATGTATTTCTGTCAGTAGTAGTCAGTTTTTCAGCCGGTCAGCAGCAGCTATGTTGGGTTTTGCTGCTGATCCACATTTTTCTAAAATGGTTTTGGCGTCCAACTAAGGGGCTGCGCTTAAATGTCTGAAACTCCTTAACTGCAAGATTTGTGGGGGAGCCACTTAACAGTTAATCATAATCATGACCATACATACAGGTTTGCAGAGCCTATTAAACAAATCTGTGTGTAGGATTACTGACATGCTATCTTCCATAAAAACTAGGGGGTTTAGGGGTTAACAACATGAGCCTCACAAACGTACCTCACTTATTTCTACTTCGAAATCTATTATGATTTGTGTTGCTAACATAGAATGCTAAATAGTGCAATTAAGAGAGAAAGGTTAATTGGTGCATGTTATGTTTTAGCTGCCATTCAGTTTAGTTGTATTTTTCTCTCTCACGGGATCTCAATGCAAAGTGAAACGAAATTTCTTCTGTGATTAACTTTCTTGTTAGTATATTGTGTTTTCTGTGAGAAAGAGACAATTAAAAACAGTTGAAATGCAGTCTTAGATAAGTTTTCAGAATGTGCTAGTTTTATTGGCGGTTTGAAATTGTTTGAATTGGCACATTGCCAAAGTTACGGACAGTGATAGTTTTTTTTACAGATAAATAATGTTTGTGAGTATGAAACAAAACTTGGGAATAAAAATAAATTATTTTGTGTGAAAAAATAGTTCTTTGGAAGAATTGAAGTGAATAAAGAAAGACATTGTATGTGAATATTGGTCTGTTGTGAGACCAATAATTACAGAGCCAGGCGGCCCACATTATTGTTAAATAATGACATATTTTGTGTTAAACTGTAGTAAGAGGTTTTGATGTCCCTCCGTGTAGAGTCATTTTTTTCTCTCTTCTTCCAGGAGTCCGTAACAGCCCCTACCTCCCCTCCTTTCCCCAGAAGGTTTACACCCCTAACATATTTAAAGCTGCAGAGCGTAAAGAACTGTGCCATTTAATGATAAAATAAAGTGTTCTAATGAGTTATTTATGTAGATCAGATTACTGTGCACAGAGTAATTGCATACCCTGCGTACCTGCTATGAAGTATTGTGCTGATATTTACTGCCCCCGGGCCTACTCAAACAATTATTTCACTGTAATTATGTTGTCATAGAAAATATTGTGTATTTATCCCCATAGAGTGTAATATGTAATTTGATAAGCTGATTTTATATTACAACTTTATTTGGCCACCAAACTTGTAAACATTTATTTTTGTTTTGCTTTGATTCCTTTTGGTTTAATTATATTTAAGATTACCATATTTTTCCGTGTATGACAAAGTTTTAAAAATGGGGGCGGGGGGGGGGGGGGGGGTCATCTTATACACAGAATACAGCCAATTGGCCTTAGATGTCGTTGTCATTGATCCTCTCCAGGTCGCTTTCTTCCCTTAGTCCCCTTTGCAGTCCCCTCCTGTCTCTCTCCTTTTGCCAACTCCAGCTGCTCTCCCCGCTCTGACCCCCCCAGTGGTGCCCCCTGGTCTCTGTCTGTATCCCCCCTGTGTCACCTCCACTCCCCACTAATACCCCCCAGTGGTGCCCCATTGCAGGCCCTTCCGGTCCTTGTCTGTCTCCCCCCCTGTGCCACCTCCACCTGGTTTCCCCACTATCTCCTCCAGGCTGCTCCTGGCACTCTACCCTCCTTTAACGTCCAGCCGACAGAGCTGTCTCCTCCTCTTGATGGCATGGCTGAGGAGCCCCAGGCATTGCAGCAGAAGGAGCTGCTCTTGCGGGGCTGCTGGGGCTAAAGCTGGCGGAGCTCCTGACACTGGAAGTCGGATTACCTCCTGCAGAGCCTCCTCCGAGCTGGACAGCAGGAGCAGCATGGAGCCTGGAGCCACCCTGCACTCTTCCTCCCTCCAGAGCCAGACTGCACCCCAGGACTAGGCCCAGGGAGAGGATAATCATCAGGACACTGAAGGTAAGGTGAGAACTGAGGAATGTGGTGGGAGATGTGGGCTCCTCATAGTGGCTTGATTTTTATTTTTTTTTGTTTTGGAGTCAAAAACATGTGGTCGTTTTATACATGGGGCCGGCTTATACAAGGAAAAATACAGTAATATATCTATATGATTTGCTAAGTTAGTTGTTTTTTATTTTTTTTTATTTTTATTTTTTTGTTGGTTCTTACAAAGTGATTTAAAAACATGCGCATGTAAATTTTGTGAGCTCACAATTATGTAATCATATGCTATGTGTTGTGTCTTGGATCATGAGTTTATGTAAATTTATCAGCAGATTTTTATGCCAGCAAGACATTTTTCCTGTAGAGATGAAGTTTTCCAAGTGCACAGAGGGGAGCTTAAAACCTCCCGTAGGACTCTGTCTTAGATGTCATGATGGATTGTGGAATGAGGACATTGAAGCCAGTTAAAGAGATAGAACGAACTGAAAGAAAAGAGAGTGTTCAAACCCCATCCAAGAGGGTGGAGCTTAGTGACGTGGAGAATGTAATGCTTAATGACCCACCCACTCCTTCCGACTCCACCCCTGACACCTCACAGCCTATGTCAGAAGAACCAACCTCTTCTAATTGATAATGGTCTAGACGATTCCGGGGTGGAGCTGGCTGTCAAAGGAGAAGGAGGTAGATTTGCTAAATACCTTTGCAATGACATTGTTGTGAAAAAGTGGCTGATGGGACAGAATCACGAGTGAACTGGGCCCTTGAATGTGAGTGTGAGTACGTAGTGCCAGTAATGTGAGTATCGAGTGTGAGTGCCATGTGCAGTGAGTGCTGTGCGAGAAATTGAAGAGAAAGAGTGTGTTTAAACATATGTTTACAGGGGTATGAAGTGTGTGAGCAGAGAGTGTCCATTATATCTGACTGACGGTGTAATAAAATTGCTTCTAGGGAATATAATAGGAAATCTGATTTCAGATTAATATTTGTGTTGTGATACTATATATTTTTTATATCGTTGGCCATTTTGGATAATCAAAATTAAGGTTTTATTAAAGGCTGGTTCCTAATTGTGTTAATTGTTGGTAAAGGTTGATATTTAATTGTATTGCAAGTAAATAAGTAATTGGTAAAATACTGGGTTATTAAAGAAGAAAATATTTTTACGGTTTTATTACAATAAAAAAACTGTTTAAAGCATATCATTTGCAAATTATATTACATTCATTGAAGCTGAACTATTTAAAACATTATACTGGTACACTGGCCAAAATCCAATGTTTTCAGAACTCCCGGTACTATTCAAGGTTGGGTACAAAAATGTTTTGATAAGAATGAAACCGTTTTGTTTAAAAGAACAAAAAAACAAACAAACAAAAACAGCTTGAAATACCCAATATATCTTTTTGAGATAATTGTAGTAGCACAGTACATTTTTTTAAATAATATTTAGGTGCAAAAGTATCTGTTCAATAGAATTAATTATTATAAAGGTTTAACAAGGCGAAATTATTTTATGTGTTATGTTCTGTTTATTCATGCTGGATAAACACTATAATATTGTGACATCTATTCCTTTTAAATATACAAACTGTTGCAAGATAAAATAAGTAATGTCTTATCACTTATATACATAATTAGTAGTATTGAAACTGTTCTAATGATAATTTTTGCTGCTTTAGCAGGAGTACAAAATAATGGTTCATTATATCTTTTACAAGTATTTAATATGGTTGTTACCTTTGCATGATTTACATTATCACTTAATTTTAGTTTATATCATCTCTTGTTTATTACAGAGTTATGCATATGTTAAATTTATGTTACAGTTGGGGACAATTTAGGATAAGTATATATAATGTGAGGATGTTTAGTTAAAAGATGTATGGAAGTTTCTTGTATGATAGATCTTTATATGTTTGGATTCATATCACACTTGTCTACCCCAAAAGAAGATGACAGGAACAGCACAGTTTGACTTTTGTTCAATCATACCCTGCCGAGAAATTGAGTAAAGTCTGAAATGGTCAGACAAATATATGTGCATAGTGTACTCTAGAAATTACAATAAAGTGTTCAGTTTGGAACTTGACCCCATGAACGACCCTCAATGTAGATTAAGACTACCACCAGCAGCCAAGTGGGCATTGCCCAGATGTAAAAACAAGAATGAGCATAACTAAGGAAAATAGTGAAACTGGATGTAAAAAAGGGCCAAGATTGCAACCCTATCTGCCTGACTCTCAAAACTCCAAAGCACTGTGATTCAGGACTCTATGTCTGGGGAGTCGATATAGGTGGAAGGGATCCAATTGGATGGATTTGGATACAAGTTTTGAATCCAAAGCCAGGAGATGATCCTGATATTCTCAGAACCCCAACTACACCTAAAGAACCACTGCTAAAACGATCAGTAGTGACTTATCTGAACGTCTGAGAAGGAATACTAATTAGGGAAAGAAGAAGTTGTCATGCATACACTCTGGGTTCTTAGTAATAATCACTGAAAACTTCATTGGTTATTAAATTATATCTATCATCTAAGTGCATCATAATACAATGAGTATAAAGGGACATTGGTTCTAAGGCCTAGTTATTGGTAATTGGTTGGAGAATTAAGTAAGGCCATTTTCTCTGCATTAACCATTATTTATATCGATGGCACAGCTATTTGGACTGTCTTTTGATTACATATAACAGTGTATGTGGATGATTTCATCCACCCATTGGATTCTTTTCTTGTTATATGGAAACAGGTGCTCACTTGTTTTCCTGGATATATTGTCTTAATATCAAGATTTCATCTTTTGTTGCTCCCGTTTTACTGATTGTAAAGCTTTCATTCAACAGACTATAATACCTGGACTGTGAAGCTTCATGCTATGGATTCCATTTTTGAATGATTCCTTATAGTATTCCATGAATCAAATCATATTAATAAACTTGAGATTTTCTGATGTATATATTGATGCTCTATTTAGAATTATTGATTCTTTTAAAATGTTCTTGTTAGGAAGGTATTAAGGTAAAAGGTGCAAAGGACTCCATGGGATAAGATCTAATATCTTCATGTTGTAGGAAACTCATCCGACTGAATTTTTAGAGACCATGAGTTTCTTTAAATTGTCAGTCTGAAGATCTCTACTTCCTAATACATTTATCTTTTTAGCTCTATTAGTGAAATTTATGTTAAGATTATACCCTGTCATATTTGTATTCTTTATTTTTGATGATAATTTTCATTGTCATAGGGGGGAGAGTTAGGGAAATAATACTAATATCCTTAAATTATTTAAAATTAGCACTCTTTCCAGTTAGTGGGATATTTGGCTGGGATATAGGCTATGAAACAGTAATTTTCCATTGTAAGGCATTAGTTATGAAATAGTTAAGTCTACATGACCCATGACTTAACAGTTTTAGTTGCAGACAGTATACAGGTTTTCATACATAATAAATATGTATTTTCCGTCATGCCCAAGGGTCTAGTAAGTGTTGTTTACTGCGCACAAGTGTATCATATAAAGTAGATATACGCACAGTTTTTACCAAAGTATGTGTTATATTCTTATTGGATATCCTATATAAATAAACTGGTCACTGGTTGCGAGATGGATGATTTCATTGTCTTATGTAAACAAGTATAAAAGGCTGTGTCTGGATATATTCAGTTTTCTAGTTGGTCAGCAGTAGCCATGTTGGGTTTTGCTGCTGATCCACATTTCTTCCTAATAAACTCTAATAATGAGAAAATTACCAAAGGACTCTGTACTTCGAAACCATTCCTGATAACACAAAACAAAGTGTTGTGAGTATGAGTTATTTTCTACAACAAAAGTCCATAGGCCCCCCTGGGTGTCACAAATCAAAAACATGGCAGCAACAAAATAACTTCAGTGCTGTTAAATCCTTGGGCCAAAATGGTGGCATCAGTCAAGGGATCTTGGGGTTTGGGCAGTGTTCCTAGAGAAAATAGGAAGACAGTGTGCTTAGTCCCAAAATTCCAGAGAACTGCGCTCTGATGAGGCTCTGCGCTCCAGCCTGGTGCTGTGGGATCTCCCCCTGTCCGGTGCCCCCATTAAACAAGACACCTCCAAAGGAAGGAGAAGAGATGACTGGGCATGTGAGACTCAGCAGCGTATCCTTTGGAGGTGTCTTGTTTAATGAGGGGCACCAGACGGGGAGATCCCACAGCACCAGGCTGGAGCGCAGCGTCATCAGAGCGCACTTACCCCTGTCGGTAATGTTCACATATTTGACATTACAGTTACTTTTGGATTGGAAAAGCTGAGAAAAAGTAACTGTAAACATTGTGCTGGACGTGACATTGAATTCATGAGTGATCACTTTTGCTTATGTTTTTATGAATCTAAAAATTAATGTATAAGATTTTTAATAAAAAATTAGAAAATTGGTTGAAGCGTCTTCATAGACGTTTGAAGTTAAAAGATTTTAGATGTGAACCATACAGTGTGAGAGCTCAGACATTCACAGAGTTGGTTCTAAAAGATGTTCCTGCAACACTTTCCCACCATGTCTATCAGAATTAGAGCGCCACTTGATTTTCAGAAACATTACACCGTTACAGCGTGGGCGGCGCAGTCATTGTGTTGGATTACAGTAAGAACAGATCTGGAATTTGATCTCAACTGTCAAATGTGTTACCCTCTAAAGTAATTCACTCCTCCTTCTTTATGTTGGGTCTAGCTGATCACGGATGGTATTGGCAGTGGTTATATGGATGAAACCCATGCAAAAGTCCTGGTTCTAAAATATTCTGGGACACCAGTGATGTTTACACTTGTTAAAGTACATAAGACCTTAGTAGACATCTTTGATGGGAGAGAATTCTGAAGTGAAATGCTGTGGTGTTGCAGGTTGCTATGGCAACAGTGACAGCTGAACATTAGCTTTCTGCATGAGACTCAGATCTTCTGCTCCCATTCTTATGAGCCAAACAGCACTAACATTGCTGATACCTAACACTTCTCTACTTATTGCTGTGAGGTATCATGACGCATTAAACCATTTCCTATTAAGGGACCAGATTCTGAAGCAGCCTCCTTCCAGGGAATCCCTGGCACCGATACACAGAAACTTGCAAAGGAGAGGACCTAACTGGTTGGTTCCATTCATTGGCCGGACCAGCTGGTCCCTCCTCATGTCCTAACTGGTTTGATCAATTAATTGGCCAGTCCAACTGGGCCTTCTCTTGACCTAACAATGGGATCTGTTCATTGATCCGACCATCTGGTCCCTCCTCCTGACAATATTATGGCACCTACTGCATCAATAGATTTAGTTCTGCAGCCAGTGGGTCAGGTGATTGTAACATTCATTAGAGATACAGCTTTTGGAGCCATTCATGAAGACGATATGTTGTCGATGTTACCAGTTTGTAAAGACGTCTTCAACGGCTCTTGACATCATTATTGAATTACCTGGTTCAGGAGCTCCACCAATGAGATTTTGAAAACTGTATTACAGTATATTTTGTGAACAATTACTTTTATTTTGAGAAAAGTTTTTATCTTTAGCTGCGACAGATACGGGAGGCAATGGATCCATCATGGCCTCATCTTTTCATGGGACAATTTGAAAACACACTTAGTTGGATCTACCATTTACCAAACATATTGTTTCATACACGCCCTCTTTATGATTTGGTTTGGATCGGAGGATTTGCTTATGGAGTCAATTAGTCGTGTGAATCCTTGGTATGGCCCAGTGACACTCTTTACAACTATTAATTGGTTGCCATGTTGTGAAAGTTTGGTTACATTTTACAAACCTCTATTTCTCAAAACTAATGTCTGGGAACCTTCCAATCATTGCTAATGGTCAACATCCAACTATCTTAGAAATGGCCCAAGATGTGCTCCGATGAGGAGAGTGACCCTCATACTGGTCTTGGAGAGAGACGTTGCAAGACCCCTCTAATGCACTAACACCGGGAGCGTGACATTGGTCAGCAATATGACATAATTAATGATTCAAAAAAGTAATCTTTAATATAAATCTCACAAGGGGAGAGGCGAGTTTGTCTGACAAATAGCGATTACATTTTCAGACACAATGTGTCCCACCGATGCACCGATCTCCATTGACTTGTATTAGAGGTCTCCATTGGCAATGGTGGGAGAGCCTGATTATTTATTCCCTTATTATTTATGCTTGTTCTTAAAACCTTTAGACCCTAACCCCTCCACACTACATGTAATTACCTCATCTGTGTGGAGACAAACTTCACCCGGAGGCAGATTATTTGAAAATGAATTTAATGTTGAATATGCCATTATAAGTGATTGTTTGCGCTGCGGAATATGTTGGCGCGTTATAAATAAAGGATAATAATAATAATATTCGATTTTATTAATGAGCAAAATTATATAAGTAGCTCTGGCTGGGGTATTACAGTGGCCCTTTAATAAGAGCCTTACAGATATGGGTGAGAGATCCGGTTAATGGAGGTTATTGAAAGGAGAGAACTAATGAACATTTATTGGCCCCTAACATAAGAGGTCGCCCGGTCAAACTTATATAATTGTGGGCCATACTCCTTGTAGCGGAACCCATCACTGTTTTACCCTGTTTTATGATTATTATGGTTAAAATATGATCCTACTATATGTATGTTGGTTGATGCTCTGCAGAATATTGTCCCAGACATTTACAGCTACTTGGCATGGGAGATAATCTTGTTACAGCGACTCTGCATAAGATAAAGGAAGTCTATTGTATACAGTGTTTTCATTCTCAGATAAGAACAAAGAAGTGTAATTGAATCAATGTCTGATTGTATCAAAGTTGCCAGGGAGGTGTGACCCCCCTATTGTTCTCTTTATGTGTATTGTGTGTGGCCAAATATGGGCATGGGTATTACCTGTGGCCAAAGAGATGTATAAATATTTCTGCAATAACAAAATAAAGTCAGTATTCATTTGACTCCCAAATTGTGTGTCGTCCAAATTGGGAGGTCGGGAATGGTGAGACTGTAGTGCTTCTTGGGTATTTTACCGTATACCAGCGGAGATATTGAACTACGTGTTCCAGCTCCGTTACATTTGGTGGCAAGTGTCGGAATTGTTCCCACGGTCAGAAGGACAGCTACAGGAGACACCATTCCGTGGAGTACAAATTGAGGGCAACGCTAGTATCCGTACAGCGCCCCTGGCTACAGCAGGATGGAACCGGCTAGTTTTCAGACAGCGTTCCATCATGAGGAGGAGGAGGCGGCCGCGGACTACAGGGATGCAGACAGAAAGGAACTCATGGTTACAGTACCTCGTATTACCCCACAGAATGAGTTTGGAAGAGAACTCCAAAGCAGACTGGCCTTTTTCCCAGGTACGCTTCCCATGAAAACCTTGGAATGGTTAATGACAGATGTCCACAAATTCATAATGGAAAAGCAGCGGGCACGGGAGCGGTCCATCTTGGGAGCTGCTAACCCACCTCCCACCATTAACCCCCCCCCAGCACTGCGTCCGGGTGGTGGGAACTACCAAACCCCTGCACGGTACATCAGGTGCCACACGTGTAACCAGCAGGGTCACATGCAGAGAGACTGTCCCAGAAACAGAAACCGCTCCACGTGGAATACTCCAACTAATTCCCCTCCCCAGCGACAGTGTGTACCCCAGGGAGCTGAAGGTGTCGTCCTTCCTCCCCAGCAGCAGTGTGTACCCCAAGGGGCCGAAGGTGTCGTCCTTCCCCGCCAGCGCCAGTGTGTACCCCAGGGAGCCGAAGGTGTTGTCCTTCCTCCCCAGCGGCAGTGTGTTCCCCAGGGAGCCGAAGGTGTCGTCCTTCCTCCCCAGCGGCAGTGTGTACCCCAGGGGGCCGAAGGTGTCATCCTTCCCCCCCAGCAGCAGTGTGTACCCCAGGGAGCTGAAGGTGTCGGCCTTCCCCCCCAGCGGCAGTGTGTACCCCAGGGGGCCGAAGGTGTCATCCTTCCCCCCCAGCAGCAGTGTGTACCCCAGGGAGCTGAAGGTGTCGGCCTTCCCCCCCAGCAGCAGTGTGTACCCCAGGGAGCTGAAGGTGTCGGCCTTCCCCCCCAGCGGCAGTGTGTACCCCAGGGAGCAGAAGGTGCCGTCCTTCCTCCCCAGCGGCAGCGTGAACCCCAGGGGACAGAAGGTGTCGTCCTTTCCCCCCAGCGGCAGTGTGGACCCCAGGGAGCTGAAGGTGTCGGCCTTCCCCCCCAGCGGCAGTGTGTACCCCAGGGAGCTGAAGGTGTCGTCCTTCCTCCCCAGCGGCAGTGTGTACCCCAGGGAGCTGAAGGTGTCGGCCTTCTCCCACAGCGGCAGTGTGTACCCCAGGGAGCAGAAGGGGCCGTCCTTCCTCCCCAGCAGCAGTGTGAACCCCAGGGGGCAGAAGGTGTCGTCCTTTCCCCCCAGCGGCAGTGTGAACCCCAGGGGGCAGAAGGTGTCGTCCTTCCCCCTCAGCGGCAGTGTGAACCCCAGGGGGCAGAAGGTGTCGTCCTTCCCCCCCAGCGGCAGTGTGTACCCCAGGGAGCAGAAGGTGTCGACCTTCCTCCACAGCGACAGTGGGTACCCCAGGGGGCCAAAGGTGTCGTCCTTCCCCCCCAGCGGCAGTGTGAAACTCAGGGGGCAGAAGGTGTCGTCCTTCCCCCCCAGCGACAGTTTACCCTAACCAGGGGAGACACCAATCTCCCAGACGGCGCAGATGGGACCGTGGTCTCTGCGCCCACAGCTTGTCCAGATCCCCAACTACCGTCACTGGGACAACCGGAGGAGGGGGTAAGTACAAATTCCCCTCCCCAGCTAACTTCTAATGTGGCCCCAGGGTTAACAGAGGAAATGTTAACCCCCACTGACCCCCACGTTTCCCTGGCTACTGAGCCGGAATATGTCCCAAGTACCCCAGCAGAAGAGCTGACAGCGGGGCAGAGTGCAGTCGGCCTCTGCCCTCCCTTTGTCCCTTGTACAGAGCAGGAGGTCCTGCAGGTTATACCAGCAGAAGAGCTGGCATCAGGGCAGAGTGCCGCTGGCCTCTGCCCCTCAAGTCCCCTTAGCGTGTTGCTCCATCACCCCAGCAAAATATCCAGGTGCCTGGTTAGACTTCCCCCCAAAGGGGAGATGTGTGACGAAGTGCCCTTCGCCACTTTGGCTTGGAGAGGACTGTTTGCCAGCCTCCTGCCCTGCGACTATGGCCCTGGTACATATTGCCCTTTGGAACCAGTGTTCGGCCATACCAGAGTGTATGCCACTCATTCTGGCCCTTTACATACAGGGGGTCATTCTGTACTTGCCCTGTGGGAGCGGTGATACCCCAGATAGCTATGCTATGGAGCCCATTCATATGATGAAAGACTATGGGAAAGACTTTAGCTACTTGGCAATTGAACTGTGTGAAGAGGATCTGAGCGCTATTCGGTAGTTTTGTGCGCTCAGATCCCAGCTATCTGGGGATATGGGAAATGTGAGTAAATGTGAATTGCAGTAATGCTGATGGGTTGTCAAACTAGAGAATTGACCAACAAATACTTTTGTCCGGACATCCCCAGGCCGATCCGTTGGGATCAGACAGTGTATGCCGGCTTATGGTCACGGGGGAGGTGTGTAGCGGAACCCATCACTGTTTTACCCTGTTTTATGATTATTATGGTTAAAATATGATCCTACTATATGTATGTTGGTTGATGCTCTGCAGAATATTGTCCCAGACATTTACAGCTACTTGGCATGGGAGATAATCTTGTTACAGCGACTCTGCATAAGATAAAGGAAGTCTATTGTATACAGTGTTTTCATTCTCAGATAAGAACAAAGAAGTGTAATTGAATCAATGTCTGATTGTATCAAAGTTGCCAGGGAGGTGTGACCCCCCTATTGTTCTCTTTATGTGTATTGTGTGTGGCCAAATATGGGCATGGGTATTACCTGTGGCCAAAGAGATGTATAAATATTTCTGCAATAACAAAATAAAGTCAGTATTCATTTGACTCCCAAATTGTGTGTCGTCCAAATTGGGAGGTCGGGAATGGTGAGACTGTAGTGCTTCTTGGGTATTTTACCGTATACCAGCGGAGATATTGAACTACGTGTTCCAGCTCCGTTACACTCCTAAAGCAAGATGGGTCTCTGTACACCATGTATATTTGCTTACTTGTCCAGGAGGGAATTTGTGACGCAGGCGCAGGACTCGTCTCACGTGTTGATCCCAGGTAAATGGCGCTAAAGACATTTATGTTGCTCAATGAATGTGGCCAAAGGTGGCCAAGTCTGGGCAAGTCTTCGATTATAAACGTAACTCGGCAATCCAATGGGCACTGACTGGGCGGCTCCTACACCTTTACACCCATCTCTCAGCCAGAGCCTACACACTCCCCTTAATGACCTTATGAGGATGGAGTCAAAAAAATAAACCCTTAGAGACTGATCGGTCTCACACTTGTGAATCGATGAATGAAGACCATGGAGGGGTGGAGGATATCTCATCTGAATACTATTAAACCCAATGAGGACCAATGTAATTGCTTTATTTATGACTTGTTTGGTCCAGTAGTCTCTGCTCAGATCTTATTATTTTGTTTTCTTGGGGTCAGTTATACAATGTTTTAGAAAAATAAAAAGATAAGCACGACCGTTACAACTTATTTTCACATTTATATGTAATTATTTTGTACTCCAGACATCTATATTCTTTATTGAGCCTGCTTCTTGCAGTTTATATTGTTCTAATAAACTAATGAGCGTTTCGTTAGACCTGATGACTGCAGTAACCCCAGCTCCGGTCATTGCCTCTACATTAATAACTGGCCTATTTGTTATGTTTGTTCCTTAAGCGTGGTTGCCTCTGATACCGGCCATTCTGATATTTTGGGAGCCCACCATCCTGGAAGCCCCTCCATGAGACATATTAGGAATGAAATGTGATTTTTCTTTATCGTTCTGGTCACTTGTTTCTATCGATGCGACATTTGTAGGATCTAATGGGCTTTGGAGATTCCCATAGTATTGGCTGATGTATCCTTCCCTTCATGTCTCTACATGTGGACATGGCCGTGCTACTGACCACCAGTGCCCAAATGTGTCAGACTGACCACCAGTGCCCTAATGTCTCTACTGACCACCAGTGCCCTAATGTGCCAGACTGACCACCAGTGCCCTAATGTGTCTACTGCCCACCAGTGCCCTAATGTCTCTACTGACCACCAGTTCCCTAATGTCTCTACTGACCACCAGTGCCCTAATGTGTCTACTGACCACCAGTGCCCTAATGTCTCTATTGACCACCAGTGACCTAATGTGTCAGACTGACCACCAGTGCCCTAATGTCTCTATTGACCACCAGTGCCCTAATGTGTCAGACTGACCACCAGTGCCCTAATGTGTCAGACTGACCACCAGTGCCCTAATGTTTCCGACTGACCACCAGTGTCCTAATGTGTCAAACTGACCACCAGTGCCCCAATGTTTCTACTGACCACCAGTGCCCTAATGTGTCTACTTACCACCAGTTTCCTAATGTGTCTACTGCCCACCAGTGCCCTAATGTCTCTACTGACCACCAGTGCCCTAATGTGTCTACTGACCACCAGTTTCCTAATGTGTCTACTGCCCACCAGTGCCCTAATGTCTCTACTGACCACCAGTGCCCTAATGTGTCTACTGACCACCAATGCCCTAATGTGTCAGACTGCCCACCAGTGTCCTAATGTGTCTACTGCCCACCAGTGCCCTAATGTGTCAGACTGACCACCAGTGCTTTAATGTGTCTACTGCCCACCAGTGCCCTAATGTGTCAGACTGACCACCAGTGCCCTAATGTCTCTACTGCCCACCAGTGCCCTCATGTCTCTACTGACCACCAGTGCCCTAATGTGCCAGACTGACCACCAGTGCCCTAATGTGCCAGACTGACCACCAGTGCTCTAATGTGTCAGACTGACCACCAGTGCCCTAATGTGTCATACTCACCACCAGTGCCCTAATGTCTCTACTGACCACCAGTGGCCTAATGTGTCTACTGACCACCAGTGTCCTAATGTGTCAGACTGACCACCAGTGCCCTAATGTCTCTACTGACCACCAGTGCCCTAATGTGTCAGACTGACCACCAGTGGCCAATTGTGTCTACTGACCACCAGTGTCCTAATGTGTCAGACTGACCACCAGTGCCACAATGTCTCTACTGACCACCAGTGCCCTAATGTGCCAGACTGACCACCAGTGCCCTAATGTGTCTACTGACCACCAGTGCCCTAATGTGTCAGACTGACCACCAGTGCCATAATGTGTCAGACTGACCACCAGTGCCCTAATGTCTCTACTGACCACCAGTGCCCTAATGTTTCAGACTGACCACCAGTGCCCTAATGTGTCTACTGCCCCCCAGTGCCCTAATGTCTCTACTGACCACCAGTGCCCTAATGTCTCTACTGACCACCAGTGCCCCAATGTGTCTACTGATCACCAGTGTCCTAAAGTGTCAGACTGACCACCAGTTCCCTAATGTCTCTACTGACCACCAGTGCCCTAATGTGTCTACTGACCACCAGTGCCCTAATGTGTCAGACTGACCACCGGTGCCCTAAAGTCTCTATTTACCACCAGTGCCCTAATGTCTTTATTGACCACCAGTGCCCTAATGTCTCTATTGACCACCAGTGCCCTAATGTGTCAGACTGACCACCAGTGCCCTAATGTGTCTACTGACCACCAGTGTCCTAATATGTCAGACTGACCACCAGTGTCCTAATGTGTCAGACTGACCACCAGTGCCCCAATGTCTCTACTGACCACCAGTGCCCTAATGTGTCTACTGCCCACCAGTTCCCTAATGTGTCTACTGCCCACCAGTGTCCTAATGTGTCAGACTGACCACCAGTGCCCTAATGTCTCTACTGACCACCAGTGCCCTAATGTGTCTACTGCCCACCAGTGTCCTAATGTGTCAGACTGACCACCAGTGCCCCAATGTCTCTACTGACCACCAGTGCCCTAATGTGTCTACTGCCCACCAGTGCCCTAATGTCTCTACTGACCACCAGTGCCCTAATGTGTCTACTGACTACCAGTGCCCTAATGTCTCTACTGACCACCATAGCCCTAATGTCTCTACTGACCACCAGTTCCCTAATGTGTTAGACTGACCACCAGTACCCTAATGTCTCTACTGACCACCAGTGCCCTAATGTGTCAGACTGACCACCAGTGTCCTAATGTGTCAGACTGACCACCAGTGCCCCAATGTCTCTACTGACCACCAGTGCCCTAATGTGTCTACTGCCCACCAGTTCCCTAATGTGTCTACTGCCCACCAGTGTCCTAATGTGTCAGACTGCCCACCAGTGCCCTAATGTCTCTACTGACCACCAGTGCCCCAATATGTCTACTGATCACCAGTGTCCTAATGTGTCAGACTGACAACCAGTGCCCTAATGTGTCAGACTGACCACCAGTGCTTTAATGTGTCTACTGCCCACCAGTGCCCTCATGTCTCTACTGCCCACCAGTGCCCTCATAACTCTATTGACCACCAGTGCCCTAATGTCTCTACTGACCACCAGTGCCCTAATGTGCCAGACTGACCACCAGTGCCCTAATGTGTCAGACTGACCACCAGTGCCCTAATGTCTCTACTGACCACCAGTGCCCTAATGTTTCAGACTGACCACCAGTGTCCTAATGTGTCAGACTGACCACCAGTGCCCCAATGTCTCTACTGACCACCAGTGCCCTAATGTGTCTACTGACTACCAGTGCCCTAATATGTCAGACTGCTGACCAGTGCCCTAACATCTCTACTGACCACCAGTGCCCTAATGTCTCTACTGACCACCAGTGCCCTAATGTCTCTACTGCCCATCAGTGCCCTAATGTCTCTACTGACCACCAGTGCCCTAATGTGCCAGACTGACCACCAGTGCCCTAATGTGCCAGACTGACCACCAGTGCCCTAATGTGTCAGACTGACCACCAGTGCCATAATGTGTCAGACTGACCACCAGTGCCCTAATGTCTCTACTGACCACCAGTGCCCTAATGTGTCTACTGACCACCAGTGCCCTAATGTGTCAGACTGACCACCAGTGCCGTAATGTCTCTACTGACCACCAGTGCCATAATGTCTCTACTGCCCACCAGTGCCCTAATGTCTCTACTGACCACCAGTCCCCTAATGTGTCTACTGACCACCAGTACCCTAATGTGTCTACTGACCACCAGTTCCAGACTGACCACCAGTGCCCTAATGTCTCTGCTGACCACCAGTGCCCTAATGTGTCAGACTGACCACCAGTGCCCCAATGTCTCTACTGACCACCAGTGCCCTAATGTGTCAGACTGACCACCAGTGGCCTAATGTGTCTACTGACCACCAGTGTCCTAATGTGTCAGACTGACCACCAGTGCCCTAATGTCTCTACTGACCACCAGTGCCCTAATGTGTCAGACTGACCACCAGTGGCCAATTGTGTCTACTGACCACCAGTGTCCTAATGTGTCAGACTTACCACCAGTGCCCCAATGTCTCTACTGACCACCAGTGCCCTAATGTGCCAGACTGACCACCAGTGCCCTAATGTGTCTACTGACCACCAGTGCCCTAATGTGTCAGACTGACCACCAGTGCCATAATGTGTCAGACTGACCACCAGTGCCCTAATGTCTCTACTGACCACCAGTGCCCTAATGTTTCAGACTGACCACCAGTGCCCTAATGTGTCTACTGCCCCCCAGTGCCCTAATGTCTCTACTGACCACCAGTGCCCTAATGTCTCTACTGATCACCAGTGTCCTAAAGTGTCAGACTGACCACCAGTTCCCTAATGTCTCTACTGACCACCAGTGCCCTAATGTGTCAGACTGACCACCGGTGCCCTAAAGTCTCTATTTACCACCAGTGCCCTAATGTCTTTATTGACCACCAGTGCCCTAATGTCTCTATTGACCACCAGTGCCCTAATGTGTCAGACTGACCACCAGTGCCCTAATGTGTCTACTGACCACCAGTGTCCTAATGTGTCAGACTGACCACCAGTGTCCTAATGTGTCAGACTGACCACCAGTGCCCCAATGTCTCTACTGACCACCAGTGCCCTAATGTGTCTACTGCCCACCAGTTCCCTAATGTGTCTACTGCCCACCAGTGTCCTAATGTGTCAGACTGCCCACCAGTGCCCTAATGTGTCTACTGCCCACCAGTGTCCTAATGTGTCAGACTGACCACCAGTGCCCCAATGTCTCTACTGACCACCAGTGCCCTAATGTGTCTACTGCCCACCAGTGCCCTAATGTCTCTACTGACCACCAGTGCCCTAATGTGTCTACTGACTACCAGTGCCCTAATGTGTCTACTGACCACCAGTGCCCTAATGTCTCTACTGACCACCAGTGCCCTAATGTCTCTACTGACCACCATAGCCCTAATGTCTCTACTGACCACCAGTTCCCTAATGTGTTAGACTGACCACCAGTGCCCCAATGTCTCTACTGCCCACCAGTTCCCTAATGTGTCTACTGCCCACCAGTACCCTAATGTGTCAGACTGACCACCAGTGCCCTAATGTGTCAGACTGCCCACCAGTGCCCTAATGTCGCTACTGACCACCAGTGCCCCAATATGTCTACTGATCACCAGTGTCCTAATGTGTCAGACTGACAACCAGTGCCCTAATGTGTCAGACTGACCACCAGTGCCCCAATGTCTCTACTGACCACCAGTGTCCTAATGTGTCAGACTGACCACCAGTGCCCTAATGTGTCAGACTGACCACCAGTGCCCTAATGTGTCTACTGCCCACCAGTGCCCTCATGTCTCTACTGCCCACCAGTGCCCTCATGTCTCTACTGACCACCAGTGCCCTAATGTCTCTACTGACCACCAGTGCCCTAATGTGTCAGACTGACCACCAGTGCCCTAATGTCTCTACTGACCACCAGTGCCCTAATGTCTCTACTGACCACCAGTGCCCTAATGTTTCAGACTGACCACCAGTGTCCTAATGTGTCAGACTGACCACCAGTGCCCCAATGTCTCTACTGACCACCAGTGCCCTAATGTGTCTACTGACCACCAGTGCCCTAATGTGTCAGACTGCTGACCAGTGCCCTAACATCTCTACTGACCACCAGTGCCCTAATGTCTCTACTGACCACCAGTGCCCTAATGTCTCTACTGCCCATCAGTGCCCTAATGTCTCTACTGACCATCAGTGCCCTAATGTCTCTACTAACCACCAGTGCCCTAATGTGTCTACTGACCACCAGTGCCCTAATGTGTCAGACTGACCACCAGTGCCTAATGTCTCTACTGACCACCAGTGCCCTAATGTCTCTACTGACCACCAGTGCCCTAATGTGTCTACTGACCACCAGTACCCTAATGTGTCTACTGACCACCAGTTCCAGACTGACCACCAGTGCCCTAATGTCTCTACTGACCACCAGTGCCCCAATGTGTCTACTGATCACCAGTGTCCTAAAGTGTCAGACTGACCACCAGTTCCCTAATGTCTCTACTGACCACCAGTGCCCTAATGTGTCTACTGACCACCAGTGCCCTAATGTGTCAGACTGACCACCGGTGCCCTAAAGTCTCTATTTACCACCAGTGCCCTAATGTCTTTATTGACCACCAGTGCCCTAATGTCTCTATTGACCACCAGTGCCCTAATGTGTCAGACTGACCACCAGTGCCCTAATGTGTCTACTGACCACCAGTGTCCTAATGTGTCAGACTGACCACCAGTGTCCTAATGTGTCAGACTGACCACCAGTGCCCCAATGTCTCTACTGACCACCAGTGCCCTAATGTGTCTACTGCCCACCAGTTCCCTAATGTGTCTACTGCCCACCAGTACCCTAATGTGTCAGACTGACCACCAGTGCCCTAATGTGTCAGACTGCCCACCAGTGCCCTAATGTCACTACTGACCACCAGTGCCCCAATATGTCTACTGATCACCAGTGTCCTAATGTGTAAGACTGACAACCAGTGCCCTAATGTGTCAGACTGACCACCAGTGCCCCAATGTCTCTACTGACCACCAGTGTCCTAGTGTGTCAGACTGACCACCAGTGCCCTAATGTGTCAGACTGACCACCAGTGCCCTAATGTGTCTACTGCCCACCAGTGCCCTCATGTCTCTACTGCCCACCAGTGCCCTCATGTCTCTACTGACCACCAGTGCCCTAATGTCTCTACTGACCACCAGTGCCCTAATGTGTCAGACTGACCACCAGTGCCCTAATGTCTCTACTGACCACCAGTGCCCTAATGTCTCTACTGCCCACCAGTGCCCTAATGTTTCAGACTGACCACCAGTGTCCTAATGTGTCAGACTGACCACCAGTGCCCCAATGTCTCTACTGACCACCAGTGCCCTAATGTGTCTACTGACCACCAGTGCCCTAATATGTCAGACTGCTGACCAGTGCCCTAACATCTCTACTGACCACCAGTGCCCTAATGTCTCTACTGACCACCAGTGCCCTAATGTCTCTACTGCCCATCAGTGCCCTAATGTCTCTACTGACCATCAGTGCCCTAATGTCTCTACTAACCACCAGTGCCCTAATGTGTCTACTGACCACCAGTGCCCTAATGTGTCAGACTGACCACCAGTGCCCTAATGTCTCTACTGACCACCAGTGCCCTAATGTCTCTACTGCCCACCAGTGCCCTAATGTCTCTACTGACCACCAGTACCCTAATGTGTCTACTGACCACCAGTTCCAGACTGACCACCAGTGCCCTAATGTCTCTACTGACCACCAGTGCCCTAATGTGTCTACTGATCACCAGTGTCCTAAAGTGTCAGACTGACCACCAGTTCCCTAATGTCTCTACTGACCACCAGTGCCCTAATGTGTCTACTGACCACCAGTGCCCTAATGTGTCAGACTGACCACCGGTGCCCTAAAGTCTCTATTTACCACCAGTGCCCTAATGTCTTTATTGACCACCAGTGCCCTAATGTCTCTATTGACCACCAGTGCCCTAATGTGTCAGACTGACCACCAGTGCCCTAATGTGTCTACTGACCACCAGTGTCCTAATGTGTCAGACTGACCACCAGTGTCCTAATGTGTCAGACTGACCACCAGTGCCCCAATGTCTCTACTGACCACCAGTGCCCTAATGTGTCTACTGCCCACCAGTTCCCTAATGTGTCTACTGCCCACCAGTGTCCTAATGTGTCAGACTGACCACCAGTGCCCTAATGTCTCTACTGACCACCAGTGCCCTAATGTGTCAGACTGACCACCAGTGCCCTAATGTCTCTACTGACCACCAGTGTCCTAATGTGTCAGACTGACCACCAGTGTCCTAATGTGTCAGACTGACCACCAGTGCCCCAATGTCTCTACTGACCACCAGTGCCCTAATGTGTCTACTGCCCACCAGTGCCCTAATGTCTCTACTGACCACCAGTGCCCTAATGTCTCTACTGACCACCAGTACCTAATGTGTCATACTGTCCACCAGTGCCCTAATGTCTCTACTGACCACCATAGCCCTAATGTCTCTACTGACCACCAGTTCCCTAATGTGTTAGACTGACCACCAGTACCCTAATGTCTCTACTGACCACCAGTGCCCTAATGTGTCAGACTGACCACCAGTGTCCTAATGTGTCAGACTGACCACCAGTGCCCCAATGTCTCTACTGACCACCAGTGCCCTAATGTGTCTACTGCCCACCAGTTCCCTAATGTGTCTACTGCCCACCAGTACCCTAATGTATCAGACTGACCACCAGTGCCCTAATGTGTCAGACTGCCCAGCAGTGCCCTAATGTCTCTACTGACCACCAGTGCCCCAATATGTCTACTGATCACCAGTGTCCTAATGTGTCAGACTGACCACCAGTGCCCCAATGTCTCTACTGACCACCAGTGTCCTAATGTGTCAGACTGACCACCAGTGCCCTAATGTGTCAGACTGACCACCAGTGCCCTAATGTGTCTACTGCCCACCAGTGCCCTCATGTCTCTACTGCCCACCAGTGCCCTCATGTCTCTACTGACCACCAGTGCCCTAATGTCTCTACTGACCACCAGTGCCCTAATGTGTCAGACTGACCACCAGTGCCCTAATGTCTCTACTGACCACCAGTGCCCTAATGTTTCAGACTGACCACCAGTGTCCTAATGTGTCAGACTGACCACCAGTGCCCCAATGTCTCTACTGACCACCAGTGCCCTAATATGTCAGACTGCTGACCAGTGCCCTAACATCTCTACTGACCACCAGTGCCCTAATGTCTCTACTGACCACCAGTTCCCTAATGTCTCTACTGACCATCAGTGCCCTAATGTCTCTACTAACCACCAGTGCCCTAATGTGTCTACTGACCACCAGTGCCCTAATGTGTCAGACTGACCACCAGTGCCGTAATGTCTCTACTGACCACCAGTGCCCTAATGTCTCTACTGCCCACCAGTGCCCTAATGTCTCTACTGACCACCAGTACCCTAATGTGTCTACTGACCACCAGTTCCAGACTGACCACCAGTGCCCTAATGTCTCTACTAACCACCAGTGCCCTAATGTGTCAGACTGACCACCAGTGCCCCAATGTCTCTACTGACCACCAGTGTCCTAATGTGTCAGACTGACCACCAGTGCCCTAATGTGTCAGACTGACCACCAGTGCCCTAATGTGTCTACTGACCACCAGTTCCCTAATGTCTCTACTGACCACCAGTGCCCTAATGTCTACTGACCACCAGTGTCCTAATGTCTACTGACCACCAGTGTCCTAATGTCTCCACTGACCACCAGTGCCCTAATGTGTCAGACTGACCACCAGTGCCCTAATGTCTCTACTGACCACCAGTGCCCTAATGTCTCTAATGACCACCAGTGTCCTAATGTGTCAGACTGACCACCAGTGCCCTAATGTTTCTACTGACCACCAGTGCCCTAATGTGTCAGACTGACCACCAGTGCCCTAATGTCTCTACTGACCACCAGTACCCTAATGTGTCAGACTGACCACCAGTGGCCTAATGTGTCTACTGACCACCAGTGTCCTAATGTGTCAGACTGACCACCAGTGCCCCAATTTCTCTACTGACCACCAGTGCCCTAATGTCTCTACTGACCACCAGTGCCCTAATGTGCCAGACTGACCACCAGGGCCCTAATGTGTCTACTGACCACCAGTGCCCTAATGTGTCAGACTGACCACCAGTGCCATAATGTGTCAGACTGACCACCAGTGCCCTAATGTCTCTACTGACCACCAGTGCCCTAATGTCTCTACTGACCATCAGTTCCCTAATGTCTCTACTGACCACCAGTGCCCTAATGTGTCTACTGACCACCAGTGCCCTAATGTGTCAGACTGACCACCAGTGCCCTAATGTCTCTATTTACCACCAGTGCCCTAATGTCTCTACTGACCACCAGTGCCCTAATGTGTCAGACTGACCACCAGTGCCCTAATGTGTCTACTGACCACCAGTGTTCTAATGTGTCAGACTTACCACCAGTGTCCTAATGTCTCTACTGACCACCAGTGCCCTAATGTTTCAGACTGACCACCAGTGCCCTAATGTCTCTACTGACCACCAGTGCCCTAATGTCTCTACTGACCACCAGTTCCCTAATGTCTCTACTGACCACCAGTGCCCTAATGTCTCTACTGACCACCAGTGCCCTAATGTGTCAGACTGACCACCAGTGCCCTAATGTGTCATACTGACCACCAGTGCCCTAATGTCTCTATTGACCACCAGTGCCCTAATGTCTCTATTGACCACCAGTGCCCTAATGTGTCAGACTGACCACCAGTGCCCTAATGTGTCTACTGACCACCAGTGTCCTAATGTGTCAGACTGACCACCAGTGCCCTAATGTCTCTACTGACCACCATAGCCCTAATGTCTCTACTGACCACCATAGCCCTAATGTCTCTACTGACCACCAGTTCCCTAATGTGTCAGACTGACCACCAGTACCCTAATGTCTCTACTGACCACCAGTGCCCTAATGTGTCTACTGACCACCAGTGCCCTAATGTCTCTACTGACCACCAGTGTCCTAATGTCTCTACTGACCACCAGTGCCCCAATCTGTCTACTGACCACCAGTGCCCTAATGTCTCTACTGACCACCATAGCCCTAATGTCTCTACTGACCACCAGTTCCCTAATGTGTCAGACTGACCACCAGTACCCTAATGTCTCTACTGACCACCAGTGCCCTAATGTGTCAGACTGACCACCAGTGTCCTAATGTGTCAGACTGACCACCAGTGCCCCAATATCTCTACTGACCACCAGTGCCCTAATGTGTCTACTGCCCACCAGTGCCCTAATGTGTCTACTGCCCACCAGTGCCCTAATTGTGTCAGACTGCCCACCAGTGCCCTAATGTCTCTACTGACCACCAGTGCCCTAATGTGTCAGACTGACCACCAGTGTCCTAATGTGTCTACTGACCACCAGTGCCCTAATGTGTCAGACTAACCACCAGTGCTTTAATGTGTCTACTGCCCACCAGTGCCCTCATGTCTCTACTGACCACCAGTGACCTAATGTGCCAGACTGACCACCAGTGCCCTAATGTGTCAGACTGACCACCAGTGTCCTAATGTCTCTACTGACCACCAGTGCCCTAATGTTTCAGACTGACCACCAGTGTCCTAATGTGTCAGACTGACCACCAATGCCCCAATGTCTCTACTGACCACCAGTGCCCTAATGTGTCTACTGACCACCAGTGCCCTAATGTGTCAGACTGCCGACCAGTGCCCTAATGTGTCTACTGACCACCAGTGCCCTAATGTCTCTACTGACCACCAGTGCCCTAATGTCTCTACTGCCCACCAGTGCCCTAATGTCTCTACTGACCACCAGTGCCCTAATGTGTCTACTGACCACAAGTGCCCTAATGTGTCAGACTGACCACCAGTGCCGTAATGTCTCTACTGACCACCAGTGCCCTAATGTGTCTACTGACCACCGGTACCCTAATGTGTCTACTGACCACCAGTTCCAGACTGACCACCAGTGCCCTAATGTCTCTACTAACCACCAGTGCCCTAATGTGTCAGACTGACCACCAGTGCCCTAATGTGTCAGACTGACCACCAGTGCCCTAATGTGTCAGACTGACCACCAGTGCCCTAATGTGTCAGACTAACCACCAGTGCCCTAATGTCTCTATTAACCACCAGTGCCCCAATGTCTCTACTGACCACCAGAGTCCTAATGTGTCAGACTGACCACCAGTGCCCTAATGTGTCAGACTGACCACCAGTGTCCTAATGTCTCTACTGACCACCAGAGTCCTAATGTGTCAGACTGACCACCAGTGTCCTAATGTGTCAGACTGAACACCAATGCCCCAATGTCTCTACTGACCACCAGTGTCCTAATGTCTCTACTGACCACCAGTGCCCTAATGTGTCAGACTGACCACCAGTGCCCTAATGTCTCTACTGACCACCAGTGCCCTAATGTCTCTACTGCCCTCCAGTGTCCTAATGTGTCAGACTGACCACCAGTGCCCTAATGTTTCTACTGACCACCAGTGCCCTAATGTGTCATACTGACCACCAGTTCCCTAATGTGTCTACTGCCCACCAGTGCCCTAATGTGTCAGACTGACCACCAGTGCCCTAATGTGTCAGACTGACCACCAGTGCCCTAATGTGTCTACTGACCACCAGTTCCCTACTGTCTCTACTGACCACCAGTGCCCTAATGTTTACTGACCACCAGTGTCCTAATGTCTACTGACCACCAGTGCCCTAATCAGTCAGACTGACCACCAGTGCCCTAATGTCTTTACTGACCACCAGTGCCCTAATATGTCTACTGACCACCAGTGCCCTAATGTCTCTACTGACCACCAGTGTCCTAATGTGTCAGACTGCTGACCAGTGCCCTAATGTCTTGACTGACCACCAGTGCCCTAATGTGTCTACTGACCACCAGTGCCCTAATGTATCTTCTGACCACCAGTGCCCTAATGTGTCTACTGACCACCAGTCCCCTAATGTGTCTACTGACCACCAGTGCCCTAATGTCTTTACTGACCACCAGTGCCCTAATGTCTTTACTGACCACCAGTGCCCTAATATGTCTAGTGACCACCAGTGCCCTAATGTCTCTACTGACCACCAGTGCCCTAATGTCTCTACTGACCACCAGTGCCCTAATGTGTTTTCTGACCAACGGTTCCAAACTGACCAACAATGCCCTAATGTCTCTGCTGACCACCAGTGCCCTAATGTCTCTGCTGACCACCAGTGCCCTAATGTGTCTACTGCCCACCAGAGCCCTAATGTCTCTACTGACCACCAGTGCCCTAATGTCTCTACTGACCACCAGTACCCTAATGTGTCTACTGACCACCAGTTCCAGACTGACCACCAGTGCCCTAATGTCTCTACTGACCACCAGTGCCCCAATGTGTCTACTGATCACCAGTGTCCTAAAGTGTCAGACTGACCACCAGTGCCCTTAATGTCTCTACTGACCACCAGTGTCCTAATGTGTCAGACTTACCACCAGTGCCCCATTGTCTCTACTGACCACCAGTGCCCTAATGTGTCTACTGACCACCAGTGTCCTAATGTGTCAGACTTACCACCAGTGCCCTAATGTTTCTACTGACCACCAGTGCCGTAATGTGTCAGACTGACCACCAGTTCCCTAATGTGTCAGACTGACCACCAGTTCCCTAGAGTGTCTACTGCCCACCAGTGCCCTAATGTGTCTACTGACCACCAGTGCCCTTATGTGTCTACTGACCACCAGTGCCCTAATGTGTCAGACTGACCACCAGTGCCCTAATGTCTTTACTGACCACCTGTGCACTAATATGTCTACTGACCACCAGTGCCCTAATATGTCAGACTGCCCACCAGTGCCCTAATGTCTCTACTGACCACCAGTGCCCTAATGTCTCTACTGACCACCAGTGCCCTAATGTCTCCACTGACCACCAGTGCCCTAATGTCTCCACTTACCACCAGTGCCCTAATGTGTCAGACTGACCACCAGTGCCCTAATGTGTCAGACTGACCTCCAGTGCCCTAATGTCTACTGACCACCAGTGTCCTAATGTCTACTGACCACCAGTGTCCTAATGTCTCTACTGACCACCAGTGCCCTAATGTGTCAGACTGACCACCAGTGCCCTAATGTCTTTACTGACCACCAGTGCCCTAATATGTCTACTGACCACCAGTGCCCTAATGTCTCTACTGACCACCAGTGTCCTAATGTGTGAGACTGCTGACCAGTGCCCTAATGTCTCTACTGACCACCAGTGCCCTAATGTGTCTACTGACCACCAGTGCCCTAATGTCTCTACTGACCACCAGTGCCCTAATGTGTCTACTGACCACCAGTCCCCTAATGTGTCTACTGACCACCAGTGTCCTAATGTGTCTACTGACCACCAGTGCCCTAATATGTCTACTGACCACCAGTGCCCTAATGTGTCTACTGACCACCAGTGCCCTAATATGTCTACTGACCACCAGTGCCCTAATGTGTCTACTGACCACCAGTGCCCTAATATGTCTACTGACCACCAGTGCCCTAATGTCTTTACTAACCACCAGTGCCCTAATATGTCTACTGACCACCAGTGCCCTAATGTCTCTACTGACCACCAGTGCCCTAATGTGTCTACTGACCACCAGTTCCAGACTGACCACCAGTGCCCTAATGTCTCTGCTGACCACCAGAGCCCTAATGTCTCTATAGACCACCAGTACCCTAATGTGTCTACTGACCACCAGTTCCAGACTGACCACCAGTGCCCTAATGTCTCTACTGACCACCAGTGCCCTAATGTGTCAGACTGACCACCAGTGCCCTTAATGTCTCTACTGACCACCAGTGTCCTAATGTGTCAGACTGACCACCAGTGCCCTTAATGTCTCTACTGACCACCAGTGTCCTAATGTGTCAGACTGACCACCAGTGCCCCAATGTCTCTACTTACCACCAGTGCCCTAATGTGTCTACTGACCACCAGTGTCCTAATGTCTCTACTGACCACCAGTGCCCTAATGTCTCTACTGACCACCTGTGCCCTAATGTGTCAGACTGACCACCAGTGCCCTAATGTCTCTACTGACCACCAGTGCCCTAATGTGTCAGACTGACCACCAGTGTCCTAATGTGTCAGACTGACCACCAGTGCCCTAATGTGTCTACTGACCACCAGTGTCCTAATGTCTCTACTGACCACCAGTGCCCTAATGTCTCTACTGACCACCTGTGCCCTAATGTGTCAGACTGACCACCAGTGCCCTAATGTCTCTACTGACCACCAGTGCCCTAATGTGTCAGACTGTCCACCAGTGCCCTAATGTGTCAGACTGACCACCAGTGCCCTAATGTGTCAGACTGTCCACCAGTGCCCTAATGTGTCAGACTGACCACCAGTGCCCTAATGTGTCAGACTGACCACCAGTGCCCTAATGTCTCTACTGACCACCAGTGCCCTAATGTGTCAGACTGACCACCAGTGCCCTAATGTGTCAGACTGACCACCAGTGCCCTAATGTGTCTACTGAACACCAGTGTCCTACTGTGTCAGACTGCCCACCAGTTCCAGACTGACCACCAGAGCCCTAATGTGTCTACTGAGCACCAGTACCCTAATGTGTCTACTGACCACCAGTTCCAGACTGACCACCACTGCCCTAATGTCTCTACTGACCACCTGTGCCCTAATGTTTCAGACTGACCACCAGTGTCCTAATGTGTCAGACTGACCACCAGTGCCCTAATGTGTCGGACTGACCACCAGTGCCCTAATGTGTCAGACTGACCACCAGTGCCCTAATGTGTCTACTGACACCAGTGTGCTAATGTGTCAGACTGCCCACCAGTTCCAGACTGACCACCAGAGCCCTAATGTGTCTACTGAGCACCAGTTCCAGACTGACCACCAGTGCCCTAATGTGTCAGACTGACCACCAGTGCCCTAATGTGTCAGACTGACCACCAGTGCCCTAATGTGTCTACTGACCACCAGTGTCCTAATGTGTCAGACTGACCACCAGTGTCCTAATTTTTTCAGACTGACCACCAGTGCCCTAATGTGTCTACTGACCACCAGTGCCCTAATGTGTCTACTGACCACCTGTGCCCTAATGTGTCAGACTGACCACCAGTGCCCTAATGTGTCTACTGACCACCAGTGCCCTAATGTGTCTACTGACCACCAGTGCCCTAATGTGTCAGACTGACCACCAGTGCCCTAATGTGTCAGACTGACCACCAGTGCCCTAATGTGTCTACTGACCACCAGTGCCCTAATGTGTCAGACTGACCACCAGTGCCCTAATGTCTCTACTGACCACCAGTGCCCTAATGTGTCAGACTGACCACCAGTGTCCTAATGTGTAAGACTGACCACCAGTGCCCCAATGTGTCTACTGACCACCAGTGCCCCAATGTGTCTACTGACCACCAGTGCCCTAATGTGTCTACTGACCACCAGTGCCCTAATGTGTCAGACTGACCACCAGTGCTCTAATGTCTCTACTGACCACCAGTGCCCTAATGTGTCTACTGACCACCAGTGCCCTAATGTGTCAGACTGACCACCAGTGCCCTAATGTCTCTACTGACCACCAGTGCCCTAATGTGTCAGACTGACCACCAGTGCCCTAATGTGTCAAACTGTCCACCAGTGCCCTAATGTGTCAGACTGACCACCAGTGCCCTAATGTGTCAGACTGTCCACCAGTGCCCTAATGTGTCAGACTGACCACCAGTGCCCTAATGTGTCAGACTGACCATCAGTGCCCTAATGTCTCTACTGACCACCAGTGCCCTAATGTGTCAGGCTGACCACCAGTGCCCTAATGTGTCAGACTGACCACCAGTACCCTAATGTGTCTACTGAACACCAGTGTCCTAATGTGTCAGACTGACCACCAGTTCCAGACTGACCACCAGAGCCCTAATGTGTCTACTGAGCACCAGTACCCTAATGTGTCTAATGACCACCAGTTCCAGACTGACCACCAGTGCCCTAATGTCTCTACTGATCACCTGTGCCCTAATGTTTCAGACTGACCACCAGTGCCCTAATGTGTCTACTGAACACCAGTGTCCTAATGTGTCAGACTGCCCACCAGTTCCAGACTGACCACCAGAGCCCTAATGTGTCTACTGAGCACCAGTACCCTAATGTGTCTAATGACCACCAGTTCCAGACTGACCACCAGTGCCCTAATGTCTCTACTGACCACCTGTGCCCTAATGTTTCAGACTGACCACCAGTGTCCTCATGTGTCAGACTGACCACCAGTGCCCTAATGTGTCAGACTGACCACCAGTGCCCTAATGTCTCTACTGACCACCAGTACCCTAATGTGTCAGACTGACCACCAGTGCCCTAATGTGTCAGACTGACCACCAGTGCCCTAATGTGTCTACTGAACGCCAGTGTCCTAATGTGTCAGACTGCCCACCAGTTCCAGACTGACCACCAGAGCCCTAATGTGTCTACTGAGCACCAGTACCCTAATGTGTCTACTGACCACAAGTTCCAGACTGACCACCAGTGCCCTAATGTCTCTTCTGACCACCTGTGCCCTAATGTTTCAGACTGACCACCAGTGTCCTAATGTGTCAGACTGACCACCAGTGCCCTAATGTGTCAGACTGACCACCAGTGCCCTAATGTGTCTACTGAACACCAGTGTCCTAATGTGTCAGACTGCCCACCAGTTCCAGACTGACCACCAGAGCCCTAATGTGTCTACTGAGCACCAGTTCCAGACTGACCACCAGTGCCCTAATGTGTCAGACTGACCACCAGTGCCCTAATGTCTCTACTGACCACCAGTGCCCTAATGTTTCAGACTGACCACCAGTGTCCTAATGTATCAGACTGACCACCAGTGCCCCAATGTGTCTACTGACCACCAGTGCCCTTATGTGTCTACTGACCACCAGTGCCCTAATGTGTCTACTGACCACCAGTGCCCTAATGTGTCTACTGCCCACTAGTGCCCTAATGTGTCAGACTGACCACCAGTGCCCTAATGTGTCAGACTGACCACCAGTGCCCTAATGTGTCTACTGACCACCAGTTCCCTAATGTCTCTACTGACCACCAGTGCCCTAATGTCTCTACTGACCACCAGTGCCCTAATGTGTCTACTGACCACCAGTGTCCTAATGTGTCAGACTGACCACCAGTGCCCTAATGTGTCTACTGACCACCAGTGCCCTAATGTCTCTACTGACCACCAGTGCCCTAATGTCTCTACTGACCACCAGTGCCCTAATGTGTCTACTGACCACCAGTGCCCTAATGTGTCAGACTGACCACCAGTGCCCTAATGTGTCTACTGACCACCAGTTCCCTAATGTCTCTACTGACCACCAGTGCCCTATTGTGTCTACTGACCACCAGTGTCCTAATGTGTCTACTGACCACCAGTGCCCTAATGTGTCTACTGACCACCAGTCCCCTAATGTGTCCACTGACCACCAGTACCCTAATGTGTCTACTGACCACCAGTTCCAGACTGACCACCAGTGCCCTAATGTCTCTACTGACCACCAGTGCCCTAATGTCTCTACTGACCACCAGTACCCTAATGTGTCTACTGACCACCAGTTCCAGACTGACCACCAGTGCCCTAATGTGTCTACTGACCACCAGTGCCCTAATGTGTCAGACTGACCACCAGTGCCCTAATGTGTCAGACTGACCACCAGTGCCCTAATGTGTCAGACTGACCACCAGTGCCCTAATGTCTCTACTGACCACCAGTGCCCTAATGAGTCTACTGACCACCAGTTCCAGACTGGCCACCAGTGCCCTAATGTGTCTACTGACCACCAGTTCCAGACTGGCCACCAGAGCCCTAATGTTTCAGACTGACAACCAGTGCCCTAATGTGTCTACTGACCACAAGTGCCCTAATGTGTCAGACTGACCACCAGTGCCCTAATGTCTCTACTGACCACCAGTGCCCTAATGTGTCAGACTGACCACCAGTGCCCTAATGTGTCAGACTGACCACCAGTGCCCTAATGTGTCTACTGAACACCAGTGTCCTAATGTGTCAGACTGACCACCAGTGTCCTAATGTGTCAGACTGACCACCAGTGCCCTAATGTGTCTACTGACCACCAGTGCCCTAATGTGTCAGACTGACCACCAGTGCCCTAATGTGTCAGACTGACCACCAGTGCCCTAATGTGTCAGACTGACCACCAGTGCTCTAATGTCTCTACTGACCACCAGTGCCCTAATGTCTCTACTGACCACCTGTGCCCTAATGTTTCAGACTGACCACCAGTGTCCTAATGTGTCAGACTGACCACCAGTGCCCTAATGTGTCAGACTGACCACCAGTGCCCTAATGTGTCTACTGACCACCAGTGTCCTAATGTCTCTACTGACCACCAGTGCCCTAATGTCTCTACTGACCACCTGTGCCCACCAGTTCCAGACTGACCACCAGAGCCCTAATGTGTCTACTGAGCACCAGTACCCTAATGTGTCTACTGACCACCAGTTCCAGACTGACCACCAGTGCCCTAATGTCTCTACTGACCACCTGTGCCCTAATGTTTCAGACTGACCACCAGTGTCCTAATGTGTCAGACTGACCACCAGTGCCCTAATGTGTCAGACTGACCACCAGTGCCCTAATGTGTCTACTGACCACCAGTGTCCTAATGTCTCTACTGTCCACCAGTGCCCTAATGTCTCTACTGACCACCTGTGCCCTAATGTTTTAGACTGACCACCAGTGCCCTAATGTGTCTACTGACCACCAGTGCCCTAATGTGTCAGACTGACCACCAGTGCCCTAATGTGTCTACTGACCACCAGTGCCCTAATGTGTCAGACTGACCACCAGTGCCCTAATGTCTCTACTGACCACCAGTGCCCTAATGTTTCAGACTTACCACCAGTGTCCTAATGTATCAGACTGACCACCAGTGCCCCAATGTGTCTACTGACCACCAGTGCCCTTATGTGTCTACTGACCACCAGTGCCCTAATGTGTCTACTGACCACTAGTGCCCTAATGTGTCAGACTGACCACCAGTGCTCTAATGTCTCTACTGACCACCAGTGCCCTAATGTGTCTACTGACCACCAGTGCCCTAATGTGTCAGACTGACCACCAGTGCCCTAATGTGTCAGACTGACCACCAGTGCTCTAATGTCTCTACTGACCACCAGTGCCCTAATAGGTCTACTGACCACCAGTGTCCTAATGTGTCATACTGACCACCAGTGCCCCAATGTGTCTACTGACCACCAGTGCCCTTATGTGTCTACTGACCACCAGTGCCCTAATGTGTCTACTGACCACTAGTGCCCTAATGTGTCAGACTGACCACCAGTGCTCTAATGTCTCTACTGTCCACCAGTGCCCTAATAGGTCTACTGACCACCAGTGTCCTAATGTGTCAGACTGACCACCAGTGCCCCAATGTGTCTACTGACCACCAGTGCCCTAATGTGTCTACTGACCACCAGTGCCCTAATGTGTCTACTGCCCACCAGTGCCCTAATGTGTCAGACTGACCACCAGTGCCCTAATGTGTCAGACTGACCACCAGTGCCCTAATGTGTCTACTGACCACCAGTTCCCTAATGTCTCTACTGACCACCAGTGCCCTAATGTCTCTACTGACCACCAGTGCCCTAATGTCTCTACTGCCCACCAGTGCCCTAATGTGTCAGACTGACCACCAGTGTCCTAATGTGTCTACTGACCACCAGTGCCCCAATGTCTCTACTGACCACCAGTGCCCTAATGTGTCTACTGCCCACCAGTGCCCTAATGTGTCAGACTGCCCACCAGTGCCCTAATGTGTCTACTGACCACCAGTACCCTAATGTGCCAGACTGACCACCAGTGCTCTAATGTCTCTACTGACCACCAGTGTCCTAATGTGTCTACTGACCACCAGTGCCCTAATGTGTCTACTGACCACCAGTTCCAGACTGACCACCAGTGCCCTATAACACTATTTTTACCCGTAATTCCCTGTATAACAACCTGCCTCGCTATAACACTATTTTTACCCGTAATTCCCTGTATAACGCACTGCCTCGCTATAACGCTATTTCTACCCTTAATTCCCTGTATAACGCACTGCCTCGCTATAACACTATTTTTACCCGTAATTCCCTGTATAACGCACTGCCTCGCTATAACGCTATTTCTACCCGTAATTCCCTTTATAACGCACTGCCTCGCTATAACGCTATTTCTACCCTTAATTCCCTGTATAACGCACTGCCTCGCTATAACGCTATTTCTACCCTTAATTCCCTGTATAACGCACTGCCTCGCTATAACGCACTGCCTCGCTATAACGCTATTTCTACCCTTAATTCCCTGTATAACGCACTGCCTCGCTATAACGCTATTTCTACCCTTAATTCCCTGTATAACGCACTGCCTCGCTATAACGCACTGCCTCGCTATAACGCTATTTCTACCCTTAATTCCCTGTATAACGCACTGCCTCGCTATAACGCTATTTCTACCCTTAATTCCCTGTATAACGCACTGCCTCGCTATAACGCACTGCCTCGCTATAACGCTATTTCTACGCGTAATTCCCTGTATAACGCACTGCCTCGCTATAACGCTATTTCTACGCGTAATTCCCTGTATAACGCACTGCTTTGCTATAACGCTATTTTACCCTTAATTCCCTGTATAACGCAGTCCCTCGCTATAACGCTATTTCTACCCCTAATTCCCTGTATAAGGCACTGCCTCGCTATAACGCTATTTCTACCTGTAATTCCCTGTATAAGGCACTGCCTCGCTATAACGCTATTTCTACCTGTAATTCCCAGTATAACGCAGTCCCTCGCTATAACGTTATTTTTACCTGTAATTCCCTGTATAAGGCACTGCCTCGCTATAACGCTATTTCTACCCGTAATTCCCTGTATAACGCAGTCCCTCGCTATAACGCTATTTTTACCCGTAATTCCCTGTATAATGCGCTGCCTCGCTATAACGCTATTTCTACCCCTAATTACCCATGAGTTCCCCTGTCTACCCCATGTTACACTGCCCCATTTAGCGCAGTTTCGCTTAACAGCGCCAAACCAGGTATAGCTGTATATGAATTATTTTAACGTTTCCTACTTTTTATTTTAAGAAAGTAAAATATATTAGTAGAACTGCGCTACATTCTGAGATCTATCCTGTTTTTTGTCTAAAAGCAGATTTAGGCCGACCTGGTGGCGCTCGTGGTCATCCTTCGGTTCTCTTTAGCTTTTTAAGTTTTATTTTCAGTTTGGAAGATTCAGGCAAAATCTTCACCGAGGGTGGGATGGGACCTCAGCTGAAGCTCTGTCCCAGTGGTTTCCAAGGTTTTTTTTTATTATTACACTTACAAGTTGCCCAGTGTCTTGGTGTGGACCACTTAGGTTTCATATTTTTTGCCGTTCCAGTTGTAGTGCGGCGCCTCAGCCCTACACCAAATATAGACCAAGGCCTAACATGTAATGACAGAAATGTGATTCACAGAGCAGATGTCTTTGGTGTAAACCCATTGAGGACTTGGAATGGTGACCAAGAGAAACACGTTGTGTGAGATGATGGCGCTGGCTCTATTGTGTAGTAGTGGGTCACGTGCCAGTACAAGCATTGCCCAAGGTGATGAGAGAGAGTGGGGGTTTTATTTATCTGCTCTACTGAGAATGAAGGAGCAGAGAAGAAGTGGCCATGTGAGAGCATGTGAAGATTACTATCCCTCTATGGACAGCCCAAGCCCCCAAAGGATTGGTTATTACATGACTCATTGGCTTGAACCACAACCAATAAATTAGCACCACAACCTAGAAGAATGATGAGCTTTGCAGATAGTTTATACTGTGACCTAAATAGCCAGGTGTGGAATGTACCCAGCATCCATACAATCATCTTCTCATCCCATTATATCTCTTCTCCTATACAATCATCTTCTCATCCCATTATATCTCTTCATCTATTCAATCATCTTCTCATCCCATTCTATCTTCTCCTATAAAATCATCTTCTCATCCCATTATATCTCTTCTCCAATACAATCATCTTCTCATACCGTTTTATCTCTGCTTCTATACAATCATCTTCTCATCCCATTATATCTTCTGCTATACAATCATCTTCTCATCCCATTCTATCTTCTCCTATACATTCATCTTCTCATCCCATTATATCTTCTGCTATACAATCATCTTCTCATCCCATTCTATCTTCTCCTATACAATCATCTTCTCATCCCATTCTATCTTCTCCTATACAATCATCTTCTCATCCCATTCTATCTTCTCCTATACAATCATCTTCTCATCCCATTCTATCTTCTCCTATACAATCATCTTCTCATCCCATTCTTTCTTCTCCTATACAATCATCTTCTCATCCCATTATATCTCTTCTCCTATACAATCATCTTCTACTCCCATTCTATCTTCTCATATACAATCATCTTCTCATCCCATTCTATCTTCTCCTATACAATCATCTTCTCCTCCCATTCTATCTTCTCCTATACAATCATCTTCTCATCCCATTCTATGTTCTCCTATACAATCATCTTCTCATCCCATTCTTTCTTCTCATATACAATCATCTTCTCATCCCATTCTATTTTCTCCTATACAATCGTCTTCTCATCCCATTCTATCTTCTCCTATACAATCGTCTTCTCATCCCATTCTATCTTCTCCTATACAATCATCTACTCATCCCATTCTATTTTCTCCTATACAATCGTCTTCTCATCCCATTCTATCTTCTCCTATACAATCATCTTCTCATCCCATTCTATCTTCTCCTATACAATCATCTTCTCATCCCATTCTATTTTCTCCTATACAATCGTCTTCTCATCCCATTCTTTCTTCTCCTATACATTCATCTTCTCATCCCATTCTATCTTCTCCTATACAATCATCTTATCATCCCATTATATCTCTTCTCCTATACAATCAACTTCTCATCCCATTCTATCTTCTCCTATACAATCATCTTCTCATCCCATTCTATCTTCTCCTATACAATCATCTTCTCATCCCTTTCTATCTTTTCCTATACAATCATCTTCTTATCCCTTTCTACCTTCTCCTATACAATAATCTTCTCATTCTATTATATCTCTTCCTCTATACAATCATCTTCTCATCCCATTCTATCTTCTCCTATACAATTTTCTTCTCATCCCATTCTATCTTCTCCTAAACAATCATCTTCTCATACCATTCTATCTTCTTCTATACAATCATCTTCTCATCCCATTATATCTCTGCTCCTATACAATCATCTTCTCATCCCATTATATCTCTTCTCCTATACAATCATCTTCTCATCCCATTATATCTCTTCTCCTATACAATCATCTTCTCATCACATTCTATCTTCTCCTATACAATCATCTTCTCATCCCATTCTATCTTCTCCTATACAATCATCTTCTCATACCGTTTTATCTCTGCTCCTATACAATCATCTTCTCATCCCATTCTATCTTCTCCAATACAATCATCTTCTCATACCATTTTATCTCTGCTCCTATACAATCATTTTCTCATCCCATTCTTTTTTCTCCTATACAATCATCTTCTCAGCCCATTCTAACTTCTCCGATACAATCCTCTTCTCATCCCATTCTAATTTCTCTGATACAATCATCTTCTCATCCCATTCTATCTTCTCCGATACAATCATCTTCTTATCCGATTCTATCTTCTCCGATACAATCATCTTCTCATCCCATTCTATCTTCTCCTATACAATCATCTTCTCATCCCATTCTATTTTATCCTATACAATTATCTTCTCATCCCATTCTATTTTATCCTATACAATTATCTTCTCATCCCATTCTATCTTCTCCTATACAATCATCTTCTCATCCCATTCTATCTTCTCCTATACAATCATCTTCTCATCCCATTCTATCTTCTCCTATACAATCATCTTCTCATCCCATTCTATCTTCTCCTATACAATCATCTTCTCGTCCCATTCTATCTCCTCCTATACAATCATCTTCTCGTCCCATTCTATCTCCTCCTATACAATCATCTTCTCGTCCCATTCTATCTTCTCCTATACAATCATCTTCTCGTCCCATTCTATCTTCTCCTATACAATCATCTTCTCATCCCATACTTTCTCTGCCCATTATATCTTCTCTACTATACAATCATGTTCTCATCCCATTCTATCTTCTCCTATACAATCATCTTCTCATCCCTTTCCACCTTCTCCTATACAATCATCTTCTCATTCCATACTTTCTCTGCTCCTATACAACCTCCTATACAATAATCTTCTCATACCATTATATCTCTTCCTCTATACAATCATCTTCTCATCCCATTCTATCTTCTCCTATACAATTATCTTCTCATACCATTCTAACTTCTACTAAACAATCATCTTCTCATACCATTCTATCTTCTTCTATACAATCATCTTCTCATCGCATTATATCTCTGCTCCTATACAATCATCTTCTCATATTATTATATCTCTTCTCCTATACAATCATCTTCTCATATTATTATATCTCTTCTCCTATACAATCATCTTCTCATCCCATTCTATCTTCTCCTATACAATCATCTTCTCATCCCATTATATCTTCTCCTATACAATCATCTTCTCATACCATTATATCTCTTCTCCAATACAATCATCTTCTCATACCATTTTATCTCTGCTCCTATACAATCATCTTCTCATCCCATTCTATCTTCTCCTATACAATCATCTTCTCATCCCATTCTATCTTCTCCTATACAATCATCTTCTCATCCCATTCTATCTTCTCCTATACAATCATCTTCTAATCCCATTCTATCTTCTCCTATACAATCATCTTCTTATACCGTTTTATCTCTGCTCCTATACAATCATCTTCTAATCCCATTCTATCTTCTCCTATACAATCATCTTCTCATACCATTATATCTCTTCTCCAATACAATCATCTTCTCATACCGTTTTATCTCTGCTCCTATACAATCATCTTCTCATCCCATTCTATCTTCTCCAATACAATCATCTTCTCATACCATTTTATCTCTGCTCCTATACAATCACCGTCTCATCCCATTCTATCTTCTCCTATACAATCATCTTCTCATCCCATTCTTTTTTCTCCTATACAATCATCTTCTCATTCCATTCTATTTTCTCCTATACAATCATCTTCTCATCCCATTCTATCTTCTCCTATACAATCATCTTCTCATCCCATTCTATTTTCTCAGATACAATCATCTTCTCATCCCATTCTATTTTCTCCTATATAATCATCTTCTCATCCCATTCTATCTTCTCCTATTTAATCATCTTCTCATCCATTTCTATTTTCTCAGATATAATCTTCTTCTCATCCCATTCTTTTTTCTCCTATACAATCATCTTCTCATCCCATTCTATCTTCTCCTATACAATCATCTTCTCATCCCATTCTATCTTCTCAGATACAATCATTTTCTCATCCCATTCTATCTTCTCCTATACAATCATCTTCTCATCCCTTTCTATTTTCTCCTATACAATCATTTTCTCATCCCATTCTATCTTCTCCTATACAATCATCTTCTCATCCCATTCTATTTTATCAGATACAATCATCTTCTCATCCCTTTTTTATTTTTTCCTATACAATCATTTTCTCATACCATTCTATCTTCTCCTATACAATCATCTTCTCATCCCATTTTATCTCTTCATCTATTCAATCATCTTCTCATCCCATTCTATCTTCTCCTATACAATCATCTTCTCATCCCATTCTATTTTCTCAGATACAATCATCTTCTCATCCCATTATATCTCTTCTCCTGTACAATCATCTTATCATCCCATTATATCTCTTCTCCTTTACAATCATCTTCTCATACCATTATATCTTCTCTACTATACAATCATCTTCTCATCCCATTCTATCTTCTCCTATACAATCATCTTCTCATCCCTTTCTACCTTCTCCTATACAATCATCTTCTCATCCCTATCTACCTTCTCCTATACAATCATCTTCTCATTCCATACTTTCTCTGCTCCTATACAATCTCCTATACAATCATCTTCTCATCCCATTCTATCTTCTCCTATACAATTATCTTCTCACCCCATTCTATCTTCTCCTAAACAATCATCTTCTCATACCATTCTATCTTCTTCTATACAATCATCTTCTCATCCCATTATATCTCTGCTCCTATACAATCATCTTCTCATCCAATTATATCTCTTCTCCTATGCAATCATCTTCTCATTTTATTATATCTCTTCTCCTATACAATCATCTTCTCATCCCATTCTATCTTCTCCTATACAATCATCTTCTCATCCCATTCTATCTTCTCCTATACAATCATCTTCTCATACCGTTTTATCTCTTGCTCCTATACAATCATCTTCTCATCCCATTATATCTTCTCCTATACAATCATCTTCTTATCTCATTATATTTTCTCCTATACAATCATCTTCTCATCCCATTATATTTTATCCTATACAATCATCTTCTTATCCCATTATATCTTCTCCTATACAATCATCTTCTCATCCCATTCTATTTTATCCTATACAATCATCTTCTCATCCCATTCTATCTTCTCCTATACAATCATCTTCTCATCCCATTCTATTTTATCCTATACAATCATCTTCTCATCCCATTCTATCTTCTCCGATACAATCATTTTCTCATCCCATTCTATCTTCTCCTATACAATCATCTTCTCATCCCATTCTATTTTATCCTATACAATCATCTTCTTATCCCATTATATCTCTTCTCCTATACAATCATCTTCTCATCCCATTATATCTCTTCTGCTATACAATCATCTTCTCATCCCATTATATCTCTTCTCCTATACAATCATCTTCTCATCCCATTATATCTCTCTTCATATACAATCATCTTCTCATCCCATTATATCTCTTCTCCTATACAATCATCTTCTCATCCCATTATATCTCTTCTCCTGTACAATCATCGTCTTATCCCATTATATCTCTTCTCCTATACAATCATCTTCTCATCCCATTATATCTCTTCTCCTGTACAATCATCGTCTCATCCCATTATATCTCTTCTCCTATACAATCATCTTCTCATCCCATTATATCTCTTCTCCTGTACAATCATCTTCTCATCCCATTATATCTCTTCTCCTATACAATCAACTTCTCATACCATTCTATCTTCTCCTATACAATCATCTTCTCATACCATTATATCTCTTCATCTATTCAATCATTTTCTCATCCCATTCTATCTTCTCCTATACAATCATCTTCTCATCCCATTCTATCTTCTCCTATACAATCATCTTCTCATCCCATTCTATCTTCTCCTATACAATCATCTTCTCATCCAATTCTATATTCTCCTATACAATCGTCTTCTCATCCCATTCTTCTCCTATACAATCATCTTCTCATCCCATTCTATCTTCTCTTATACAATCATCTTCTCATCCCATTCTATTTTCTCCTATACAATCGTCTTCTCATCCCAATCTATCTTCTCCTATACAATCATCTTCTCGTTCCATTCTTTCTTCTCCTATACATTCATCTTCTCATCCCATTCTATCTACTCCTATACAATCATCTTCTCATCCCATTCTATCTTCTCCAATACAATCATCTTATCATTCCATATATCTCTTCTCCTATACAATTATCTTCTCGTCCCATTCTTTCTTCTCCTATACAATCATCTTCTCATCCCATTCTATCTTCTCCTATACAAGCATCTTCTCATCCCATTCTATTTTCTCCTATACAATCATCTTCTTATCCCATTCTATCTTCTCCTATACAATCATCTTCTCATCCAATTCTATATTCTCCTATACAATCGTCTTCTCATCCCATTCTTTCTTCTCCTATACAGTCATCTTCTCATCCCATTCTATCTTGTCTTATACAATAATCTTCTCATCCCATTCTATTTTCTCCTATACAATCGTCTTCTCATCCCATTCTATTTTCTCCTATACAATCATCTTCTCATCCCATTCTATTTTCTCCTATACAATCGTCTTCTCATCCCATTCTTTCTTCTCCTATACATTCATCTTCTCATCCCATTCTATCTACTCCTATACAACCATCTTCTCATCCTATTCTATTTTCTCTTATACAATCATCTTCTCATCCCATTCTATCTTCTCCTATACAATCGTCTTCTCATCCCATTCTATTTTCTCCTATACAATCATCTTCTCATCCCAATCTATCTTCTCTTCTACAATCATCTTCTCATCCCATTCTATTTTCTCCTATACAATCGTCTTCTCATCTCATTCTATCTTTTCCTATTCAATCATCTTCTCATCCCATTCTATCTTCTCTTATACAATCATCTTCTCATCCCATTCTATTTTCTCCTATACAATCATCTTCTCATCCCATTCTATCTTCTCTTATACAATCATCTTCTCATCCCATTCTATTTTCTCCTATACAATCGTCTTCTCATCTCATTCTATCTTCTCCTATACAATCATCTTCTCATCCCATTCTATCTTCTCCTATACAATCATCTTCTCATCCCATTCTATCTTCTCCTATACAATCATCATCTCATCCCATTATATCTCTGCTCCTATACAATCATCTTCTCATCCCATTATATCTCTTCTCCTATACAATCATCTTCTCATCCCATACTTTCTTTGCTCCTATACAATCATCTTCTCATCCCATTATATCTCTTCTCCTATACAATCATCTTCTCATCCTATTATATCTCTTCTCCTATACAATCATCTTCTCATCCCATTATATCTCTTCTCCTATACAATCATCTTCTCATCCCATACTCTCTTTGCTCCTATACAATCATCTTCTTATCCCATTATATCTCTTCTCCTATACAATCATCTTCTCATCCCATTATATCTCTTCTCCTATACAATCATCTTCTTATCCCATTATATCTCTTCTCCTGCACAATCATCGTCTCATCCCATTATATCTCTTCTCCTATACAATCATCTTCTCATCCCATTATATCTCTTCTCCTGTACAATCATCTTCTCATCCCATTATATCTCTTCTCCTATACAATCAACTTCTCATCCCATTATATCTCTTCTCCTATACAATCATCTTCTCATCCCATTATATCTCTTCATCTATTCAATCATCTTCTCATCCCATTCTATTTTCTCCTATACAATCATCTTCTCATCCCATTCTATCTTCTCCTATACAATCATCTTCTCATGCCATTCTATCTTCTCCTATACAATCATCTTCTCATCCCATTCTATTTTCTCCTATACAATCATCTTCTCATCCCATTCTATTTTCTCCTATACAATCGTCTTCTCATCCCATTCTTTCTTCTCCTATACATTCATCTTCTCATCCCATTCTATCTACTCCTATACAATCATCTTCTCATCCTATTCTATCTTCTCTTATACAATCATCTTCTCATCCCATTCTATTTTCTCCTATACAATCATCTTCTCATCCCATTCTATTTTCTCCTATACAATCGTCTTCTCATCCCATTCTATTTTCTCCTATACAATCATCTTCTCATCCCATTCTATCTTCTCTTATACAATCATCTTCTCATCCCATTCTATTTTCTCCTATACAATCGTCTTCTCATCTCATTCTATCTTCTCCTATACAATCATCTTCTCATCCCATTCTATCTTCTCCTATACAATCATCTTCTCATCCCATTCTATCTTCTCCTATACAATCATCTTCTCATCCCATTATATCTCTTCTCCTATACAATCATCTTCTCATCCCATACTTTCTTTGCTCCTATACAATCATCTTCTCATCCCATTATATCTCTTCTCCTATACAATCATCTTCTCATCCTATTATATCTCTTCTCCTATACAATCATCTTCTCATCCCATTATATCTCTTCTCCTATACAATCATCTTCTCATCCCATACTCTCTTTGCTCCTATACAATCATCTTCTTATCCCATTATATCTCTTCTCCTATACAATCATCTTCTCATCCCATTATATCTCTTCTCCTATACAATCATCTTCTCATCCCATTATATCTCTTCTCCTGTACAATCATCTTCTCATCCCATTATATCTCTTCTCCTGTACAATCAACTTCTCATCCCATTATATCTCTTCTCCTGCACAATCATCTTCTCATCCCATTATATCTCTTCTCCTATACAATCAACTTCTCATCCCATTATATCTCTTCTCCTATACAATCATCTTCTCATCCCATTATATCTCTTCATCTATTCAATCATCTTCTCATCCCATTCTATCTTCTCCTATACAATCGTCTTCTCATCTCATTCTATTTTCTCCTATACAATCATCTTCTCATCTCATTCTATTTTCTCCTATACAATCATCTTCTCATCCCATTCTATCTTCTCCTATACAATCATCTTCTCATACCATTCTATTTTCTCAGATACAATCATCTTCTCATACCATTATATCTCTTCTCTTATACAATCATCTTCTCATCCCATTATATCTCTTCTCCTGTACAATCATCGTCTCATCCCATTATATCTCTTCTCCTATACATTCATCTTCTCATTCCATTATATCTCTTCTCCTGCACAATCATCGTCTCATCCCATTATATCACTTCTCCTATACAATCATCTTCTTATACCGTTTTATCTCTGCTCCTATACAATCATCTTCTCATCCCATTATATCTTCTCCTATACAATCATCTTCTCATACCATTATATCTCTTCTCCAATACAATCATCTTCTCATACCGTTTTATCTCTGCTCCTATACAATCATCTTCTCATCCCATTCTATCTTCTCCAATACAATCATCTTCTCATACCATTTTATCTCTGCTCCTATACAATCACCGTCTCATCCCATTCTATCTTCTCCTATACAATCATCTTCTCATCCCATTCTTTTTTCTCCTATACAATCATCTTCTCATTCCATTCTATTTTCTCCTATACAATCATCTTCTCATCCCATTCTATCTTCTCCTATACAATCATCTTCTCATCCCATTCTATTTTCTCAGATACAATCATCTTCTCATCCCATTCTATTTTCTCCTATATAATCATCTTCTCATCCCATTCTATCTTCTCCTATTTAATCATCTTCTCATCCATTTCTATTTTCTCAGATATAATCTTCTTCTCATCCCATTCTTTTTTCTCCTATACAATCATCTTCTCATCCCATTCTATCTTCTCCTATACAATCATCTTCTCATCCCATTCTATCTTCTCAGATACAATCATTTTCTCATCCCATTCTATCTTCTCCTATACAATCATCTTCTCATCCCTTTCTATTTTCTCCTATACAATCATTTTCTCATCCCATTCTATCTTCTCCTATACAATCATCTTCTCATCCCATTCTATTTTATCCTATACAATCATCTTCTCATCCCTTTTTTATTTTTTCCTATACAATCATTTTCTCATACCATTCTATCTTCTCCTATACAATCATCTTCTCATCCCATTTTATCTCTTCATCTATTCAATCATCTTCTCATCCCATTCTATCTTCTCCTATACAATCATCTTCTCATCCCATTCTATTTTCTCAGATACAATCATCTTCTCATCCCATTATATCTCTTCTCCTGTACAATCATCTTATCATCCCATTATATCTCTTCTCCTTTACAATCATCTTCTCATACCATTATATCTTCTCTACTATACAATCATCTTCTCATCCCATTCTATCTTCTCCTATACAATCATCTTCTCATCCCTATCTACCTTCTCCTATACAATCATCTTCTCATTCCATACTTTCTCTGCTCCTATACAATCTCCTATACAATAATCTTCTCATACCATTCTATTTTCTACTATACAATCATCTTCTCATCCCATTCTATCTTCTCCTATACAATTATCTTCTCACCCCATTCTATCTTCTCCTAAACAATCATCTTCTCATACCATTCTATCTTCTTCTATACAATCATCTTCTCATCCCATTATATCTCTGCTCCTATACAATCATCTTCTCATCCAATTATATCTCTTCTCCTATGCAATCATCTTCTCATTTTATTATATCTCTTCTCCTATACAATCATCTTCTCATCCCATTCTATCTTCTCCTATACAATCATCTTCTCATCCCATTCTATCTTCTCCTATACAATCATCTTCTCATACCGTTTTATCTCTTGCTCCTATACAATCATCTTCTCATCCCATTATATCTTCTCCTATACAATCATCTTCTTATCTCATTATATTTTCTCCTATACAATCATCTTCTCATCCCATTATATTTTATCCTATACAATCATCTTCTTATCCCATTATATCTTCTCCTATACAATCATCTTCTCATCCCATTCTATTTTATCCTATACAATCATCTTCTCATCCCATTCTATCTTCTCCTATACAATCATCTTCTCATCCCATTCTATTTTATCCTATACAATCATCTTCTCATCCCATTCTATCTTCTCCGATACAATCATTTTCTCATCCCATTCTATCTTCTCCTATACAATCATCTTCTCATCCCATTCTATCTTCTCCTATACAATCATCTTCTTATCCCATTATATCTCTTCTCCTATACAATCATCTTCTCATCCCATTATATCTCTTCTGCTATACAATCATCTTCTCATCCCATTATATCTCTTCTCCTATACAATCATCTTCTCATCCCATTATATCTCTCTTCATATACAATCATCTTCTCATCCCATTATATCTCTTCTCCTATACAATCATCTTCTCATCCCATTATATCTCTTCTCCTGTACAATCATCGTCTTATCCCATTATATCTCTTCTCCTATACAATCATCTTCTCATCCCATTATATCTCTTCTCCTGTACAATCATCGTCTCATCCCATTATATCTCTTCTCCTATACAATCATCTTCTCATCCCATTATATCTCTTCTCCTGTACAATCATCTTCTCATCCCATTATATCTCTTCTCCTATACAATCAACTTCTCATACCATTCTATCTTCTCCTATACAATCATCTTCTCGTCCCATTCTATCTCCTCCTATACAATCATCTTCTCGTCCCATTCTATCTCCTCCTATACAATCATCTTCTCATACCATTATATCTCTTCATCTATTCAATCATTTTCTCATCCCATTCTATCTTCTCCTATACAATCATCTTCTCATCCCATTCTATCTTCTCCTATACAATCATCTTCTCATCCCATTCTATCTTCTCCTATACAATCATCTTCTCATCCAATTCTATATTCTCCTATACAATCGTCTTCTCATCCCATTCTTCTCCTATACAATCATCTTCTCATCCCATTCTATCTTCTCTTATACAATCATCTTCTCATCCCATTCTATTTTCTCCTATACAATCGTCTTCTCATCCCAATCTATCTTCTCCTATACAATCATCTTCTCGTTCCATTCTTTCTTCTCCTATACATTCATCTTCTCATCCCATTCTATCTACTCCTATACAATCATCTTCTCATCCCATTCTATCTTCTCCAATACAATCATCTTATCATCCCATATATCTCTTCTCCTATACAATTATCTTCTCGTCCCATTCTTTCTTCTCCTATACAATCATCTTCTCATCCCATTCTATCTTCTCCTATACAAGCATCTTCTCATCCCATTCTATTTTCTCCTATACAATCATCTTCTTATCCCATTCTATCTTCTCCTATACAATCATCTTCTCATCCAATTCTATATTCTCCTATACAATCGTCTTCTCATCCCATTCTTTCTTCTCCTATACAGTCATCTTCTCATCCCATTCTATCTTGTCTTATACAATAATCTTCTCATCCCATTCTATTTTCTCCTATACAATCGTCTTCTCATCCCATTCTATTTTCTCCTATACAGTCATCTTCTCATCCCATTCTATCTTGTCTTATACAATAATCTTCTCATCCCATTCTATTTTCTCCTATACAATCGTCTTCTCATCCCATTCTATTTTCTCCTATACAATCATCTTCTCGTCCCATTCTATTTTCTCCTATACAATCGTCTTCTCATCCCATTCTTTCTTCTCCTATACATTCATCTTCTCATCCCATTCTATCTACTCCTATACAACCATCTTCTCATCCTATTCTATTTTCTCTTATACAATCATCTTCTCATCCCATTCTATCTTCTCCTATACAATCGTCTTCTCATCCCATTCTATTTTCTCCTATACAATCATCTTCTCATCCCAATCTATCTTCTCTTCTACAATCATCTTCTCATCCCATTCTATTTTCTCCTATACAATCGTCTTCTCATCTCATTCTATCTTTTCCTATTCAATCATCTTCTCATCCCATTCTATCTTCTCTTATACAATCATCTTCTCATCCCATTCTATTTTCTCCTATACAATCATCTTCTCATCCCATTCTATCTTCTCTTATACAATCATCTTCTCATCCCATTCTATTTTCTCCTATACAATCGTCTTCTCATCCCATTCTATCTTCTCCTATACAATCATCTTCTCATCCCATTCTATCTTCTCCTATACAATCATCTTCTCATCCCATTCTATCTTCTCCTATACAATCATCATCTCATCCCATTATATCTCTGCTCCTATACAATCATCTTCTCATCCCATTATATCTCTTCTCCTATACAATCATCTTCTCATCCCATACTTTCTTTGCTCCTATACAATCATCTTCTCATCCCATTATATCTCTTCTCCTATACAATCATCTTCTCATCCTATTATATCTCTTCTCCTATACAATCATCTTCTCATCCCATTATATCTCTTCTCCTATACAATCATCTTCTCATCCCATACTCTCTTTGCTCCTATACAATCATCTTCTTATCCCATTATATCTCTTCTCCTATACAATCATCTTCTCATCCCATTATATCTCTTCTCCTATACAATCATCTTCTTATCCCATTATATCTCTTCTCCTGCACAATCATCGTCTCATCCCATTATATCTCTTCTCCTATACAATCATCTTCTCATCCCATTATATCTCTTCTCCTGTACAATCATCTTCTCATCCCATTATATCTCTTCTCCTATACAATCAACTTCTCATCCCATTATATCTCTTCTCCTATACAATCATCTTCTCATCCCATTATATCTCTTCATCTATTCAATCATCTTCTCATCCCATTCTATTTTCTCCTATACAATCATCTTCTCATCCCATTCTATCTTCTCCTATACAATCATCTTCTCATGCCATTCTATCTTCTCCTATACAATCATCTTCTCATCCCATTCTATTTTCTCCTATACAATCATCTTCTCATCCCATTCTATTTTCTCCTATACAATCATCTTCTCATCCCATTCTATCTTCTCCTATACAATCATCTTCTCATTCCATTCTATCTTCTCCTATACAATCATCTTCTCATCCCATTCTATTTTCTCCTATACAATCGTCTTCTCATCCCATTCTTTCTTCTCCTATACATTCATCTTCTCATCCCATTCTATCTACTCCTATACAATCATCTTCTCATCCTATTCTATCTTCTCTTATACAATCATCTTCTCATCCCATTCTATTTTCTCCTATACAATCATCTTCTCATCCCATTCTATTTTCTCCTATACAATCGTCTTCTCATCCCATTCTATTTTCTCCTATACAATCATCTTCTCATCCTATTCTATCTTCTCTTATACAATCATCTTCTCATCCCATTCTATTTTCTCCTATACAATCATCTTCTCATCCCATTCTATTTTCTCCTATACAATCGTCTTCTCATCCCATTCTATTTTCTCCTATACAATCGTCTTCTCATCCCATTCTATCTTCTCCTATACAATCATCTTCTCATCCCATTCTATCTTCTCCTATACAATCATCTTCTCATCCCATTCTATCTTCTCCTATACAATCATCTTCTCATCCCATTATATCTCTTCTCCTATACAATCATCTTCTCATCCCATACTTTCTTTGCTCCTATACAATCATCTTCTCATCCCATTATATCTCTTCTCCTATACAATCATCTTCTCATCCTATTATATCTCTTCTCCTATACAATCATCTTCTCATCCCATTATATCTCTTCTCCTATACAATCATCTTCTCATCCCATACTCTCTTTGCTCCTATACAATCATCTTCTTATCCCATTATATCTCTTCTCCTATACAATCATCTTCTCATCCCATTATATCTCTTCTCCTATACAATCATTTTCTTATCCCATTATATCTCTTCTCCTGCACAATCATCGTCTCATCCCATTATATCTCTTCTCCTATACAATCATCTTCTCATCCCATTATATCTCTTCTCCTGTACAATCATCTTCTCATCCCATTATATCTCTTCTCCTGTACAATCAACTTCTCATCCCATTATATCTCTTCTCCTGCACAATCATCTTCTCATCCCATTATATCTCTTCTCCTATACAATCAACTTCTCATCCCATTATATCTCTTCTCCTATACAATCATCTTCTCATCCCATTATATCTCTTCATCTATTCAATCATCTTCTCATCCCATTCTATCTTCTCCTATACAATCGTCTTCTCATCTCATTCTATTTTCTCCTATACAATCATCTTCTCATCTCATTCTATTTTCTCCTATACAATCATCTTCTCATCCCATTCTATCTTCTCCTATACAATCATCTTCTCATACCATTCTATTTTCTCAGATACAATCATCTTCTCATACCATTATATCTCTTCTCTTATACAATCATCTTCTCATCCCATTATATCTCTTCTCCTGTACAATCATCGTCTCATCCCATTATATCTCTTCTCCTATACATTCATCTTCTCATTCCATTATATCTCTTCTCCTGCACAATCATCGTCTCATCCCATTATATCACTTCTCCTGTACAATCATCTTCTCACCCCATTATATCTCTTCTCCCAGCTTCATAATCCAAGCAGAACCACATCAAACTGAAACTCACTTAATGTAATTTACCACCATTAGGTGACCTGTGCGCCCCTCTTTCTGATCTACGCCTGGCTTTCCTGTCCCCCTCATCTTCTGGTTGGTTTCTTATCCTTTCCCCCTTATCTCCTGGGTGGCTCCTTATCCTGACCCTCTCATCTCCTGGGTGGCTCCTTATCCTGTCCCCCTCATCTCCTGGGTGGCTCCTTATCCTGTCCCCCTCATCTCCTGGGTGGCTCCTTATCCTGTCCCCCTCATCTCCTGGGTGGCTCCTTATGCTGACCCTCTCATCTCCTGGGTGGCTCTTTATCCTGACCCTCTCATCTCCTGGATGGCTCCTTATCCTGACCCTCTCATAGACTGTTGCCTCATTACTTGTCTCCTCCTCTCGACGCGGTAATGAAGCATCTCAGGCCGTGTGTACATAGAATTGAGCTGTATTTTTGTGGGTTCAGACACAGGCTGAGGATTCAGAAAAGTCCAAGCTCCAGGCTCTCTCTGTGGGAAGCGCTCACTTTTCTCTCCGTGCTCATAGGTGCCAAGAATAGGCATCTCTTCTGGGCCTCACCAACACTTCCTCCGGGAAATGGGGGGAACGTGCACTCGCTCTGCAGAAGGAAATGCAATTGTGAGTCCCCGGCATTGTGTTCATTACACTACAATTTTTACCCCTCACTACGAACAGCATCCCATCAAGTGCAAGCAACGGGCACTCCCCACAGGAACCAAAACCATTATCATTACACCCCAACATTTAACATGGAAAATATCAATGCACCTAATGTTACCATGGACATCAATGCACCCCAATGTTTATCATCATTGTCCCAATTTTGCCACCAGCATCATCACTGCTGCACAACATGTACCATCAAGATCACCAGTTGGAACCAATATTTGCCACCAACATCATCACTGCCAAGTGACATTTCCTATTTACTAGGACATCTGCACAGATATCACGTACCACACAAAGATAAAGGCCATTAAAATATTTAATACACAATCGAATCACATTATATCCCGAATAACCGCCGTGTGCATCATGGACAGCAGCTAGACGGCGTGGTAGTGAGTCAATAAGATGCTGGAAGGTTGGCAAGGGTATCTGGAGCCATGCGGACTGCAGTGCATCCGACAGCTGTGGAGGATCCATACGGAGAACCTGACGATCAAGGTGGTCCCACAGGTGCTCGATGGGGTTCAAGTCCAGGAAATTTTGAGGCCAGGGAAGTACTTGGAAGTCTTTGTCGTTCTCCTCCAACATCTTCTGGACAATTCTGACCATGTGACATGTTGCATTATCCTGCGGGGAAGATCCCATCCGCTCCAGGGAACACAGTCAACATTTTGAGGCGTATGTGATCTGCAAGGATGGATAGATAACCCATTGGGGTGAGAGCGCCTTCCAGAAGTATGAGTGGACCCCGACAATGCCCAGACTATAACGCTGCCACCACCAGCTTGTGTTCTTCCAACAATGGTTGTGGAGTATTTGTTTAGGAGGTTTCACAGACCCCAATTTCATCCAGTCGATGGAGCAGAAAATGAGATTCCTTTCTTCTACACTTTGTTCTAGAATCATAATAACATTTTTTTTTTTAAATGCATCTTTTGGGAGAAGCCAGTGACTGCACTTTATCTAACCAGAACTATGAGTCCTTCATATAGATTGTGACAGAGATTACCAAATGCAGGAGATTTCACCCAATAACTGGACTGTCTCCCACAATGCATCTCTCTCACCCCTTTTCATCATATGAATAAACCTCTCTTGTTTTACATTTGAATATAATTTTATTTACTTGAACGGAGTAATGTAGGAGCCGCTCTACAGGAGCACAGGAAACAAGATGGCGCAGCAAACCCGGAGCTCCCGCAACAAACAATGGAAAATACCAACAAAACAATGGAAAGAAGCGTCATCCATGACCTATACAGGGCATGCTCAATCCTACTGATCATGTCACATTTATGTAATGGATACAGTACAATACAAATGGAAACAGACAGCTTACAGTCTGTAGGATCCACATCCAAGGACTGCTCGTCACTGAATATGGATTTTATTTATAGACCCTCTAAACTTTTTACAAAGGACGTTAAACAAACACGTATTATGACATCGCCTTCCTCTCCCTTATGGCAGCGGATGTCACGGGGTAACCTTTGGCATATTGTGCGATGATAAATACGCAATATCTATAACTATTAGAAATGAGTGATACGCTCTCTCTGCAGCATTGTGCGGCTGTTACTAATTTATAAGAAACACTTTCAATAAATCACATTTAACAAAATACTTCCATATTTATTATGCTATCAATTTCCTGAGATTAACCAAGGAATAGTTGAAGTTTGCCAGCTTTGAAACTGCTACAAGTGAATGTATCTACCAGCATTCTGGATTTCTTGGTTCTCCAGTGGTTCCAGGTCTGGATTATGATAGATAATGGACCTCTTGGGCACACTAGCAGGAAATGTTCATATAGTGTAGTATGTGAACCTTTTATTGGTTCCAGTAACAAGAAGACCACAGTCAGGATTTCTAATCACAAAAACAAGAAGACCACCGTCAGGAGCTTTGAGCACAAACACAACAAGACAACCATCAGGACCTCTAAGAACAAACACAAGAAGACCACCATTATGAGCTCTAAGCACAAACAGAAGAAGACCACAATCAGGAGCTTTGAGCACAAACACAACAAGACAACCATCAGGACCTCTAAGAACAAACATAAAAAGACCATCAGCAGGATTTCTAAGGACAAATACAAGAAGACCACAATCAGGAGCTGTAAGGACAAATACAAGAAGACCACCATCATGAGCTGTAAGCACAAACAGAAGAAGACCACCATTATGAGCTCTAAGCACAAACAGAAGAAGACCACAATCAGGAGCTTTGAGCACAAACACAACAAGACAACCATCAGAACCTCTAAGAACAAACATAAAAAGACCATCAGCAGGATTTCTGAGGACAAATACAAGAAGACCACAATCAGGAGCTGTAAGCACAAACACAAGAAGACCACCATCAGGAGCTGTAAGCACAAACACAAGAAGACCACCATCAGGAGCTGTAAGCACAAACACAAGAAGACCACCATCGGGAGCTATAAGGGCAAAATACAAGAAGACCACCATCAGGAGCTGTAAGCACAAACACAAGAAGACCACCATCAGGAGCTGTAAGCACAAACACAAGAAGACCACCATCGGGAGCTATAAGCGCAAAATACAAGAAGACCACCATTATGAGCTCTAAGCACAAACAGAAGGAGACCACCATCAGGAGCTTTGAGCACAAACACAACAAGACAACCATCAGGACCTCTAAGAACAAACATAAAACCACCATCAGCAGGATTTCTAAGGACAAATACAATAAGACCACAATCAGGAGCTGTAAGCACAAACACAAAAAGGCCACCATTATGAGCTCTAAGCACAAACAGAAGAAGACCACCATTATGAGCTCTAAGCACAAACAGAAGAAGGCCACCATCGGGAGCTGTAAGCACAAACACAAGAAGACCACCATCAGGAGCTGTAAGCACAAACACAAGAAGACCACCATCGGGAGCTATAAGCGCAAAATACAAGAAGACCACCATTATGAGCTCTAAGCACAAACAGAAGAAGACCACAATCAGGAGCTTTGAGCACAAACACAACAAGACAACCATCAGGACCTCTAAGAACAAACATAAAAAGACCATCAGCAGGATTTCTAAAGACAAATACAAGAAGACCACAATCAGGAGCTGTAAGCACAAACACAAGAAGACCACCATTATGAGCTCTAAGCACAAACAGAAGAAGACCACCATCAGGAGCTGTAAGCACAAACAGAAGAAGACCACCATCAGGAGCTGTAAGCACAAACACAATAAGACAACCATCAGGACCTCTAAGAACAAACATAAGAAGACCACCATCAGGAGCTGTAAGCACAAACACAAGAAGACCACCATTATGAGCTCTAAGCACAAACACAAGAAGACCACCATCGGGAGCTTTGAGCACAAACACAACAAGACAACCATCAGGACCTCTAAGAACAAACATAAAATGACCATCAGCAGGATTTCTAAGGACAAATACAAGAAGACAACAATCAGGAGCTGTAAGCACAAACACAAGAAGACAACCATCAGGACCTCTAAGAACAAACACAAGAAGACCACCATCAGGAGCTGTAAGCACAAACACAAGAAGACCACCTTCGGGAGCTTTAAGGGCAAAATACAAGAAGACCACAATCAGGAGCTGTAAGCACAAACACAAGAAGACCACCATTATGAGCTCTAAGCACAAACACAAGAAGACCACCATCAGGAGCTGTAAGCACAAACACAAGAAGACCACCATTATGAGCTCTAAGCACAAACACAAGAAGACCACAATCAGCATCTTTGAGCACAAACACAACAAGACAACCATCAGGACCTCTAAGAACAAACATAAAACGACCATCAGCAGGATTTCTAAGGACAAATACAAGAAGACCACAATCAGGAGCTGTAAGCACAAACACAAGAAGACAACCATCAGGACCTCTAAGAACAAACACAAGAAGACCACCATCAGGAGCTGTAAGCACAAACACAAGAAGACCACCTTCGGGAGCTTTAAGGGCAAAATACAAGAAGACCACAATCAGGAGCTGTAAGCACAAACACAAGAAGACCACCATTATGAGCTCTAAGCACAAACAGAAGAAGACCACCATCAGGAGCTGTAAGCACAAACACAATAAGACAACCATCAGGACCTCTAAGAACAAACACAAGAAGACCACCATCAGGAGCTCTAAGCACACAATACAAGAAGACTAATGTCAGGAACTCTAAGCACAAACACCACAAGACCACACTTAGGAGCTTTCTGCACAAACACAAGAAGATCGTGATTAGAAGCTTTATGCGCAAATGTCACAACTGGATGGACAGCTGGACATTTTGTGCACATAGTTACTTTCATGGTTTCTGGTTGGAAATGTATTTGCTGATATTGATGTACGGTGGCAATATGGTTGATGTAATAAACACAGCAGAATGGGGCTCACAGGCTCTAAGTTATGTTATCAGGGCATGACCTGCTCTTGCAGGACTTATTATGAGTTAGAATAATGTAGGGACCTGCTAGGACCTCATTGTATTTAATCCATTAATCATATGCACAAGGTCAGCCATGTTTTATATAGCTTGTGACTGTTTCATGACCCCGGGCTGTGTAAACTCTCAAGTGTAACAAGGGTGATCAAGAGGGAACTTTTGGGACTTCTTCCTGGACATCTGGAAACTAAGTGTGTGTATTTAAGTATGTGTGTGTGTGTGTATGTATGTATGTATGTGTGCGTGGGGGGGACAAACAGACCTGCCTGAGAAATAAAGAGAGTCTGATGCACTAACTAACGGTGTGGATTACTGCTTGTACCAGGGACTATCTCCCAGGTTGTCGGTTTAAACATATATAAGCAAAGTATATGTTTATTCTGAGGGTAAATAATAATTCTGATCACTGGAATTATTGCAACTGATACTGCCTTCAATTCTGCTCCTAGTAATGGCTGACATGCTTCCTGTCTACCTGTGATGGTGGCCTTGGATTCAATATGGCTGACTGGGATTCTTACAGAACCACAGGACCTGCTGCGTGATGATGACAAACTTACAAATATCACCAACACAAGAAAAATCAAATAATAGGACTTAAACAAGACCACCCACAATAATGGCAAAAAGGCAACAACAACACAAATGAAGGTAAATTAAATAACAACATTGGAGATGACAAAAACAAGGCAAGTGCAACAAGCAAGATCATGAGAAACACCCGCCAAACCCACAACAACAACAGAGAAGTCAAACAGCTAGACCAATGGCACTACTATATACTATACATTGCTGGTAAATAATGCAATTCCAGAAGAAACATCACAAAATACTTTCCTCTTTAGGATCTGCAGGTTGAGCAGACGATACCTTTCAATGGCTGAGTGGGTCGGCTAGTCAACTCGCACGATTAGTTGCCCCATGCCAAAATATTTTAATCTGAAAGCTGACTGTCTAACTTTAAAGGTATTGCATCTTCTCAACTGTATCTTCTCTTTACACAGCGACCACTGTAACCATCTATACATTGGACAACATGCGAGGTCATAACATAGGTTTGGAGCCATCATTTAACTTCCATGTGATATAGCAAGGACCTACCTGAATTAAACTGCATCTATTATATTGAGTACTTGGTGGAACATGACTAGAGTATCCCCCACCATGAGATTGTAAGAAAATGATTTGGCAATGGATTCAGCCAAGAGGAGTGCCAACATGTGTTAGTTACACTTGTGGTGGGTGACACTTACACTCCATCTTACTATACAGTAATTATTATGAACTGAGAGTTTGTAATAAACTGTTCCATCGGTACACCAATACCTACCACTTGCCCCATTCAATTCAGATGTAACTCAAAAGAGAATTATTGGTAACTTTCAGAAAGAGAAAGAGACACAGAGAGGCGGGGGGGGGGGGGGAGAAGAGACACAGGGGAGGGATGGGGAAAAGACACAGGGAATGTGGGAAGAGACACAGGGGATGTGGGAAGAGACACAGGGGAGGGAGGGGGAAAAGACACAGGGAGGGGGAAAGAGACACAGGGGAGGGGGAAAGAGACACAGGGGAGGGGAAAGAGACACAGGGGAGGAGGAAAGAGACACAGGGGAGGGGGAAAGAGACACAAGGAAGGAGAGGGAGGGGGGAAGAGACACAGGGGAGGGATGGGGAAAAGACACAGGGAATGTGGGAAGAGACACAGGGGATGTGGGAAGAGACACAGGGGAGGGAGGGGGAAAAGACACAGGGAGGGGGAAAGAGACACAGGGGAGGGGGAAAGAGACACAGGGGAGGGGAAAGAGACACAGGGGAGGAGGAAAGAGACACAGGGGAGGGGGAAAGAGACACAAGGAAGGAGAGGGAGGGGGGAAGAGACACATTGGAGGGAAGGGGAAAAGACACAGGGCATGTGGGAAGAGACACAGGGGAGAGGGAAAGAGACACAGAGGGGGAGGGGAAAAGAGACACATGGGAAGGAGGAGAGAGAGACACAAAGGAGGGAGAAACAGACACAGCGGAGGGAGAGGTGGGGACGAGACACAGGAGGGAAAGAGACACAGGGGAGGGGGGAAGAGACAGGGGAGTGACAGGAGGGGGGAAGATACACGGGGAGGGAAATGGGGGGAAGAGACACTAGGGAGGGGGATGTGGAAAAGAAAGAGACACAGGGGAGGTAGAGGGAGGAAGTGACACAGGGGAGGGAGGGGGAAGAGACACAGGGGAGGTGGAAAGAGACACATGGGAGGGAGAGGGGGGACAGACACAGGGGAAGGGAACAGACACAGGGGAGGGAGAGGTGGGGAAGAGACAACAGAGGGAAAGAGACACAGGGGAGGGAGAGGAGTCGGGGGAGAGATAAAGGGGAGTGAAAGGAGGGGGGGAAGAGACAGGGGAGTGAGAGGAGGGGGAAGAGACAGGGGAGTGAGAGGAGGGGGGAAGATACACAAGGGGGGGAAGAGAGCGTTGGATGTGGGAAATAGACACAGGGGAGGGAGGAAGAGACACAGGGGAGGGGGATAAACAGAGACACAGGGAAAGGGGGGATAAAACATAGGGGAGGGAGAGGGGGGAAAGAGACACGGGAGAGGGGAAAAGAGACCCATAGGAGGGCGGGGGGTTAAAAACACAGGGGGAGGGGAGGAGACACAAGGGAGGGAGAGGATGGGTGAAATGAGACATAAGGGAGGAAGTAGACAAAGGGAAAGACTCACATTAAGCACCAAAGGCGCTCATTGCGAAGACAATAAAGTAGAGGGTAGGAGTGGTAGAGGAGGGAGGGTCACAATGAGCACCAAAGGCGCTCATTGCGATGCCTGTGATGAGCGCCAAAGGCTCTCATTGCGAGACCAGTAAAGTAGAGGTGGAGGCTCCCATTGTGTGGCAAACAGCATTGCCAGGCTTCACTTTTTATTGCCATTATTTTTGATGGGCAAGTCGCTAGTAGATATTTAAACCTTGACCAAAGGCCATCTGTCTGTACTGTGTGTGACGAGATCAGTCTCGTCACTGCGAATTGGAGAAATCTGGTTGCCCACATCCTTCCGTTTGACTACGGCCCATGTTGATTTTCCCCCTACAAAGACATGGAAGCCATGCTTCATTTGGTCAGAAAGGACTATGATCTAACTTTTGAACCACTGGACCAATTTATATCATTTGGACATATGTTTGTATTTGGAGTATGCTGATTCTGAAAATGTATGTTTTATGTGAATGTGATGCATACTTTTAAAGTTATGAAAAATGTGTAGAAATGTGTTACAGATTCTGACCACCCCCATCTATGAGTCACTAAGGCCAGATGGTTAAGAGCAAAGGTTATCTACATGCACAGCAGGGGAGATAGCTTAACAAAGGGAGTTCCAGACATACCGGCTCCAAAACCCCTGGGGTTTCTCAGCTTTCTTAGCAGGGGCACAGGGGACAGCAAAAGCCCTGTTTACCCTCTGGTGGTCAGAAGCCAAATGACTCTATTAGCCACACCTAGTGGGCGGACCTGGGAGGAGTCTCATATTTCCCACGCTGTGACACTATGTGATTGGCCAGAGGCCATTAGGGGCTGACCTCAGGTAGCCCCACCCTCTACTGTGTATGTCGAAATAGTTTTAATATGTCTTTTTAATTAATAAAGAAGAGAGTTCACTGCTTGACCCTCAAACACAGAGCTTATGACTTGTTCTTGGGGGGATTCATGGGATGCTGTTACAGACTGACTGCCAGGAGTGTAAGCATCTTGGGGTGCTTTTCCTGTTCAGCTGCTAGTGGCTATTTGTGAGGTTCCAGTTCCAGGCTTGGAGCATATTCCACTTGGATCCAGTTTGGGGGAATCGTTGTCCTGTAGTAGCTGTCCCTATATCACTGGACGGGCGGATTGGCTAAAACGGCCTTGGCGCCCCCTTATATGTGTGGGGGGTACCGTAACACTGTGGACACTGATATTTACATTAATGGAGAAACCCTGGACCTAATGTCCACACATTGCACATTATCTACAATCCATGTACATGAACGATATGTACATGAGTACCAAAGTGTCCTATACAGATGGACAGAGAACATCAATAGCCCACCACCAGGGTGATCATCCCAACTACTCATCCCCACAGCTGATACATGATTCATACTCTGCATCCCGACATGTATTACCCATATCAGGACCTTCAGTCCAGGCTATACTGTAGTTTCTTCCACTGTGATCAGGAATATTAGTATAAAGCTTTACCACTTTCTCTAGGATCCACCAGTCTACACGTTACACCCCAATAAAGATCTAACATACCCAGACCATCACACAATACTCCTCAATATCTATCCCGCGATACCAGGACCATCAGTCAATACACTGCACAACAAAATGAACCTACTATCCCAGGTCAATCAGTGAATATACACTCACTATGATACATATATAATGCACATACGTGTCCACCACAATATAATGCTCTCCAAACTCACCATCGCACCAGATCTATCAGCTCTTACACTGTACTAATGTCTAACCCCCCTCCATACACACAGAGATCAGATCCATCTCCCTCTTTATGTTGTTGCATTATTTCTTGCTTTTGTGTACTGAGGAGTAATCTAAGACAGTGGTTATCTTGCAGGAACATGTAATGACATCAAAAAGCACTAAAGGTCCAAGATTACTCTGACACTGAACTAACAGCCACCGGAGCGGAGTCATTTTAGGTCCACATTGTCGCCTCTTTCCTCCGCCATTGTCTTCTCTCTATCTGATCTCTATCTAGTCTTTCTCCTCCACTGCTCTGTGTTACTCTATTTACCGCTTACGTGGCCTTTGCTACTTTGGTGCGTTTCATCCTCTTCCTCCTCATCAGGGTGACCTGAGGTCTCTTTAAACCAGCGATAAACAGGAGCAACCGGGGACGTGACTTGGTGAGCCAGCTCCTCAGGAGAGTCCCCTTAGGTAACCTGAGTGTGACAAGAAAGAGGCAGATTAAATGCACAGAAAACTACTCCAGAAGAAGAGGACCAGCCCAACCAACAGACCAAACTGCTCCAGAAGAAGAGGACCAGCCCACCCAACAAACCAAACTACTCCAGAAGAAGAGGACCAGCCCAACCAACAGACCAAACTGCTCCAGAAGAAGAGGACCAGCCCACCCAACAAACCAAACTACTCCAGAAGAAGAGGACCAGCCCACCCAACAGACCAAACTACTCCAGAAGAAGAGGACCAGCCCAACCAACAGACCAAACTGCTCCAGAAGAAGAGGACCAGCCCAACCAACAGACCAAACTACTCCAGAAGAAGAGGACCAGCCCACCCAACAGACCAAACTACTCCAGAAGAAGAGGACCAGCCCACCCAACAGACCAAACAACCCCACAGAAGATAAACCATTGACAGACCAAAAAACTCTACTGACAGACCAGGACATAAAATACTCCCTGGACAGAGTGAGCAAAGTGACCAGCAGCACTCTCTACAGAAAGAAACTGCCTCTAGAGATCCTGAAGTCTCCTCAAACATACAAACGTCTCAACTGGGCAACAACTCTACATGACATAAACTATAGATAGACCAAACAACTCTACTAACAGAGGAGGACATGAACTCTGGAGACTGAGCAAGACGAAAGAAAGAGAAGAAACTGCCCCGCAGAACATGAAGTCTCCAGAAGGAACAGGCAAACCTCCCAACATGGCAACAACTCTACAAATAAAGCAAACAACTCCACACAAATCTAAACACTACAACGAAAGAGGACAACTCTACTAACAGAGCAGGACATGAACTCTGGAGACTGAGCAAGACGAAAGAAAGAGCAGAAACTGTCTCTACAGAACATGAAGTCTCCAGAAGGAACAGGCAAACCTCCCAACAAGGCAACAACTCTACAAACAAATCAAACAACTCCACACAAACCTAAACAGTACAACCAGAGTGGACAACTTACTAATAGAGCAGGACATGCACTCTGGAGACCGAGCAAGACGACAGAAAGAGAAGAAACACTCATATTAACACAATTACAGTCATATTAAGACAAATGACACTCACAATAACACGATGACACTCATATTAACACAATGACACTCACATTAAGACAAATGACACTCACAATATGACAATGACACTCATTAACACAATGCCACTCACAATAGCAGAATGAAACTCACAATAAGACAATGACGCTCACATTAACACAAGGACACTCAGTTTAACACAACGACCCTCTAATTAAAACAATTACACTTACATTAATATAATGACACTCACATGGATATAATGACCCTCAGATTGATACAACAACACTCACATTAACACAATGAGACTCACATTAACACATTGACACTCACAATGACAACAGCCAATCAGAAGGCCCAGATGCCTTCAGCCAATCACCCTGTGGGGGTGTATCCCATTGTGATTGGCTGAAAGCAATAGTGCCTTCTGATTGGTTTAAAAAAGATTGATAGCTCCTTCAGCCAATCAGAATGGGAGATCAATGTGTAATGTTTATATTTATTTTCTCTTGAGTTTGATGTTGTGTATGTTGTGTTTGTGTTATACTCATGGTATGTATCTTTTTTCCAGGGGTCGAGCCGGAGAATAGATGAAGATGGACGGGGGCACATGCTGGAAAGGTAAGTTTAATACTGTATTTGTGATATCTATTTATTATATGTAATGTTTATTGTTGGAATAATCTGATGTTTATTTTTTTCCTAGGGGGTGCGATCAGAAGGGACATCTGCACAGGTAAGTGGTTTTATTTATTCTATTTTAGCTTTGTTTTAGGGGGTTTTGGTATAGACGGGGTTGTGTGTTTAGATAGGGGGGGCGTTTAGATTGGGGGTTAGGTATAGATAGGGGCGGCGTTGAAATTGGGGGTTATGTATAGATAGGGGGTGTTTGGATTGGGGGTTAGGTATAGATGGGGGGTGTTTGGATTGGGTGTTAGCTATAGATAGAAGGAGGTGTTTAGATTGGGGGTTAGGTATAGATGGGGGGTGTTTAGATTGGGGGTTAGGTATAGATAAGGGTGATGTTTAGATTGGGTGTTAGGTATAGATAGGGGGGGCATTGAAATTGGGGGTTAGGTATAGATAGGGGGTGTTTGGATTGGGGGTTAGGTATAGATGGGGGGTGTTTAGATTGGGGGTTAGGTATAGATAGCAGGTGTTTAGATTGGGGGTTAGGTATAGATAGGGGGGCGTTTAGATTGGGGGTTAGGTATAGATAGGGGGGGGTGTTTGGATTGGGGTTATATATAGATAGAAGGGGTTGTTTAGATTGGGGGTTAGGTATAGAGAGGGTTTTTTTGGGGGATTGGGGGTTAGGTAAAGATAGGGGGGGTTAGATTGGAGGCTAGGTATAGATAGGGGGGGTTAGATTGGAGGCTAGGTATAGATAAGGGGGGTAGATTGGAGGCTAGGTATAAATAGGAGGGTTAGATTGGAGGCTAGGTATAGATAGGGGGGTTAGATTGGAGGCAAGGTATAGATAGGGGGGGTTAGATTGGAGGCTAGGTATAGATAGGGGGGGTTAGATTGGAGGCTAGGTATAGATAAGGGGGGTAGATTGGAGGCTAGGTATAAATAGGGGGGTTAGATTGGAGGCTAGGTATAGATAGGGGGGTTAGATTGGAGGCAAGGTATAGATAGGGGGGGTTAGATTGGAGGCAAGGTATAGATAGGGGGGGTAGATTGGAGGCAAGGTATAGCTAGGGGGGGGTTACATTGGAGGCAAGGTATAGATAGGGGGGGTTAGATTGGAGGCTAGGTATAGATAGGGGGGGTTAGATTGGAGGCAAGGTATAGATAGGGGGTTAGATTGGAAGCTAGGTATAGATAGGGGGTTAGATTGGAGGCAAGGTATAGATAGGGGGGGTAGATTGGAGGCAAGGTATAGCTAGGGGGGGTTAGATTGGAGGCTAGGTATAAATAGGGGGGTTAGATTGGAGGCTAGGTATAAATAGGGGGGTTAGATTGGAGGCTAGGTATAGATGGGGGGGTTAGATTGGAGGCAAGTTATAGATAGGGGGATAGATTGGAGGCTAGGTATAGATAGGGGGGGTTAGATTGGAGGCTAGGTATAGATAGGGGGGGTTAGATTGGAGGCTAGGTATAGATAGGGGGGGCTTAGATTGGAGGCTAGGTATAGATAGGGGGGATAGATTGGAGGCTAGGTATAGATAGGGGGTTTAGATTGGAGGCTAGGTATAGATAGGGGGGGTTAGATTGGAGGCTAGGTATAGATAGGGGGGGTTAGATTGGAGGCAAGGAATAGATAGGGGGGTTAGATTGGGGGTTAGGTATAGATAGTGGGGGTTAGATTGGAGGCTAGGTATAGATAGGGGGGTTAGATTGGAGGCTAGGTATAGATAGGGGGGGTTAGATTGGAGGCTAGGTATAGATAGGGGGTGTTAGATTGGAGGCAAGGAATAGTTAGGGGGGTTAGATTGGAGGCTAGGTATAGATAGGGAGGGTTAGATTGGGGGCAAGGAATAGATAGGGGGGTTAGATTGGGGGTTAGGTATAGATAGGGGGGGTTAGATTGGAGGCTAGGTATAGATAGGGGGGTTAGATTGGAGGCTAGGTATAGATAGGGGGGTTAGATTGGAGGCTAGGTATAGATAGGGGGGTTAGATTGGGGGTTAGGTATAGATAGGGGGGTTAGATTGGTGGTTAGGTATAGATAGGGGGGTTAGATTGGGGGTTAGGTATAGATAGGGGGGTTAGATTGGAGGTTAGGTATAGATAGGGGGGGTTAGATTGGTGGTTAGGTATAGATAGGGGGGTTAGATTGGTGGTTAGGCATAGATAGGGGGGTTAGATTGGGGGTTAGGTATAGATGGGGGACATTTAGGATGGGGGTTAGGTATAGATAGGGGGGTTAGATTGGGGGTTAGGTATAGATAGTGGGGGTTAGATTGGAGGCTAGGTATAGATAGGGGGGTTAGATTGGAGGCTAGGTATAGATAGGGGGGTTAGATTGGAGGCTAGGTATAGATAGGGGGTGTTAGATTGGAGGCAAGGAATAGTTAGGGGGGTTAGATTGGAGGCTAGGTATAGATAGGGAGGGTTAGATTGGGGGCAAGGAATAGATAGGGGGGTTAGATTGGGGGTTAGGTATAGATAGGGGGGGTTAGATTGGAGGCTAGGTATAGATAGGGGGGTTAGATTGGAGGCTAGGTATAGATAGGGGGGTTAGATTGGAGGCTAGGTATAGATAGGGGGGTTAGATTGGGGGTTAGGTATAGATAGGGGGGTTAGATTGGTGGTTAGGTATAGATAGGGGGGTTAGATTGGGGGTTAGGTATAGATAGGGGGGTTAGATTGGGGGTTAGGTATAGATAGGGGGGGTTAGATTGGTGGTTAGGTATAGATAGGGGGGTTAGATTGGTGGTTAGGTATAGATAGGGGGGTTAGATTGGGGGTTAGGTATAGATGGGGGACATTTAGGATGGGGGTTAGGTATAGATAGGGGGGTTAGATTGGGGGTTAGGTATAGATAGGGGGGTTAGATTGGGGGTTAGGTATAGATGGGGGACGTTTAGAATGGGAGTTAGGTATAGATAGGGGGGTTAGATTGGGGGTTAGGTATAGATAGGGGGGTTAGATTGGGGGTTAGGTATAGATGGGGGACGTTTAGATTGGGGGTTAGGTATAGATAGGGGGGTTAGATTGGGGGTTAGGTATAGATAGGGGGGTTAGATTTGGGGTTAGGTATAGATGGGGGACGTTTAGATTGGGGGTTAGGTATAGATAGGGGGGATTGTATTGTCGTTGTGTGTTTTTTTCCTTTTCCTTTGAGGTGTGTGTTTCTTTTTGTATTTTATGTAGTGTGGGGGTGGGGTCATTTTATGTACTGTAGTTTTTTTATTTATGTAATTAGTAGGTGGGGGGTTAATAGGGGGTAGGTAGGTAGGGGTTAATAGGTTAGTGTAGAGGGGGGTTAGTTTAGATCTAGTGGTTTATTGGGGGGTTTGTACTTAGTGTTACGAGGGTCCAGGAGGATCCTCATGGTGCTTATGGGGTTAATAATAGGCTTCTAATTGTCCTATGAGGGTCTTCATAGACCCTTATGGGACAGATTGGGTTAACTAGAGGCTTATGGGGGGCTGTATTAACCACCATGAGTGACAGGGTTAATTAAGGCTTATTATTGCTAGTTACACACACAGTTATACACATACATTTACACACAGACACACATTTATATAGTTACACACACACAGTTATACACACATTTATACACACACATTTACACACACAGTTACACACACTTTCACATACACAGTCATACAAACATTTACACACACAGTTACACACACACACACACACACACACATTTACACACAGACACACACACACACATTTACACAAACAGTTATACACACACACACAGTTACACACAAACAGTTACACACACAGTTACACACACACATAGTTACACACACATATACACACACACACACAGTTACACACACACACATATACACACACACACACATATACACACACACACAGTTACACACACACGTATACACACATAGTTACACACACACACATATACATACACACACATATACACACACACATATACACACACACACACACACACACACAGTTACACACACACACACACACACATATATATATAAACACAGTTACACACACATACACACACACACACAGTTACACACACACATACACACACACACACACACATAGTTACACACACAGTTACACACACACACATATACACACACACAGTTACACACACACACATATACACACACAGTTACACACATACACACAGTTACACACACACATATACACACACAGTTACACACACACACACATATACACACACAGTTATACACATATACACACACAGTTACACACACATATATACACACACAGTTACACACACAGTTACACACACAGTTACACACATAGTTACACACACAGTTACACACACACATATACACACACACAGTTACACACACAGTTACACACACACACACATATACACACACAGTTATACACATATACACACACAGTTACACACACATATATACACACACAGTTACACACACAGTTACACACACAGTTACACACATAGTTACACACACAGTTACACACACACATACATACACACAGTTACACACACAGTTACACACATAGTTACACACACAGTTACACACACACATATACACACACACAGTTACACACACAGTTACACACATAGTTACACACACAGTTACACACACACATACATACACACAGTTACACACACAGTTACACACATAGTTACACACACAGTTACACACACACATATACACACACACAGTTACACACACAGTTACACACATAGTTACACACACAGTTACACACACACATATACACACACACAGTTACACACACAGTTACACACACAGATTTACACACACAGTCCAGACTCACCAGTTGGAGCCACACATTGGATCCCAGTCCTCGCCTTCGGACGCCTCTGATCCTCATCTCTGGGCTCGGTCACTAGAAGCTTCAGCTGGACAATGACAGAGGTCACGACCTCTATGGCCTGTCCAGTCAGCACAACCCACAGCCAATGCCATGAACAGCAACAAGCGTGTCAGGGCCGGCGACCTCCGACCTTCATCTGGCAAAGAGAGGGACGAACAGGAGGAGAATACACAGCGTGATACATACAGCATGATACATACAGCGTGATACATACAGTGTGATACATACAGCGTGATACATACAGTGTGATACATACAGTGTGATACATACAGCGTGATACATACAGTGCGATACATACAGCGTGATACATACAGTGTGATACATACAGTGTGATACATACAGCGTGATACATACAGTGTGATACATACAGCGTGATACATACAGTGTGATACATACCATATCATAATAATAATAATAATACAGTGTGATACATAAAGCGTGATACATACCATATCTTAATAATAATACAGTGTGATACATACAGCGTGATACATACCATATCTTAATAATAATACAGTGTGATACATACAGCGTGATACATACAGCGTGATACATACCATATCATAATAATAATAATAATAATACAGTGTGATACATAAAGCGTGATACATACAGTGTGATACATACAGTGTGATACATACAGCGTGATACATACAGCGTGATACATACCATATCATAATAATAATAATAATAATACAGTGTGATACATAAAGCGTGATACATACAGTGTGATACATACAGCGTGATACATATTATATCATAATAATAATAATAATACAGTGTGATACATACAGCGTGATACATACAGCGTGATACATACCATATCTTAATAATAATACAGTGTGATACATACAGCGTGATACATACAGCGTGATACATACAGCGTGATACATACAGTGTGATACATACAGCGTGATACATACAGTGTGATACATACAGTGTGATACATACAGCGTGATACATACAGTGTGATACATACAGCGTGATACATACAGTGTGATACATACAGTGTGATACATACAGCGTGATACATACAGCGTGATACATACAGCGTGATACATACCATATCATAATAATAATACAGTGTGATACATACAGCGTGATACATACAGTGTGATACATACAGCGTGATACATACAGTGTGATACATACAGCGTGATACATACAGCGTGATACATACAGCGTGATACATACAGTGTGATACATACAGTGTGATACATACAGCGTGATACATACAGTGTGATACATACAGCGTGATACATACAGTGTGATACATACAGTGTGATACATACAGCGTGATACATACAGCGTGATACATACAGCGTGATACATACAGTGCGATACATACAGCGTGATACATACAGCGTGATACATACAGCGTGATACATACAGTGCGATACATACCATATCATAATAATAATAATAATAATACAGTTTGATACATACAGCGTGATACATACAGCGTGATACATACAGCGTGATACATACAGTGTGATACATACAGCGTGATACATACAGCGTGATACATACAGCGTGATACATACAGTGTGATACATACAGCGTGATACATACAGCGTGATACATACAGCGTGATACATACAGTGCGATACATACAGCGTGATACATACAGCGTGATACATACAGCGTGATACATACAGTGTGATACATACAGTGTGATACATACAGCGTGATACATACAGCGTGATACATACAGCGTGATACATACAGCGTGATACATACAGTGCGATACATACAGCGTGATACATACCATATCATAATAATAATAATAATAATAATACAGTTTGATACATACAGCGTGATACATACAGCGTGATACATACAGCGTGATACATACAGTGTGATACATACAGTGTGATACATACAGCGTGATACATACAGTGCGATACATACAGTTTGATACATACAGTGTGATACATACAGTGTGATACATACAGCGTGATACATACAGCGTGATACATACAGCGTGATACATACAGCGTGATACATACAGCGTGATACATATTATATCATAATAATAATAATAATACAGTGTGATACATACAGCGTGATACATACAGCGTGATACATACCATATCTTAATAATAATACAGTGTGATACATACAGCGTGATACATACAGCGTGATACATACAGCGTGATACATACAGTGTGATACATACAGCGTGATACATACAGTGTGATACATACAGTGTGATACATACAGCGTGATACATACAGTGTGATACATACAGCGTGATACATACAGTGTGATACATACAGTGTGATACATACAGCGTGATACATACAGCGTGATACATACAGCGTGATACATACAGTGTGATACATACCATATCATAATAATAATACAGTGTGATACATACAGCGTGATACATACAGTGTGATACATACAGCGTGATACATACAGTGTGATACATACAGCGTGATACATACAGCGTGATACATACAGCGTGATACATACAGTGTGATACATACAGTGTGATACATACAGCGTGATACATACAGTGTGATACATACAGCGTGATACATACAGTGTGATACATACAGTGTGATACATACAGCGTGATACATACAGCGTGATACATACAGCGTGATACATACAGTGCGATACATACAGCGTGATACATACAGCGTGATACATACAGCGTGATACATACAGTGCGATACATACCATATCATAATAATAATAATAATAATACAGTTTGATACATACAGCGTGATACATACAGCGTGATACATACAGCGTGATACATACAGTGTGATACATACAGCGTGATACATACAGCGTGATACATACAGCGTGATACATACAGTGTGATACATACAGCGTGATACATACAGCGTGATACATACAGCGTGATACATACAGTGCGATACATACAGCGTGATACATACAGCGTGATACATACAGCGTGATACATACAGTGTGATACATACAGTGTGATACATACAGCGTGATACATACAGCGTGATACATACAGCGTGATACATACAGCGTGATACATACAGTGCGATACATACAGCGTGATACATACAGCGTGATACATACAGTGTGATACATACAGTGTGATACATACAGCGTGATACATACAGTGCGATACATACAGTTTGATACATACAGTGTGATACATACAGTGTGATACATACAGCGTGATACATACAGCGTGATACATACAGCGTGATACATACAGCGTGATACATACAGTGTGATACATACAGCGTGATACATACAGTGTGATACATACAGTGTGATACATACAGTGCGATACATACAGTGTGATACATACAGTGTGATACATACAGCATGATACATACAGTGTGATACATACAGTGCGATACATACAGCATGATACATACAGCGTGATACATACAGTGTGACACATACAGTGTGATACATACAGTGTGATACATACAGCGTGATACATACAGTGCGATACATACAGCGTGATACATACAGCGTGATACATACAGTGTGATACATACAGCGTGATACATACAGCGTGATACATACAGTGCGATACATACAGTGTGATACATACAGTGTGATACATACAGCGTGATACATACAGTGCGATACATACAGTGTGATACATACAGTGTGATACATACAGTGTGATACATACAGCGTGATACATACAGCGTGATACATACAGTGTGATACATACAGTGTGATACATACAGTGTGATACATACAGTGTGATACATACAGCGTGATACATACAGTGTGATACATACAGTGTGATACATACAGCGTGATACATACAGTGTGATACATACAGTGTGATACATACAGCGTGATACATACAGCGTGATACATACAGCGTGATACATACAGTGTGATACATACAGTGTGATACATACAGCGTGATACATACAGTGTGATACATACAGCGTGATACATACAGCATGATACATACAGTGTGATACATACAGCGTGATACATACAGTGTGATACATACAGCGTGATACATACAGCGTGATACATACAGCGTGATACATACAGCGTGATACATACAGCGTGATACATACAGTGTGATACATACAGCGTGATACATACAGTGTGATACATACAGTGTGATACATACAGCGTGATACATACAGTGTGATACATACAGCGTGATACATACAGTGTGATACATACAGTGTGATACATACAGCGTGATACATACAGTGTGATACATACAGCGTGATACATACAGCGTGATACATACAGTGTGATACATACCATATCATAATAATAATAATAATAATACAGTTTGATACATACAGCGTGATACATACAGTGTGATACATACAGTGTGATACATACAGCGTGATACATACAGTGTGATACATACAGTGCGATACATACAGCGTGATACATACAGCGTGATACATACAGTGTGATACATACAGCGTGATACATACAGCGTGATACATACAGTGTGATACATACAGTGTGATACATACAGCGTGATACATACAGTGTGATACATACAGTGCGATACATACAGCGTGATACATACAGCGTGATACATACAGTGTGATACATACAGCGTGATACATACAGCGTGATACATACAGCGTGATACATACAGCGTGATACATACAGTGTGATACATACAGTGTGATACATACAGTGTGATACATACAGCGTGATACATACAGTGTGATACATACAGTGTGATACATACAGTGTGATACATACAGCGTGATACATACAGCGTGATACATACAGTGTGATACATACAGCGTGATACATACAGCGTGATACATACAGTGTGATACATACAGCGTGATACATACAGTGTGATACATACAGTGTGATACATACAGCGTGATACATACAGTGCGATACATACAGCGTGATACATACAGTGTGATACATACAGCGTGATACATACAGCGTGATACATACAGTGTGATACATACAGTGTGATACATACAGTGTGATACATACAGTGTGATACATACAGCGTGATACATACAGTGTGATACATACAGTGTGATACATACAGCGTGATACATACAGCGTGATACATACAGCGTGATACATACAGTGTGTTACATACAGCATGATACATACAGCGTGATACATACAGCGTGATACATACAGCGTAATACATACAGCGTGATACATACAGCGTGATACATACAGCGTGATACATACAGTGTGATACATACAGTGTGATACATACAGCGTGATACATCCAGCGTGATACATACAGCGTGATACATACAGTGTGATACATACAGCGTGATACATACAGCGTGATACATACAGCGTGATACATACAGCGTGATACATACAGTGTGATACATACAGCGTGATACATACAGCATGATACATACAGTGTGATACATACAGTGCGATACATACAGTGTGATACATACAGTGTGATACATACAGCATGATACATACAGTGTGATACATACAGTGCGATACATACAGCATGATACATACAGCGTGATACATACAGTGTGACACATACAGTGTGATACATACAGTGTGATACATACAGCGTGATACATACAGTGTGATACATACAGTGTGATACATACAGTGTGATACATACAGCGTGATACATACAGTGCGATACATACAGTGTGATACATACAGTGTGATACATACAGCGTGATACATACCATATCATAATAATAATAATACAGTTTGATACATACAGCGTGATACATACAGCGTGATACATACAGCGTGATACATACAGTGTGATACATACAGTGTGATACATACAGTGTGATACATACAGCGTGATACATACAGTGTGATACATACAGCGTGATACATACAGCGTGATACATACAGCGTGATACATACAGTGTGATACATACAGTGTGATACATACAGTGTGATACATACAGTGTGATACATACAGCGTGATACATACAGCGTGATACATACAGCGTGATACATACAGTGCGATACATACCATATCATAATAATAATAATAATAATACAGTTTGATACATACAGCGTGATACATACAGTGTGATACATACAGTGTGATACATACAGCGTGATACATACAGTGTGATACATACAGCGTGATACATACAGCGTGATACATACAGCGTGATACATACAGTGTGATACATACCATATCATAATAATAATAATAATAATACAGTTTGATACATACAGCGTGATACATACAGTGTGATACATACAGCGTGATACATACAGCGTGATACATACAGTGTGATACATACAGCGTGATACATACAGCGTGATACATACAGTGTGATACATACAGCGTGATACATACAGTGTGATACATACAGCGTGATACATACAGTGCGATACATACAGCGTGATACATACAGTGTGATACATACAGCGTGATACATACAGCGTGATACATACAGTGTGATACATACAGTGTGATACATACAGTGTGATACATACAGCGTGATACATACAGTGTGATACATACAGCGTGATACATACAGTGTGATACATACAGCGTGATACATACCATATCATAATAATAATAATAATAATACAGTTTGATACATACAGCGTGATACATACAGTGTGATACATACAGTGTGATACATACAGCGTGATACATACAGCGTGATACATACAGTGTGATACATACAGCGTGATACATACAGCGTGATACATACAGCGTGATACATACAGTGTGTTACATACAGCATGATACATACAGCGTGATACATACAGCGTGATACATACAGCGTAATACATACAGCGTGATACATACAGCGTGATACATACAGCGTGATACATACAGTGTGATACATACAGTGTGATACATACAGCGTGATACATCCAGCGTGATACATACAGCGTGATACATACAGTGTGATACATACAGCGTGATACATCCAGCGTGATACATACAGCGTGATACATAGCATATCATAATAATTGTGGCAGAAGCAGCCACAAGAGACTTTTGCATTGATTATTGCCTGTATTTGAACTGTATGTTATTTTAGCATAGGGGATTTTATTAGACTGGTTCTGGCCCTTTAAATGCTCTGACAAAGGATCTGCAGTTTTGCTATGCACTTCGGATGCAGAGTGTGAAGAAAAACCCTGTTTTATGGACTTAGTTTGACTGTTTTATTCCCCTCCCTCTTAGAACACCAGTTTAAGAACCCTTAATAACTGTCATATTTTCAAACACTGTCTGTTTTTAACTGTCAGTTTTCTCTGTCTGAGGAGGAGTTGCTCTGGCTGTGTGAGTGCTGGTGCTTTGGGTGCTCATTAAACAGACCTGCTTGACCCTTTCTTGAAGCCTTGGCTCATGCTTGGGGGAATGTAATAAGTCTGCAGTGCTGATGGTGTCGGTTGGAGTGCTTGAAGTCCTCGGCAAGCACTAGGAGCATCGATTGGCGGAGGTACTCGGTCAGCGGGTCCGTCACAATAATAATACAGTGTGATACATACAGTGTGATACACACCACATAATAATAATAATACAGTGTGATACATACAGCGTGATACACACCATATCATAATAATAATACAATTAATTTATTAGTAATTAATAAAAAAAAAAGCATAGAAAAAAATACATTACTGCATTTTGCAAGATCTGTACTTTAGCACGGTATTCATCATTAACCATTTCAAATATGTTTATTCATTGATTAATTCATTTTTAATGGACATTAATTTTATTAATTACTAATTATTATTTAAAAAAATAGTTTATAACAAAAAAAAGAATGTCACTGGAATTAGATTTTGACCTTGATGTTCAACTATTAATGTTCATTTATTATTTTATTCATCATTACGATTATTAATAATGTTAATTAATTATTAATTAGTCATAATAACACATTTAGTAAAAGAAAACAAAATGTATAGTTGTTTTACATTTTGTGCTTAATGCTGAACTATTAATGTTCATTGATCATTCATAGAAGAAATTTAAAGTAAAAAATGCATAAAAACATAAATCTCCCTTTTGCACTGAATTTAGATATTACTGTTGTTGATGATTCTCTTTGTATTAAAGGTATAGGATCCTCAAACCCTTTACATATTTATATCACTTTCTTACATTTTACAGTGCATTTACTTATATTTTACAGCTATGCTAATTAAAACATAAACATTAACATTAACAAGCCCTTTTTTCCCTTTTTTTCCCCCAGTTTGATCATCTGCCCACCTGACTACCCAGAGCGCCGTATCTGCAATCACCTTCTCAGGTATATCATTTTAAAATATTTATATTTACTTTATTGCATGCATGTATGAAAAGGACAACAAGTACTTTAAGTAATATCAATGAGTCATGCATTTATGAAAAAATTTAATTACATGTGATTTTTACTTCTTTTCGCAGATTTGTGACATCGCCACCGGCCTCAATACCGGAGTCTAACATTACAGAATATTAAATTGACAGGTAAATGATTTTGTGATGACATTTGTTAACACAATATAATATGAACTATTGATTTGCGTTGAGTAATGGTATTTCATACATTCATTCAATAAAAAAAATTAATTATGATTTTTACATCTTTTTACAGATTATTCACGTCTACACCTGCCTCAAAACAGGAGCATTTTCAATTATAAAACAGCTGATTTACAGGTATACAAGAAGAAAAAAATATATAATAAAGATTTTATGTGTATTCCTGTATTCATTCATCATTATGTTACTGCTCATTGCCAGGGATAGCACTTTAGAAGTAACATATTTTATTTCATGTATTATATCAGGTCACTTGCTCTTTTGTGCAGCTCTTCTTTAGGAACACGATAATTGTTTCTGTTTTTCCATTCATGATATAGACACACCTACAGAGAGACAGACATACATACAGACAGTAAGAGAGAGACACAGCCAGACACCCAGAGACACACCCACGCAGCCAGACACCCACGCAGCCAGACACCCAGAGACACCCACGCAGCCAGACACCCACGCAGCCAGACACCCAGAGACACAGAGACACGCCCACGCAGCCAGAGACCCAGAGACACACCCACGCAGCCAGACACCCACGCAGCCAGACACCCAGAGACACAGAGACACGCCCACGCAGCCAGACACCCAGAGACACAGACACCCAGAGAGACACACACCCACAGATATCCAAACACACACACAGAGACACACACCCACAGATATCCAAACACACACACCCAGAGACACACCCACGCAGCCAGACACCCACGCAGCCAGACACCCAGAGACACACCCACGCAGCTAGACACCCACGCAGCCAGAGACACAGAGACACGCCCACGCAGCCAGACACCCAGAGACACACCCACGCAGCCAGACACCCACGCAGCCAGACACCCAGAGACACCCAGACACGCCCACGCAGCCAGACACCCAGAGACACAGAAACCCAGAGAGATATTTCATGTATTATGTCAGGTCACTTGCTCTTTTGTGCAGCTCTTCTTTAGGAACACGATAATTGTTTCTGTTTTTCCATTCATGATATAGACACACCTACAGAGAGACAGACATACATACAGACAGTAAGAGAGAGACACAGCCAGACACCCAGAGACACACCCACGCAGCCAGACACCCACGCAGCCAGACACCCAGAGACACAGAGACACGCCCACGCAGCCAGACACCCAGAGACACACCCACGCAGCCAGACACCCACGCAGCCAGACACCCAGAGACACCCAGACACGCCCACGCAGCCAGACACCCACGCAGCCAGACACCCAGAGACACCCACGAAGCCAGACACCCACGCAGCCAGACACCCAGAGACACCCAGACACGCCCACGCAGCCAGACACCCAGAGACACAGACACCCAGAGAGACACACACCCACAGATATCCAAACACAGACACCCAGAGAGACACAAACACCCAGAGAGACACACACCCACAGATATCCAAACACACACACCCAGAGACACACCCACGCAGCCAGACACCCACGCAGCCAGACACCCACACAGCCAGACACCCAGAGACACACCCACGCAGGCAGACACCCAGAGACACACCCACGCAGCCAGACACCCACGCAGCCAGACACCCAGAGACACACCCACGCAGCCAGACACCCACGCAGCCAGACACCCAGAGACACGCCCACGCAGCCAGACACCCAGAGACACCCACGCAGCCAGACATCCACGCAGCCAGACACCCACACAGCCAGACACCCAGAGACACACCCACGCAGGCAGACACCCAGAGACACACCCACGCAGCCAGACACCCACGCAGCCAGACACCCAGAGACACACCCACGCAGCCAGACACCCAAAGACACAGAGACACACCCACGCAGCCAGACACCCAGAGAGACACAGACACCCAGAGAGACACACACCCACAGATATCCAAACACACACACACAGAGACACACACCCACAGACATCCAAACACACACAGACACGCAGAGAGACAGACACCTGCAAACAACCAGAGAGATAGAATCCTATCCACACCAAGATACACAGACACAGAAATACAGAAGCCCAGACAGACACAGACACCCAGATAGACTCACAAACACAGACACTCAGAGAGACACCAAGAGAGACACCAAGACACCCAGAAATCCAGAGAGACACACAGACAGCCAGAGACAAACCCAGAGAGACACATACCCACAGATATCCAGACACACACCCAGATAGACACACACCTACAGACACGTAGAGAGACAGACACCTGAGATAGAAACCTATACACACCAAGACAGACAGACACAGAAATACAGACATCCAGATAGACATACAAACACATACACCCAGATAGACACACAGACACCCAAAGACACACAGACACCCAAAGACACACAGACACACACCCAAAGACACACACACACACCCAAAGACACACACCCAAAGACACACACACACCCAAAGACACACACAGACACACACCCAAAGACACACAGACTCCCAAAGACACACAGACTCACACCCAAAGACACACAGACACACACCCAAAGACACACACACACACCCAAAGACACACACACACACCCAAAGACACACACACACACCCAAAGACACACACCCAAAGACACACACACACCCAAAGACACACACAGACACACACACCCAAACAGCATTTCTTGGGAAAATTACGGGCCACAGCTTTATTAAAGCAACCATAAACCAATAACCAATTAACATAATTAACATTGTTAAATCACAGCTCAAATAACATCCCGGAGGAGGAGCCTGGCCCGGTCAGTAACCAGAGAGAGAGAGAGACGCAGACAGCCAGAGAGAGAGAGGCGCAGACAGCCAGAGAGAGAGAGGCGCAGACAGCCAGAGAGAGAGAGAGAGAGGCGCAGACAGCCAGAGAGAGAGAGAGAGAGAGAGAGATGCGCAGACAGTCAGAGCGAGAGAGGCGCAGACAGCCAGAGAGAGAGAGACGGAGACAGCCAGAGAGAGAGAGAGACGCAGACAGCCAGAGAGAGACGCCGACAGCCAGAGAGAGAGAGACGCAGACAGCCAGAGAGAGAGAGACGCAGACAGCCAGAGAGAGAGAGACGCCGACAGCCAGAGAGAGAGAGACGCCGACAGCCAGAGAGAGAGACGCAGACAGCCAGAGAGAGACACCGACAGCCAGAGAGAGAGAGATGCCGACAGCCAGAGAGAGAGAGACGCCGACAGCCAGAGAGAGAGAGACACCGACAGCCAGAGAGAGAGAGACGCCGACAGCCAGAGAGAGAGACGCAGACAGCCAGAGAGAGAGACGCCGACAGCCAGAGAGAGAGACGCAGACAGCCAGAGAGAGAGACGCAGACAGCCAGAGAGAGAGAGAGACGCAGACAGCCAGAGAGAGAGACGCAGACAGCCAGAGAGAGAGACGCAGACAGCCAGAGAGAGAGAGACACCGACAGCCAGAGAGAGAGAGACGCCGACAGCCAGAGAGAGAGAGACGCCGACAGCCAGAGAGAGAGAGACACCGACAGCCAGAGAGAGAGAGACGCCGACAGCCAGAGAGAGAGACGCAGACAGCCAGAGAGAGAGAGAGAGACGCCGACAGCCAGAGAGAGAGACGCAGACAGCCAGAGAGAGAGACGCAGACAGCCAGAGAGAGAGAGAGACGCAGACAGCCAGAGAGAGAGACGCAGACAGCCAGCATTTTTATATGACAAGGTAAAAAATATGTGTAATAAAATGAAGGTCATTCTTACAACTCTATTTCCAATAACAGGACAATGCAGAAGATAAGAAAGAGTATAAAAGAAGAATGGCAAGGGAAAGGAAGCAGAGATAGAGAGATGCACAGACCCCTGAGACTTCACAATGTTTAAGAGAAGATCGACAGAGACTTCTAAATAAAAGAAAAATGGCTAAAAAACAAGAAAATGAGTCTGATGGAGTTTCAAAAAAAAGAAAAAGTAAACAAAAAAATGTCTTTAAAACTGTCTCAAATTAACCTATTTTGCCTGCTGACACCAATGTTGATAGTGATGACACCAATGTAGATGTACAAAGTTCAACTGAGCTCTGTATTGAGGAAGGTCATGATAGTCCTTTATTTAGAGCACTAGCAGTAGACAGTCAATATTGTGGATTAATGAATGTGGTTTGTCAGTTTTGTGGGGCCTATCATTTTCTGAAAGAAAGACCAACTGATGGAGAGTTTATTAGTTGCTGTCAGAAAGGAAAGGTAAGACTTCCAGAAAGACACACATTCCCAGATTATTTAAAAAGTATCATGAGTGATCCTACATTTCCGAATTACACTAATTTTAAGAAAAATATTCGCTCTTATAACAGTGCAATTTCATTTGCTTCAATGGGTGCGACATTAGCCGAAAATGTACCAGGACATGGTCCTTATTGTTTTAAAGTCGAAGGACAAATATACCACCGGACTTCACATTTACACCCAGAAACAGGAGAACAAAGGAAATTTGCACAGTTATATGTACTTGATACAATGGAAGCTGTGGAACAACGAATGCTGCTTCCTGAAAATAGACAATGGTTACCCATAGTCTTTGAACAGCTTGATAACATTATGGTTTACAACCCATATAGTAAAGCATACAAAAAATTAGCGGAGGTTGAAAAAGAACTGGCACATGCGCAAAGACCTTAATTGCCAATGCCAAGAGTAAATATGGTTCTCAAAAGGGATCGCCATACTGATCAAAGACGCTATAATTTACCAACAGCAAATGAGGTTGCCATGGTATTTAAAAATGATGATGGGGAACCACCATTTGAGCGGGATATTAGAATATATCCACGCAATCAAGAGCAACCTTTTATAAACATCAATATTTTAAGCAGTAATTTGGATCCTATGACATATCCCATTTTCTATCCAAATGGGGAGCAAGGATGGCAACCAAAATCCCAATAGTAAAGTTCATATTAGAAACAATATCTCAATGCTGGAATATAAAGTGGCACAAACTGCTGTCCAGGATTATTATAATCCTATTTTATGTGGGGGTAAACTCACACAACAATGGATTATTGATTCTTATCTACAAGTCGAAGCAAATAATCTAAATTTTGTCAAATTTCAACAAAACAAGCTTTGAGTGGAACAATATTGTGGATTGAAGGATTATGTCGCTGAATTGGCTGCAAACAGAGACATTCCTGCTGGACGAGCAATGATTTTGCCATCCTCTTTCCAAGGATCTCCTCGCAATATGCGAGAAAGATACAATGATGTCATGGCTATTGTCACTAAATTTGGCAAACCAGATTTATTTATTACATTTACATGTAATCCACAATGGCCAGAGATCAAAGAAAATTTTATGCTTGGACAAACTACTTCTGACCGACCAGATTTGGTCGCAAGAGTATTCAAAATCAAACTTAATTCCTTAATTTATGATATCACTAAAGCAGACTTATTTGGAAAATGTGTGGCTTTTGTTTATACCATTGAATTTCAAAAAAGAGGCCTGCCACATGCACATATACTTTTAATCTTGCAAGAAAAAGATGAATTAAATACAGCAGATAGAGTGGATTCAGTGATTATTGCTGAACTGCCACATCCAGAAAAGCATTCAACACTTTATGAGATTGTAACTCATATCAGAATGATACATGGCCCATGTGGAGAGAGCAATCCAAATTCACCATGTATGGAAAATAAGAAATGCATAAAAGAGTTTCCAAAACAATTTCAAATGCTTATGTTAATTGTGATGGATACCCTTTGTATAAAAGAAGAGAAGGACAAACAGCTATTATCCGTGTCCAAAAGGTCGATAATGGATATGTGGTTCCATACAATCCACATTTGCTGATGAAGTACAATGCACATATCAATGTGGAAGCTTGCACTTCCATCAAATCCATAAAATATGTGTATAAATATATATAAAGGATATGATGCAGCAACTGTTGTTGTGCAAGGTGCAGACAATGAAAAAGACAACCCCATTTTACATGACGAACTTTCTTCCTTTTTAGATGGTCGCTATGTAAGTGCTTCTGAAGCAATGTGGCGTCTTCTTAAATTTGAGATGCATGATCAGTCACATGCTGTGTATCGATTAGCTGTCCATCTGCCACAAAGTCAATTTGTTTGCTTCACGGCCGGCAATGAAACAAATGCTTTAGCACAAAGTGAACATAGAGCAACAACGACTACTGCTCGGTTTCAATTAAATTGTCAGGACACTGAGGCCAGATAATTTTTATACATTGACATTCCAAATCACTATGTATTCGTAAATGGTGAATGGAGACAACGAAAGAAACATAATTATAAAATTATACCAAGAATATATACCGTCAGTCCACGAGACATTGAACGTTTCAGTTTAAGATTACTGCTTTTACATGTTCCCGGTGCACAAAGTTATGAACATTTACGCACAGTCAATGACATAGTTTGACACTTTCCAGTTAGCTGCAAGACATCAAAACGTTCTAGCAGATGATACAGAATGGGAGAGATGTATTGAGGAAGCAGCACTATGTCAAATGCCAAAGCAAATGAGAGAACAATTTGCTTTTATTTGTATATTTTGCAATGTACCAGATGCCTTAACTTTGTGGGAAAAATTTAAATTACATATGTGTGAAGATTTCTTGCAACGTTATAATGAGACCATTGCACAATTTAAAGCATTAATCGAAATACAGGAAATCTTTCTTTGTCATGGATTAAATTATGCCAACTTTAATCTGCCTGATCCAGGATTTATAGATGAAATTAACTTTGATGAGTATGACACTGAGATTGAATACCAAAAAACACAAGAAAAAATTGGAACTTTAAATGTATTGCAATTGGAAGCATTTAACGCCATCACAAATGCAATAGAAGATGAAATGCTCAAAGAGCGTTATTTGTATCTGGATGGTCCGGGTGGATCAGAAAAAAACTTACCTATATTATTTGTTAATGAGTTGCATTCGAGCACAGGGTCAAATAGCACTGCCATTTGCAACCACTGGAATTGCCGCACTTTTGTTAGAAGGTGGTAGAACTGTGCATAGTGGATTTAAACTGCCAGTTCCCATTCTGGAAACATCAGTGTCGGATATTCGAAATTAATTCATTACAAGCCAAAAAATTGCACAAGAGTAAATTAATTATAATAGATGAGGCAACTATGATGTCATGTCATGCCCTCCAATGTATTGATCGATTATTAAAAGAAGTTATGGCTAATGATTTGCCATTTGGTGGAAAGGCGATGTTGTTAGGAGGAGATTTCAGGCAAACGTTACCTGTGGTGCCACATGGCAATCGGACTGACATTGTCGAAATGTGTATAAAAAGAAGTAAGCTGTGGAAAACATTTACACACCTGAGATTAGAAGTAAATATGAGATCTGAAGGGCGAAATCAATTCAATGATTGGCTCATTAACATTGGAGAAGGAAAACAGCCAAAAATAAATAATTTTCCTGGTGATGCAGTGCAAATTCCACCAGAAATGATTTCAACAGAACCACTAATTTCAACAATCTTCCTCAATACCATCAATAATGAGGATTACTCTGACATTGCAAGCAAAGCCATATTGACATCAAAAAAATGACAATGCCTTAAATTTAAACAACAAAATATTAAAATTAATCAATGCTCCCCAAAAAAATGATTACAGTGCAGATTCTGTTCTGTCTGACGACAAAGAGAGTGAAGCAAACTTTAGTATGGAATTTATTAATTCTTTAACTCCCTCTGGAATGCCACCACATGTTTTGCAACTTAAAAAAGGGGCAATTATCATGCTATTGAGAAATATGAATCCAAAAAAAGGAATTTGTAATGGCACCAGATTAATCGTGAAGGAATTAAAGGATCATTTTATACATGCAGACATTATGAGTGGTACCCATAAAGGCGAACCAGTTCTTATACCGAGAATTGATTTTGCTCCAAGTGAGAGTGGTTTGCCTTTTGTCCTTCAAAGGAGACAATTTCCCATTATCATGGCATTTGCCATGACCATCAATAAATCCCAAGCACAAACTTTTAAGTCTGTTGGTAATTTTTTGACGGAACCTGTGTTTGCTCATGGACAACTATATGTTGCATTTTCAAGATGCAATAATCCAGAGGAAATGAAAGTACATGTTGAAAAAAACACAAGCCAGGGTGATTTATTGGAAGATGGATGTGTTTTTACAAAAAAACATTGTGTACTATGAGGTGCTGTACATATACAGTAAAGTGCTTTCATTTTGACGAAAAATGTGTATGTTACTCCAACTGATTTTAAAGTACCAATATTTCAAGAAGAAACTTAATACAATGGCAAAAAAACATAGAGAACAGTGGTTTTACTTCCAGGACAAAATTAGAGGTCTCTGGGACTCTTTAAATAGAGGACTGCTATTTCCAATAGGAAACTCGATGTGCCATTTCAACAAAGTACAACAAGAAGAAACAAAAAAGTATCAAAAAGAAAAACAACACGAAACAGTGGTTACACAGATTGGAAGGTCTTACAAGTTACCTTTTCAGATTATTGGCCCCACAAAACAATTAGGTGCCATTTACTTTAATTGAAAGCTTACATTTCAATGTTTTAAAGTAGTATTTAACATGTTAACATTGTCTTTTAAAAGTTATGGAAAGTTACCTCAAGCTATATTGAATATAGTCAAACATTTATGTTACGACAAGTTTAAGCATTTGTTAATACATTCAACTGTATAATTTTAAGATTGAGTATTGATTCAGGGAGCAATCCGATCGCCAGTTAATGGGGTCAGGAAGGAATTAATTTTTTTCCCTCTTTGATACAATTGGCCAAGTTTCAATGGTTTTTTTTATACTTTGCCTTCAATGCCAATTTAATTTACCATGAGTAAAAAAAAAAAAAGAAGGTTACAAAGCATGTTAATGTAGAATATACTTAGTTTTGGAAACTTTACATAGTCGTCTGTAATTTATAGATAAACTAGCGACTTGCCCGTCAAAAAATGATGGCAATGAGATGTGTATGTTTGGAAAGTTGTTTAGTTATTAATATATATATGTGACAGTTGTATTGTGATATTAAAACAAGTTTAGTTTTGTAAATTTTTCTCTTGGTAAACAATAATTCTTAAAGCATTTTGTATTAACATTTGAATGTAAGAATAGTGGAACTTGAAATTAATAATTATTGTAAAGTTTAGGCAATGGTTTCTTAACATGCAATTTGTATGTGAAGAATTGTTAACTTCAATATACATAAAATCCCGAGGAAAGCAAACAGTAAAAAGGCTTGTTGAAACGTACACAATTTTAACCTGAACTTTGTAATATATGTAAGTAAGAAACTTGAAAGTAAATTTTTTGAAACTTTAACTTTATTATTTTTGTAACTTTGTAACTTGACAAAACATTTGTATAACTTTGAACATTATAAACAGTAACATAGTAAATACATTTTTTAACATAATTTTGTATTAAAAGTAATAACATTTGAATGTAAAAACAGTTTAACTTTAAACTAATCAGTATTGTAAACTTGAGGTAATGGTTTTTTAACATGCAATTTCTATCTGAAGAATTGTTAACTTCAATATTATACATTTAATCCAGAGGAAAACAAACAGTAAAAAACCCTCCTTGAAACGTACCCAATTTTAACATGAACTTTGTAATATATTTAAGTAAGCAACTTGAAACATTATAAACAGTAACATAGTGAATTAATATTTTAACATAATTTTGTATTAAAGTATTAACATTTGAATGTAAAAACAGATTGACTATCAAAGTAATAAATATTGTAAACTTGAGGCAATGGTTTTTTAACATGCAATTTCTATCCGAATAATTGTTAACTTCAATATACATTGAATGCAGAGGAAGGAAAACATTAAAAACGCTCTTTAAAATGTACCCAATGAAATAAATTCCTTCCTGACCACATGAACTGTCGATAAACCTTAATACAGGGAGTAATCTTAACATAACAGACAATATTTTTATTTTGTCTTAAAACGTGATTGATCTCTTAACATAAACTTTGTAATATGTTGAAGTAAAGAACTTTAAAATATTGTTTTCCAACTTGTAACATTAGAAACAGTAACATAGTTTTAACATTTAAACATAATTTGTATAAATAATGCAAGGCAAGTGTTTTGTGAGGCAAATCATCCATAAAGAGTCCTTCCATAAATTATGACTGAAATTGTTTATTGTTTAGTATTTTTGAATGCTTTTAAATTTGTTTTGCTTGTGTTTTATTTCTTTACTGAAAAGTTATAGTACTTCATAGTAGACAATGATTTTAGTAAAAATACGTCTTCTAATAAATCACCTTGACTTTCATTCTTTTCAATGTAAACTTTAATAGCCTGTGGATTTTTGCACCGTGAAAACGCAACGTACAATTGACCATGTGCAAATACTGGTTCTTCCAAGAAAATACCCACAGATTTGAACGTTTGACCTTGTGATTTATTAATGGTCATGGCAAATGCCATAATAATGGGAAATTGTCTTCTTTGAAGTATAAAAGGGAGACTACTTTCACTTGGTGCTAAATCTATTCTTGGTATGAAAACTCTCTCTCCTTTATGGGTGCCAGTTAAAATTTCAGCATCTATAAAATGGTCCTTTAATTGTTGAACAATTAATCTTGTCCCATTGCATAGGCCTTTTTTGGGGTTCATATTTCGCACTAACATGATAATTGCACCTTTCTTTAGCTGCAAAATATGTGGTGGCATTCCAGAAGGAGTTAGTGAGTTTATGAATTCAGTAGAAAAGTTAGCCTGACTTTCATTGTCATCAGCAAGTACAGAATCAGCACTGTGATAATTTCTTTGTGGTGCATTAATTTTTTTAAAGATTTTATTATTGAGGATTAATGCATCCTTATTTTTACACGTTAGTATGACTTGGTTGGCAATCTCGGAATATTCTTCGTTATTTATGCTCCCTTCAAATATAGCCGATATAATATCTTGTTGACACATCATAATAGGTGGGATCTCTACAGTGTCGTCAGGTAAATGTGGTATTTTTTGTGTTCTGCCTTCTCCAATTTTAATAAGCCAATCATTGAAATCAGTTTGGCCTTCTGATCTCATATTTTGTTGCAGTTGAAGATGGGTAAAATGTTTACATACTGTGCTTGACTTTATACAGGTTTCGATAATGTCAGTTCGATTTCCATGTACAACGACAGGTAATGTTTGTCTAAAATCGCCACCTAACATTACCTTTCCACCAAATGGAAAAGTATTATCCATGACTTCACGAAGCAAACGGTCAATACATTGGAGGGCATAGCATGACATCATTGTGGCCTCATCTATTATAATTAATTTACATTTCTTAAATTTCTTTGCTTGTAAGGATGTCATGCGAATATCTGACACAGAAGTTTCTAAAAAAGGCACTGGCAGTTTAAATCCACTATGAACAGTTCTTCCACCTTCTAACAAAAGTGCAGCAATTCCAGTAGTGGCAAACGCCATTGCTATTTGACCTTGTGCTCGTACTGAACTCATTAATAAATTATACAGATAGGTTTTTCCTGATCCGCCAGGTCCATCAAGATAGAAATAACGTTTTGTCACCATGTCATCATCTATTGCATTTTTAATTGCATGAAATGCTTGCAATTGTAATGTATATAAAGTTGCAAGTCTTTCTTCTGTTCTTTCTGCTTGTAGTTGAATGTCATAGTCTTCAAAGTTTATGTCATCTATAAGACCTGGATCAGGCAAATTAAAACTTGCACAACTTAATCCATGAGTTAAAAATACTTCTTGTATTTCCATTAACGCTTTTAAGTGTGCAATGGGTTCATTGTATCGTCGCATAAAGTCTTCAGCCATATTACTTTTAAAAGTCTCCCACAAAGCTAATGCATTTGGAGGATTTGAGAAGACACAAATAAAAGCAAATTGTTCTCACATCTGTCGTGGCATTTGACATTGTGCTGCTTCTTCTAAACACCTTTCCCATTCTGTATCATCAGATAGTAAGTTTCTATGTCTTGCAGCTAAATGGAAGGATTCATATACAATGTCATTAACAGTTCTTAAGTGTTCAAAACTTTGTGCTCCAGGAACATTTAAAAGTAAAATCCGTAAGCAAAAACGTTCAACATCTCTTGGACTGACTGTCTAAATTCTTGGAATTATTTTATTGCCTCTGCTTTTTCTTGGTCTCCATAATCCATTCACAAAAACATAGTGATATGGAATTTCAATATATAAGTATTGTGTTGCTTCAGGATCAGTGGAATTTAATTCAAACCATGCAGTTAGTGTAGTGTGACGATCTTCACTTTGGGCCAATGCATTCATTTCATTTCCAGCATGGAAATAGACTAAATGTCGTTGTGGCAAATGTACTGCTAATCTATATACTGCATGTGATCTATTATTTCTGGGATATATTCTAATGTCTCTTTGAAATGGTGGTTCTCCTTCATCATTTTGAAACACCATTGCAACCTCATTTGATGTTGGCAAGTTATAACGACGTTTATCAGTGTGTCTGTCTCTTTTAAGCACCATATTAACCTTTGGCATTGGTAATTGATGTCTTTGTGCATGAAGTAGTTGTTCATTTTCTACTTCTGCCAATTTTTTATAAGCTTTACTGTAGGGATTATTGTCCATAATGTTATTTAGCTCTATAAAAACACTGTGTAAGCATTTTTTATTTCCTTCCATCTGCATACGTTGGTCAACAGCTTCCATTGTATCTAGGACTTATAGTTGAGCAAATTTTCTTTGTTCTCCTTCCTCTGGATGTAAATGGGAAGTCCGATGATAAATTTGGCCTTGGACTTTAAAACAGTAAGGCCCATGTCCTGGTACATTAGCAGCTAATGTTGCCCCCATAGATGCAAAGGATATGGCACTATTGTAGGATCTTATGTTTGTCTTAAAATTTTTGTAGTTTGGTTCAGTCATAATATTTTGTAAATAGATCGGAAATTCTTTTCTTTCTGGAAGTTTGAACTTGCCTTTTTGACAGCAACTAATAAATTGGCCATCTCTGGGTCTCTCCTTTTTAAAATAATAAGCCTCACAAAACTGACATTGAGTAGTCATGTCCCCACAACTATGAACCTCTACTAGTAAAGACTTGAGTAAAGGACAATTTGCAACGCATATATCAGTTTGACTTTCATATTCATCAGGTGAAATGTCATGGAATGTTTGAACAACAGGTTCTAAATGCTTAGTTTTTTTCGTGGCTTTTCTTGTTATGTGTTGTCCTGGTTTTGTTGAAATGTCCTGTAAGGTTTCAGGAACAGGTTGTAAATGCTTTGTTTTTTTAGTTGCTTTTTTTGGTATGTCTTTAATTTTATCTTGTAAAATGTCATCTGATGTTTGAGGAACATGTTGCAAATGCTTTATTTGCTTGGTAGCTCTTTTGGCGTATCTTTCATTTTTGCAGCTGATAGTCTTTTGCTTGCAAGTCTTTTGCGTTCTTTTTCTCGTCGAATTTCTTTCTACTCTGGTGTCTGCTGGCCAGCCCATCTCTCTTGTCTTTCTCTAGTTTGACGTCTTTTCTTCTCTTGTTTGCTCTCGTTAGTAGCCATGTTAATCTGTAAAGGCAAAAAAAGAAATATAATTGGGTATATTGAAATTTGTAATTACTGTTAAACATTATTGTCCATAATAGAGAAATAGAAGGTAAATCATTAATGTATCAGTTATATTTTGATAAAAGTTATAGGGCCTCATTGAATAGCAATTTGGGCAATTCAATACTGCTGTAAATAAGCAGGTAACATCTTTTTTTTAACTAAGTTTTTAGTTATTGAAAACCTTGTTTGTGGATAGATGTTTACCAAGTAAAAACTTATTTGCAAAAAAAACAGTGATGTGGTTATTTACACATGTATTGCATAGTGCTAAGTGGAATTGAATAAGAGACATAGTTTTTTTTAATTTTTAATTTTTTTTGTTGACACGGATGCAGATGAAACATGTTTCTTTAGTTTTCTCCTTTTGTACTTATTATACTGTACCTTGGTTGAGGTGTGATTTGAATCCGAATGTTTGTTGGTCCTCGGTTGAAAATCTTTGTCCAATGGTCTGGTCCTCTGTTGGAAGTCCTTGTCCGATGGTGAAGTCCTCTGTTGAAAGTCCTCGTCCGATGGTGTGGTCCTCTGTTGAAAGTCCTCGTCCTATGGTCTGGTCCTCTGTTGAAAATCCTCGTCCTATGGTCTGGTCCTCTGTTGAAAATCCTCGTCCTATGGTCTGGTCCTCTGTTGAAAGTCCTGGTCCGATGGTGTGGTCCTCTGGCGATAGCCCTCGTCTGATATTGTGGTCCTCTGTTGAAAGTCCTGGTCCGATGGTGTGGTCCTGTGGTGATAGCCCTCGTCCGATGTTGTGGTCCTCTGGTGAAAGTCCTCGTCCGATGATCTGGTCCTGTGTTGAAAGTCCTCGTCCGATTGTCTTCACGCAGTATCTGTTGTAAAATAAAAATGAAAATGTTCTCCTTTTGTACTTATTATACTGTACCTTGGTTGAGGTGTGATTTGAATCCGAATGTTTGTTGGTCCTCGGTTGAAAATCTTTGTCCAATGGTCTGGTCCTCTGTTGGAAGTCCTCGTCCGATGGTGAAGTCCTCTGTTGAAGTCCTCTGTTGAAAGTCCTCGTCCGATGGTGTGGTCCTCTGTTGAAAGTCCTCGTCCTATGGTCTGGTATTCTGTTGAAAATCCTCGTCCTATGGTCTGGTCCTCTGTTGAAAATCCTCGTCCTATGGTCTGGTCCTCTGTTGAAAGTCCTGGTCCGATGGTGTGGTCCTCTGGCGATAGCCCTCGTCTGATATTGTGGTCCTCTGTTGAAAGTCCTGGTCCGATGGTGTGGTCCTGTGGTGATAGCCCTCGTCCGATGTTGTGGTCCTCTGGTGAAAGTCCTCGTCCGATGATCTGGTCCTGTGTTGAAAGTCCTCGTCCGATTGTCTTCACGCAGTATCTGTTGTAAAATAAAAATGAAAATGTTGTTTGAGTTAAATGTCTTTGAAATAAAGCAAAAATGTCTTAATTTTGGTGTATTGTATCTGTTATGGTGAATTTTTTCTATGTGTTTGTCTGACTTTATCTACAATCCTGTTTTGTGCGCACCACTTTTGTTATGCTTATTTAAGCTTCTTTGTAAGGCTTGTAGGTTGTTAAACATTAAAGAAGAATATTAATTCAGTTTGCTATGTCTTTGTGTGATTTTTTCTACAATCCTGTTTTGTGCGCACCACTTGTGGTATACTTATTTAGGCTTCATTGTGATGGTTATAGGTTGTTAAACATGAAAGAAGAATATTAATTCAGTTTGCAATGTGTTTGTGTGACTTTATCTACAATCCTATTTTGTGCGCACCACTTTTGTTATGCTTATTTAAGCTTCTTTGTAAGGCTTGTAGGTTGTTAAACATTAAAGAAGAATATTAATGTAGTTTGCTATGTGTTTGTGTGATTTTTTTGTACAATCCTGTTTGTGCGCTCCACTTGTGGTATACTTATTTAGGCTTCTTTGTAAGGCTTATAGGTTGTTAAACATTAACTAAGAATATGAATTGAGTTTGCTATGTGTTTGTGTGATTTTGGTACAATCCTGTTTTGTGTGTACCACTTTTGGTATGCTTATTTAGGCTTGTTTGTAAGGCTTATAGGTTGTTAAACATTAAAGAAGAATATGAATTTAGTTTGCTATTTATTAGTGTTTTTTGTGTCCAATCCTATTTTGTGTGTACCACATGGTGCATAGTTGGGGCCTCATTCAATTGCAATTTGCCCAATTGAATCGGACCCTAAATAAGCACATAACATATACTTTTTAAAGAAGTTTTTAGTTAGTGAAAACCTTTCTTTTGGATAGATTCTTGCTAACTAAAAATGTCTTTCAAAAATATATGTTATGTACTTATTTAGGGTCCGATTCAATTGGGCAAATTGCAATTGAATGAGGGCCTTGATTTACTTAATTAGGCCCTCATTCAATAGCGATTTTGCCAATTGAATAGGGGTGTAAATAAGCACATGACATATGTTTTTGTAAATAGGTTTTTAGTTCATGAAAACCTTGCTTTTAGATAGATGCTTACTAAGTAAAAACTTACTTAAAAAAATATGTTATGTGCTTATTTAGAGCCCTATACAATTGGCCAAAATAGCAATTGAATGAGGGCCTTTGGTTGCTGCATTTGTTATATTGGCGGCCATTAAACATATATAGGTCCTCATTCAATTTGAATTTTGGCAATTGAATAGGGCTCTATATAAGCACATAACATATTTTTTGACAAAAGTTTTTAGTTAGTGAAGACCTCGCTTTTGGATAGAGGTTCATTAACTAAAAAGTTATTTAAAAAAGTATTCTATGTGCTTATATAGAGCTCTATTCAATTGGGCAACTCGGAATTGAATGAGGCTCATAGTTGTTTTCTTTTTTATACTTAATACTTTACCTTGATTGAAGTGTCAAACGACAGAGGGTCCCCTCCTGCCAATCTTAATCCGCCGGTCTTCTTGTAGTGTCTGTTTGAAAAAGAAAGTGAAATGGTTAATTTTATATTCCTTCTTTTTGATTTAGCAAAGCATGGTCTTTTTCAGCATGTAATGTATTTTTCTATCTTACCTCTTCTTCTTTCTTGAAGTTGTTTAAAAGGGATTGTGGGTCACAGTGCACGGTGCAAATTCTTGAGTGACGGTGTTGATGCAGAGTCTGTTTCAATAGTAAAAAAAAGGAGATTGATCTTTAGGTTATAACATGAATTACAATAAATTAATGTCATGTAAAGATCTACTTCTGTAATTACTTTCAATTAACATGACTTAGTTTTTGGGGCTCCACAATAAATGTGTGTGTGACATGTCACTATAGATGATACACATATATGTGCCTGTCACATATCAGTATACAAAAATCAGATTTTAATATTTTTTTTTTATTTTTTATTGTCATTAAAATATAGTTGTTTAATGAGTTTGGATTAAGATTAGTTATTTGTAGGGGCTATACACATAAATGTGCGTGTCACATGTCACTATACATGAAGCACATTTTCATACTTAATTTATTTATTTTTTTTGTCCTGTCTTGATAATAAAATGTAATATATTATAGCTTACCTCTCAGTTGTAATTTGCACAATGTAAAGTAGGAAATTAGGAAAGAATTGTCTTCTCAAGTAACAGCAGCAGCGCCATGTCCAGTCACACCGCGCATCACCTGAGTAGAAATGTAGATTTTTGTGGAAAGTAGGCAGTATTTATAAACTTGTATAAATTTCTGGAAACTCAGACCGTTAGAACGCAATACGCATGCGCTATTTGCGTTCCAGCTTACAATTTGCGTTCCATCCGCCATTTTGTGCGTAGTAGTGGTCAAAATGGTGTTTAATATCAGTGTGGTACGTTCCGCATAGTATGAATTTCATTCTTGCGAGTCAGTGTAGTATAGTTACGTCTTTAGCCTCGTTTTCGTTTTGTTCAGTGGCCATTTTTTCTCTCGCTTAGGAGATTTTCACAACTTTAAACTCTTTTTTTTGGACTTAAATGGACGTGTAAGGTACCCCTCCTTGCTGTCAGTAAGGTTTTTATGTGTTCGTTGTGTTTATTTCTTGTGTTTGTGATGTTTTGATGCGCGGCGTTTGGAATGGGTCGTTTCGTGGCCGTACTTTGTTGCGATGCAGCAGTATTTTTTTGCGAGAGACGGGTACCTTCGTTGATAGACGCGTCCTAGCTTGCGCCGAGGCCTACAAGCACCGCACACCTCAACCACCACAGACTCCACACCCGCCGTAGTTTAGCTGGAGCCGCGCCGTCTTCCTTCCACCCTGTATGAATCTCCAGCATCCAGGACCGTGTGGGGAAGACCTCTCCTCCAAGGAGGACACATCAGGAACAAGCGTTCAGTAGTTACAGCTCAAGGGAGTATGCAAAAGCATAGCAATCCCCAGTATGATATAGTGATCCCCTCCAATAATGAGATGAGACTACGTTTTGAAGGGTCAAGTAGAACTAGAACTTTAATGACAGGGGATCTCCTTTTATGCAATGGTGCCCTCTGAAGGGCTACACCCACATAATTATCACTGCCAATTATATACATGGTTCAACCCCCACGTCTCCTCCCCTCAGATAACAGGTAACACAATTAAAACAGACACAATTTTAACCACATTCTGGATGTACCCCAAAAACAGGGGGTACACCTTTAAGTCCAGCACCGTTCAATAGCTCTCACCCAGGGGAACAACGTATTAAAAAATGGCATGAATCAGACCAGGGGTTCAAAAGTTAGTAAAAGTATCTTACTGGCAGCATGGCAATCCACATCCCCCATAGTTGGCCACACAATACACATAAAGAGAACAATAGGTGTGGTCACCCCTCCCTGAGGCTCCTTGATATAATCAGACAATGATTAAATCAGCCGTCTTTGTTCTTATGTTTGAGAATGAATAAACGTCCTTATCTGTAACAGGATTATCTCTCCTGCCAAGGTCTGCACTAGCCTGGGGCCAATATTCTGCAGAGCATAAACCAAAATACATACAGTATATTACTAGGATCATATTTTAACCAAGAATTAAATAGCCATAAACAGGGTAAAACAGTGATGGGTTCAGTTACAGCTGGGATCTGAGCGCACAAAACTACCGAATAGCGCTCAGATCATCTTCACACAGTTCAATTGCCATGTAGCTAAAGTCTTTCCCATAGTCTTTCATTATATGAATGGGCTCCATGGCATAGCTATCTGTGGTATCATGGTTCACACAGGGCAAGTACCGAATGACCCCCCTGTATGTAGAGCCTGAATGAGTGACATACACTCTGGTATGGCCGAATACTGTGTTTGAAGGGCAATATGTACCAGGGCCATAGTCGCAGGGCTGGAGGCTGGCAAACAGTCCTCTCCAAGACAAAGTGGCGAAGGGCACTTAGTCACAGTGCGCATGTGTGTTAACGGCATGTGAGGCGCCTTTGAGGTGTTTTTTTTTACGTCTTGCGTGTGTGTGTGTGTAAGCGAGTGTGAGGCGCCTGAGTTTTTTTTTTTGTTAAAAAGTCGTGTGTGTGTATGTGTGTGTTAACACAGGCGACGTTGGAGCCTCCACCTCCGCAAATGCGGACCCTCGCTTCGCGAGGATCCGCATTTGCTGGGACGTTGGGATGCTCCGCTTCGCGAGGACCCGCATTTGCTGGGAACTGCGTCCCTCGCTTCGCAAGGGACGCAGTTCTTGTGGGCTCGCTTTGCGAGCCCGCAAGCGTTAGCAACAACACGCATGCTCACAACTATATATGTGATATTATTGTGTGTTATTATTGTTTAAAACACAAGTTGCATGTTACAAACTTTGATGTTATGGTTTACAATATTTATTCATGAAAAATTAAAACATTGTTATATTGTTATTACATGTATGACAATTAAAAAAGTTCATATTTACAAAAAAATATATATATACCTGTTGGTGAAATACAAGTTGAAAGTTAAAAAAATAAAAAAGTTTTATTCAAAATGTTCTATTTATTGGTAGTTAATAAAGCAAAAGTTTAAGAATGTCAGAGACCAATATTGTGTGGCAAACAGTTTTCCCAGCATTAAAAATTCTATTGACCGTCATTTTTTGACGGGCAAGTCGCTAGTATTGATATAATATCAAATGTTAAAATAGAGGAAAAATTGGGGAACAGTGATCACAAAACAGTATCATTTGAGATTGAATACAAAAAAACAGAGTTGTAAGGGGCCAACGAAAACTATACATTTTAAAAGGGCTAAATGTAATGGGCTACGGGCAGCGATACTACATATAGACTGTGACAAAGAACTTACATTCAAATCCTTACTAAATAAACATACTCATCGGCATGTACCATGTGGAAATAAAATGAATAGGAGTAAATCACATCCCATGTGGCTTAACAATGACTTAAAGATCATGATAAGGAAAAAGAAACATGCATTTAAATGATATAAGGAGGGAACAGAGGCAGCTTTATGTGACTATAAGGAAATCAACAAGGTAGCAAAAGGGCTATTAGGCTGGCTAAAATAGAAAATGAGAAGTCAGTTGCAAAGGAAAGTAAGACTAACCCTAAAATATTTTTTAAATATATTAATGGGAAGAAGGTGAGGAAGGAAGCTATAGGAACATTACAATGTGACACAGTCTGATAATTAGTTACCAGGAAAAGGCAGATGAGCTAAGTAGGTTCTTTTCGTCGGTATATACAAGGGAGGTACCAGTGGTTGGGTCACTGCAACATAATGGGGCTACACTACCATCATAAAAATAATTGGTTAACGCAAGAAGAAATCCAAAAGAGATTGGAGAAAATAAATGTTAATAAAGCCCCAGGTCCTGATGGAATACATCCAATGGTACTGAGGGAACTGGGTTCTGTAATAGCCAAACCATTATATCTAATCTATCAGGACTCACTCAACACAGGGTCTCTACCAGATGACTGGAGAAAAGCAGAGGTAATATCTATATTTAAGAAGGGATCAAGAGCAAATCCAGGGAATGATAGACCAGTGAGCCTCACTTCTGTAGTTGGAAAGCTTTTAGAGGGTTAATAAGGGATAATATACAAGAATATGTCTATTTGAACAGGATTATAAGTAGGAGTCAATATGGATTTATGAGGGATAGGTCATTTCAAACCAATCTAATTAGTTTCTATGAGGAGGTAAGTAGGAACCTGGATCAAGGCAACTCAGTGGATGTAGTCTTTTTGGATTTTGCAAAGGCTTTTGATACAGTGCCACATGGGAGACTATTGTGCAAACTAAGGGATGCAGGAATTGCAGTAAATATCTGCTCATGGATCGAGAGCTGGCTAAAAGACAATAAGCAAAGGGTTGTTGTAAATGGAACATACTCCGATTGGACTAATGTGGTAAGTGGGGTTCCTCAAGGTTCAGTATTAGGTCCTCTCCTTTTTAACATATTTATTAATGGCGTAGAAGTAGGACTCGAAAGTAGTGTTTAAATTTTTGCTGATGACAAGAAGTTGTGCAAGGTAATAAAATCAGATAATGATGTACTTTCCCTACAAAGGGATTTGCATAAATTAGAGAAATGGGCGGCTAAATGGCAGATGAGATTTAATACAAATAAATGTAAGGTTATGCATTTGGGAAGGAAAAATAGCCATGCAATTTATAATCTTAATGGAGCAAATCTAGCGGTATCAGATATTGAAAGGGATTTGGGAGCTTGTGGAAAACCACCTAGGCAACAGGGCTCAATGCCAAGCAGCAGCTGCAAAGGCAAGTAAAATATTAGCATGTATTAAGAAGGGTATAGAAGCCAGGGAGGCAAATATAATTCTGCCGCTATACAAATCTCTAGTACGCCCTCATTTGGAATATGGAGTTTGGCGCCACTTCATAAAAAAGACATTTTAGAGCTGGAAAAAGTACAGAGAAGGGCAACAAAACTAATAAGGGGAATGGAGGGGCTAAGTTATGAAGAAAGACTAACAAAATTAAACTTATTGTCTCTAGAAAAAAGGTGTCTAAGAGGAGATATGATTACCTTATATAAATACATCCAGGGTCAGTAGAAAGATTTGTCACGGGAGCTTTTTGTGCCAAGAGGTTTCCAACTGACAAGAGGACATCCTGAGGTTAGAAGTAAAAAGATTCCACCTCAAAGAAAGAAAAGGGTTCTTCACAGTAAGGGTGGTTAAACTGTGGAATTCTCTACCAAAGGAGGTGGTGACAGCGGATTCGATAGATAACTTCAAAAAGGGGTTAGATATATTTTTGAATAAAGAGGGCATTCAAGGCTATCCGAGGATAACTAGCGAAGGAATATTGATCGAGGGAGAAATTTGATCGCCAGTTTCTGGGGTCAGGAAGGAATTTTGCTTTTTTCCCCCCTTATGAGACAATTGGCAAAGTTTCAATGTTTTTTTTTTTCTGTTTGCTTCCTCTGGATCAATTAACAATTAATCACATACATAGTTGTGAGCATACCAGTTGTTGCTAACTCTTAAAAAGCTTACCCATAGCAAGGGGGGGGGCATCCAGGACCTCTGAAAGTGAAGTTACACCTCCATTTGAGTCCAAATTCCAGAGTTCAGACACACAAAAATCCCCTAAGCGAGAGAAAAAATGGTAGCCGAAAAAAACGAAAACGAGGCTCAAAGCCTAGCCACATACAACTTGCCCAAGAAGGGATCCGAGGTAAGCTCGGAGACCTGCATTAACCCCCCATTAACCGTCGCAGAGGGGGTCCAGATCGCACACCATCGGGGACCCCCGCTGCAATGAAAAATTTTAAATTCCCGAGTTACGGGTCCTTAAAGGACCATAAAGGTCCTTAAAGGACCCGTTATAAAAAAAATATATATACACTATCACCCTGTCACTCATGGGGGTCAATATAGACCCCCATAAGTCCTTCAGTAACCCTGTCACTCATGGGGGTCAATACAGACCCCCATAAACCCCTAATTAACCCTGTCACTCATGGGGATCAATATAGACCCCATAAGCCCTTAATTAATCCTGTCACTCATGGGGGTCAATACAGGCCCCCATAAGCACTTCTTTAACCCTGTCACTCATGGGGGTCAATATAGACCCCCATAAGCCATTCATTAACCCTGTCACTCATGGGGGTCAATACAGGCCCCCATAAAGACTTCTTTAACCCTGTCACTCATGGGGTCAATATAAACCCCCATAAGTCCTTCAGTAAACCTGTCACTCATAAGTTCAATACAGACCCCCATAAACCCCTAATTAACCCTGTCACTCATGGGGGTCAATATAGACCCCATAAGCCCTTAATTAACCCTGTCACTCATGGGGGTCAATATAGACCCCTGTCACTCATGGGGGTCAATACAGACCCCCATAAACCCCTAATTAACCCTGCCATTCATGGGGCTCAATATAGACCCCCATAAGCCCTTCATTAACCCTGTCACTCATGGGGGTCAATACAGACCCCCATAAGCCCTTTATTAACCCTGACACTCATGGGGGTCAATACAGACCCCCATAAGCACTTCATTAACTGTGTCACTCATGGGGGTCAATACAGACCCCCATAAGCACTTCATTAACCCCCTCACTCAGGGGGGTCAATATAGACCCCCATAAGCCATTCATTAACCCTGTCACTCATGGGGGTCAATACAGACCCCCATAAGCACTTCATTAACCCCCTCACTCAGGGGGGTCATTAGAGACCCCCATAAGCCCTTCATTAACCCTGTCACTCATGGGGGTCAATACAGACCCCCATAAGCCCTTCATTAACCCTGTCACTCATGGGGGTTAATACAGACCCCCATAAGCCCTTCATTAACCCTGTCACTCATGGGGGTCAATACAGACCCCCATAAGCACTTCATTAACTGTGTCATTCATGGGGGTCAATATTTACCACCATAAGCCCTTCATTAACCCTGTCACTCATGGGGGTCAATACAGACCCCCATAAACCCCGAATTAACCCTGTCACTCATGGGGGTCAATACAGACCCCCACAAGTACTTAATTAACCCCCTCACTCTGGAGGGTCAATACAGACCCCCATAAACCCCTAATTAACCCTGTCACTCATGGGGGTCAATATAGACCACCATAAGCCCTTCATTAACCCTGTCACTCATGGGGGTCAATAAAGACCCCCATAAACCCCTAATTAACCCTGTCACTCATGCGGGTCAATACAGACCCCCATAAACCCCTAATTAACCCTGTCACTCATGCGGGTCAATACAGACCCGCATAAGCACTTAATTAACCCTGTCACTCATGGGGGTCAATACAGACCCCCATAAACCCCTAATTAACCCTGTCACTCATGGGGGTCAATACAGACCCCCATAAGCACTTAATTAACCCCCTCACTCTGGAGGGTCAATACAGACCCCCATAAACTGCTAATTAACCCTGTCACACAAGGGGGTCCATACAGACCCTCATAAGCCTCTTTTTAACCCCATAAGGGTATATTAAGACCATTATGGGCCTGCTACAACCCAACATTAACCACATAAGTGCTATGATGGTCCTCAAGGACCCTCATGACACTAAGTATAAACACTACACTGCACTATATCCCCCAAATAAAACATAAAATATCAACTAAACAGCCTCTACACTAACCTATTAACACCTACAGTACCTACCTACCCCCTAATAAACCCCACCACTCTATTTAGAGAAAATAAAAAAGCCTAAAGTCACAAAAAATAAAAAAAATCTACATTACATAAAATAAAAAACCTGTCACAAAAAAATTAAACATCTACATTACAGAAAATAAAAAAACCTGTTACAAAAAATAAAAAAAGGAATATTACAGAAAATAAAAAATGCATTACAACTCCCACCCCACTACAGAAAAAAAAAAAAATTACACACCTGAAAAGGAAATATAACATATAATACAAATACATACAATACAATACAATACAATTAAATACAATGCAATTAAATGCAATGCAATTAAATGCAATGCAAATACAATACAATGCAATACACATATCTAATATACAATACATTCTATCTATCTAATATACATCCCCCAATCTATCTAAATAAATACCATAATCTAATATACATTCTATTTATCTAATATATATCCCCCAATCTATCTAAATAAATACCATAATCTAATATACAATACATGCTATGCTATCTATATAAAACACATACCCCTAGCTAACATACAATAAATGCTATCTATATATAAAATAATCTAATTCTAAGCTAAAATAAAATAATTAAGACTACTTACCTTTGCAGATGTCCCTTCAGATCAGCAACCTAGGGAAAAAAAATAAAAAAAATAGTGCAACACGTTTACAGTAAATAAATAAACATTCTAAATATTATACTCACCTTTCCGGCATGTCCCGTCCTTATTCTCCGGCGCGGCACCTGTTAAAAAAAACATAACATTAGTACACATACATAAACATAAAAACAAAATAAAATAAACATAATCTACATTGTACTTACCTCCCCGCGATGTCTTCGGCCTCCTCCTCCTCTTCCTCTTCTGCTACTCCCTGTAAAAAAAAAAAAAAAGTACTTACATCTGCACTCACGGAGATCCACGACGCTAATGAGGCTCCCGGAGACTTTTCCGGAAGAAAATAGGCAATGGCGCCTTCTGATTGGTTGAAAACGCTGTCTATCAAATTCACTGAAAACAGGAGGTGCCAATGTGTGAGCCAATCAGAAAGGGATACACCCTAAAATACCACTCTGATTGGATAATGCACTTGTCAATCTTTATTTAAACCAATCACAAGGCGCAGATGCCTTCAGCCAATCACAATGGAATACACCCCCACAGGGTAATTGGCTGGAGGCATCTGCACATTCTGATTGGTTGCACTGACAATAGCCAATCACAATGGAATACACCCCCACGTACTGATTGGTGAAGGCATTTGCGCCTTTTCATTGGCTATTGTCAATGGTAATCAGTATTACAGCCAATGGGAAGGCGCAGATGTCTTCAAAGGTGAGTAGAATATGTAGAATATTTAGAATGTTTATTTTTTTTTTATGTAAACGTGTTTCATTTTTTAAATCTTTTTTACCGTAGGTTGATGATCTGAAGAAACATCTCAAAGGTAAGTAATCTTAATTGTTTTATTGTAGCTTAGAATTAGGGTTGCTATATAGAGATAGCATGTACTGTATATTAGATAGATTGGGGGATGTATAGTACATAGATAGTATTTATTGTATATTAGATAGATAGGGGGATGTATATTAGATAGAAAGTATTGTAAATTAGATATGGGGGATATATATTAGATAGGGGGATGTATATTAAATATAGAGATGTATATTAAATATGGGGATGTATATTAGATAGGGGTGTATTGTAATACTGTAGAGAGAGCCCAGAGAGGTGGCAGGTGACATACAGTAGAGAGAGTCCAGAGAAGTGGCAGGTGACATACAGTAGAGAGAGCCCAGAGAGGTGGCAGGTGACATACTGTAGAGAGAGCCCAGAGAGGTGGAAGGTGATATACTGTAGAGAGAATCTAGAGAGGTGGCAGGTGACATACAGTAGAGAGAGCCCGGAGAGGTGGCAGGTGACATACTGTAGAGAGAGCCCATAGAGGAGGCAGGTGACATACTGTAGAGAGAGCCCAGAGAGGTGGCAGGTGACATACTGTAGAGAGCCTAGAGAGGTGGCAGTTGACATACTGTAGAGAGCCCAGAGAGGAGGCAGGTGACATACTGTAGAGAGAGCCCAGAGAGGTGGCAGGTGACATACTGTAGACAGCCCAGAGAGGAGGCAGGTGACATACTGTAAAGAGAGCCCAGGGAGGTGGCAGGTGACATACTGTAGGGAGAGCCCAGGGAGGTGGCAGCTGACATACTATAGAGAGAGCCCAGAGAGGTGGCAGGTGACATACTGTAGAGAGAGCCCAGAGAGTTAACATACTGTAGGGAGAGCCCAGAGAGGTGGCAGGTGACATACTGTAGAGAGAGCCCAGAGAGGTGGCAGGTGACATACTGTAGAGAGCCCAGAGAGGTGGCAGGTGACATACAGTAGAGAGCCCAGAGAGGTGGCAGGTGACATACAGTAGAGAGAGCCCAGAGAGGTGGCAGGTGACATACAGTAGAGAGCCCAGAGAGGAGGCAGGTGACATACTGTAGAGAGCCCAGAGAGGAGGCAGGTGACATACTGTAGAGAGAGTCCAGAGAGATGGCAGGTGACATACAGTAGAGAGAGCCCAGAGAGGTGGCAGGTGACATACAGTAGAGAGAGTCCAGAGAGGAGGCAGGTGACATACAGTAGAGAGAGCCCAAAGAGGTGGCAGGTGACATACAGTAGAGAGAGTCCAGAGAGGAGGTAGGTGACATACATTAGAGAGAGCCCAGAGAGGTGGCAGGTGACATACAGTAGAGAGAGTCCAGAGAGGAGGCAGGTGACATACAGTAGAGAGAGCCCAGAGAGGTGGCAGGTGACATACAGTAGAGAGAGTCCAGAGAGGAGGAAGGTGACATACTGTGGAGAGAACACAGATAGGTGGCAGGTGACATACAGTAGAGAGAGTCTAGAGAGGAGGCAGGTGACATACTGTAGAGAGAGCCCAGAGAGGTGGCAGGTGACATACTGTAGACAGCCCAGAGAGGAGGCAGGTGACATACTATAGTGAGAGCCCAGAGAGGTGGCAGGTGACATAAAGTAGAGAGAGCCCAGAGAGGTGGAAGGTGACATACTGTAGTGAGAGCCCAGAGAGGTGGCAGGTGACATACAGTAGAGAGAGCCCAGAGAGGTGGTAGGTGACATACTGTAGAGAGAGTCCAGAGAGGAGGCAGGTGACATACTGTAGAGAGCCCAGAGAGGAGGCAGGTGACATACTGTAGACAGCCCAGAGAGATGGCAGGTGACAAACTGTAGTGAGAGCCCAGAGAGGTGGCAGGTGACATACAGTAGAGAGAGCCCAGAGAGGTGGCAGGTGACATACTATAGAGAGAGCCCATAGAGGAGGCAGGTGACATACAGTAGAGAGAGAGCCCAGAGAGGAGGCAGGTGACATACTATAGAGAGAGCCCATAGAGGGGGCAGGTGACATACTGTAGAGAGCCCAGAGAGGTGGCAGGTGACATACAGTAGAGAGAGCCCATAGAGGAGGCAGGTGACATACTGTAGAGAGAGCCCAGAGAGGTGGCAGGTGACATGCTGTAGAGAGAGCCCAGAGAGGTGGCAGGTGACATACAGTAGAGAGAGCCCAGAGAGGAGGCAGGTGGCATACAGTAGAGAGAGCCCAGAGAGGTGGCAGGTGACATACAGTAGAGAGAGTCCAGAGAGGAGGCAGGTGACATACTGTAGAGAGAGTCCAGAGAGGAGGAGGTGACATACAGTAGAGAGAGCCCAGAGAGGTGGCAGGTGACATACAGTAGAGAAAGCCCAGAGAGGTGGCAGGTGACATACAGTAGAGAGAGTCCAGAGAGGAGGCAGGTGACATACTGTAGAGAGAGTCCAGAGAGGAGGCAGGTGACATACAGTAGAGAGAGCCCAGAGAGGTGGCAGGTGACATACAGTAGAGAGAGTCCAGAAAGGAGGCAGGTGACATACTGTAAAGAGAGCCCAGAGAGGTGGCAGGTGACATACAGTAGAGAGAGTCCAGAGAGGTGGCAGGTGACATACAGTAGAGAGAGTCCAGAGAGATGGCAGGTGACATACGGTAGAGAGAGCCCAGAGAGGTGGCAGGTGACATACAGTAGAGAGAGTCCAGAGAGGAGGCAGGTGACATACAGTAGAGAGAGCCCAAAGAGGTGGCAGGTGACATACAGTAGAGAGAGTCCAGAGAGCAGGTAGGTGACATACAGTAGAGAGAGCACAGAGAGGTGGCAGGTGACATACAGTAGAGAGAGTCCAGAGAGGAGGCAGGTGACATACTGTAGAGAGAGTCCAGAGAGGAGGAAGGTGATATACTGTGGAGAGAACACGGATAGGTGGCAGGTGACATACTGTAGACAGCCCAGAGAGGAGGCAGGTGACATATAGTAGAGAGAGTCCAGAGAGGAGGCAGGTGACATACTGTAGAGAGAGCCCAGAGAGGTGGCAGGTGACATACTGTAGACAGCCCAGAGAGGAGGCAGGTGACATACTGTAGAGAGAGCCCAGAGAGGAGGCAGGTGACATACAGTAGAGAGAGTCCAGAGAGGTGGCAGGTGACATACAGTAGAGAGAGTCCAGAGAGATGGCAGGTGACATACGGTAGAGAGAGCCCAGAGAGGTGGCAGGTGACATACAGTAGAGAGAGTCCAGAGAGGAGGCAGGTGACATACAGTAGAGAGAGCCCAAAGAGGTGGCAGGTGACATACAGTAGAGAGAGTCCAGAGAGGAGGTAGGTGACATACAGTAGAGAGAGCACAGAGAGGTGGCAGGTGACATACAGTAGAGAGAGTCCAGAGAGGAGGCAGGTGACATACTGTAGAGAGAGTCCAGAGAGGAGGCAGGTGACATACAGTAGAGAGAGCCCAGAGAGGTGGCAGGTGACATACAGTAGAGAGAGTCCAGAAAGGAGGCAGGTGACATACAGTAGAGAGAGCCCAGAGAGGTGGCAGGTGACATACAGTAGAGAGAGTCCAGAGAGGTGGCAGGTGACATACAGTAGAGAGAGTCCAGAGAGATGGCAGGTGACATACGGTAGAGAGAGCCCAGAGAGGTGGCAGGTGACATACAGTAGAGAGAGTCCAGAGAGGAGGCAGGTGACATACAGTAGAGAGAGCCCAAAGAGGTGGCAGGTGACATAAAGTAGAGAGAGTCCAGAGAGGAGGTAGGTGACATACAGTAGAGAGAGCACAGAGAGGTGGCAGGTGACATACAGTAGAGAGAGTCCAGAGAGGAGGCAGGTGACATACTGTAGAGAGAGTCCAGAGAGGAGGAAGGTGATATACTGTGGAGAGAACACGGATAGGTGGCAGGTGACATACTGTAGACAGCCCAGAGAGGAGGCAGGTGACATACAGTAGAGAGAGTCCAGAGAGGAGGCAGGTGACATACTGTAGAGAGAGCCCAGAGAGGTGGCAGGTAACATACTGTAGACAGCCCAGAGAGGAGGCAGGTGACATACTGTAGAGAGAGCCCAGAGAGGAGGCAGGTGACATACAGTAGAGAGAGTCCAGAGAGGAGGCAGGTGACATACAGTAGAGAGAGTCCAGAGAGGAGGCAGGTGACATACTGTAGAGAGCGCCCAGAGAGGTGGCAGGTGACATACTGTAGACAGCCCATCGAGGAGGCAGGTGACATACTGTAGAGAGAGCCCAGAGAGATGGCAGGTGACATACTGTAGTGAGAGCCCAGAGAGGTGGAAGGTGACATACTGTAGTGAGAGCCCAGAGATGTGGAAGGTGACATACTGTAGTGAGAGCCCAGAGAGGTGGAAGGTGACATACTGTAGTGAGAGCCCAGAGAGGTGGCAGGTGACATACAGTAGAGAGAGCCCAGAGAGGTGGTAGGTGACATACTGTAGTGAGAGCCCAGAGAGGTGGCAGGTGACATACTGTAGAGAGAGTCCAGAGAGGAGGCAGGTGACATACTGTAGAGAGCCCAGAGAGGAGGCAGGTGACATACTGTAGACAGCCCAGAGAGATGGCAGGTGACATACTGTAGTGAGAGCCCAGAGAGGTGGCAGGTGACATACTATAGAGAGAGCCCAGAGAGGAGGCAGGTGACATACTGTAGAGAGAGCCCCGAGAGAAAGCAGGTGACATGCTGTAGAGAGAGCCCAGAGAGGAGGCAGGTGACATACTGTAGAGAGCCCAGAGAGGTGGCAGGTGACATACTGTAGAGAGAGCCCAGAGAGGTGGCAGGTGACATACAGTAGAGAGAGTCCAGAGAGGTGGCAGGTGACATACTGTAGAGAGCCCAGAGAGGTGGCAGGTGACATACTGTAGAGAGAGCCCAGAGAGGTGGCAGGTGACACACAGTAGAGAGAGCCCAGAGAGGTGGCAGGTGACATACAGTAGAGAGAGCCCAGAGAGGTGGCAGGTGACATACTATAGAGAGAGCCCATAGAGGAGGCAGGTGACATACAGTAGAGAGAGAGACCAGAGAGGAGGCAGGTGACATACAGTAGAGAGAGAGACCAGAGAGGAGGCAGGTGACATACTATAGAGAGAGCCCAGAGAGGAGGCAGGTGACATACTGATGAGAGAGCCCAGAGAGAAAGCAGGTGACATGCTGTAGAAAGAGCCCAGAGAGGAGGCAGGTGACATACAGTAGAGAGAGCCCAGAGAGGAGGCAGGTGACATACAGTAGAGAGAGCCCAGAGAGGTGGCAGGTGACATACTATAGAGAGAGCCCATAGAGGAGGCAGGTGACATACGGTAGAGAGAGCCCAGAGAGGTGGCAGGTGACATACAGTAGAGAGAGTCCAGAGAGTAGGCAGGTGACATACAGTAGAGAGAGCCCAAAGAGGTGGCAGGTGACATACAGTAGACAGAGTCCAGAGAGGAGGTAGGTGACATACAGTAGAGAGAGCACAGAGAGGTGGCAGGTGACATACAGTAGAGAGAGTCCAGAGAGGAGGCAGGTGACATACTGTAGAGAGAGTCCAGAGAGGAGGAAGGTGATATACTGTGGAGAGAACACGGATAGGTGGCAGGTGACATACTGTAGACAGCCCAGAGAGGAGGCAGGTGACATACAGTAGAGAGAGTCCAGAGAGGAGGCAGGTGACATACTGTAGAGAGAGCCCAGAGAGGTGGCAGGTGACATACTGTAGACAGCCCAGAGAGGAGGCAGGTGACATACTGTAGAGAGAGCCCAGAGAGGAGGCAGGTGACATACAGTAGAGAGAGTCCAGAGAGGAGGCAGGTGACATACAGTAGAGAGAGTCCAGAGAGGAGGCAGGTGACATACTGTAGAGAGAGCCCAGAGAGGTGGCAGCTGACATACTGTAGACAGCCCATCGAGGAGGCAGGTGACATACTGTAGAGAGAGCCCAGAGAGATGGCAGGTGACATACTGTAGTGAGAGCCCAGAGAGGTGGAAGGTGACATACTGTAGTGAGAGCCCAGAGATGTGGAAGGTGACATACTGTAGTGAGAGCCCAGAGTGGTGGAAGGTGACATACTGTAGTGAGAGCCCAGAGAGGTGGCAGGTGACATACAGTAGAGAGAGCCCAGAGAGGTGGTAGGTGACATACTGTAGTGAGAGCCCAGAGAGGTGGCAGGTGACATACTGTAGAGAGAGTCCAGAGAGGAGGCAGGTGACATACTGTAGAGAGCCCAGAGAGGAGGCAGGTGACATACTGTAGACAGCCCAGAGAGATGGCAGGTGACATACTGTAGTGAGAGCCCAGAGAGGTGGCAGGTGACATACTATAGAGAGAGCCCAGAGAGGAGGCAGGTGACATACTGTAGAGAGAGCCCCGAGAGAAAGCAGGTGACATGCTGTAGAGAGAGCCCAGAGAGGAGGCAGGTGACATACTGTAGAGAGAGCCCAGAGAGAAAGCAGGTGACATGCTGTAGAAAGAGCCCAGAGAGGAGGCAGGTGACATACAGTAGAGAGAGCCCAGAGAGGAGGCAGGTGACATACAGTAGAGAGAGCCCAGAGAGGTGGCAGGTGACATACTATAGAGAGAGCCCATAGAGGAGGCAGGTGACATACAGTAGAGAGAGCCCAGAGAGGAGGCAGGTGACATACTATAGAGAGAGCCCAGAGAGGAGGCAGGTGACATACTGTAGAGAGCCCAGAGAGGTGGCAGGTGACATACTGTAGAGAGCCCAGAGAGGTGGCAGGTGACATACAGTAGAGAGAGCCCAGAGAGAAGTCAGGTGACATACTGTAGAGACAGCCCAGAGAGGTGGCAGGTGACATACTGTAGAGAGAGTCCAGAGAGGAGGCAGGTGAAATACTGTAGAGAGAGTGCAGAGAGGAGGCAGGTGACATGCTGTAGAGAGAGCCCAGAGAGGAGGCAGGTGACATACAGTAGAGAGAGCCCAGAGAGGAGCCAGGTGACATACTGTAGAGAGAGCCCAGAGAGGAGGCAGGTGACATACTATAGAGAGAGCCCAGAGAGAAAGCAGGTGACATGCTGTAGAGAGAGCCCAGAGAGGAGGCAGGTGACATACAGTAGAGAGAGCCTAGAGAGGAGGCAGGTGACATACTGTAGAGAGAGCCCAGAGAGGAGGCAGGTGACATACTGTAGAGAGAGCCCATAGAGGTGGAAGGTGACATACTGTAGAGAGAGCCCAGAGAGGTGGCAGGTGACATACTGTAGAGAGAGCCCAGAGAGGTGGCAGGTGACATACTGTAGAGAGAGCCCAGAGAGGTGGCAGGTGACATACTGTAGGGAGAGCCCAGAGAGGTGGCAGGTGATATACTGTAGAGAGAGCCCAGAGAGGAGGCAGGTGACATACTATAGAGAGAGCCCAGAGAGGAGGATGGTGACATACTGTAGAGAGAGCCCAGAGAGGAGGCAGGTGACATACTGTAGAGAGAGCCCAGAGAGGTGGCATGTGACATACTGTAGAGAGAGCCCAGAGAGGAGGCAGGTGACATACTGTAGAGAGCCCAGAGAGGTGGCAGGTGACATACTGTAGAGAGAGCCCAGAGAGGTGGCATGTGACATACAGTAGAGAGAGCCCAGAGAGTTGGCAGGTGACATACTGTAGAGAGCCCAGAGAGGTGGCAGGTGACATACTGTAGAGTGAGCCCAGAGAGGAGGCAGGTGACATACTGTAGAGAGCCCAGAGAGGAGGTAGGTGACATACTGTAGAGAGAGCCCAGAGAGGTGGCAGGTGACATACAGTAGAGAGAGCCCAGAGAGGTGGCAGGTGACATACTGTAGAGAGAGCCCAGAGAGGTGGCAGGTGACATACTGTAGAGAGAGCCCAGACAGGTGGCAGGTGACATACTGTAGAGAGAGCCCAGAGAGGAGGTAGGTGACATACTGTAGAGAGAGCCCAGAGAGGTGGTAGGTGACATACAGTAGAGAGAGTCCAGAGAGGAGGCAGGTGACATACAGTAGAGAGAGCCCAGAGAGGTGGAAGGTGACATACAGTAGAGAGAGTCCAGAGAGGAGGCAGGTGAAATACTGTAGAGATAGCCCAGAGAGGTGGCAGGTGAAATACAGTAGAGAGAGTCCAGAGAGGAGGCAGGTGACATACGGTAGAGAGAGCCCAGAGAGGTGGCAGGTGACATACTATAGAGAGAGCCCAGAGAGGTGGCAGGTGACATACTGTAGAGAGAGCCCAGAGAGGTGGCAGGTGACATACTGTAGACAGCCCAGAGAGGAGGCAGGTGACATACTGTAGAGAGAGCCCAGAGAAATGGCAGCTGACATACTGTAGTGAGAGCCCAGAGAGGTGGCAGGTGACATACAGTAGAGAGAGACCAGAGAGGTGGCAGGTGACATACTGTAGTGAGAGCCTAGAGAGGAGGCAGGTGACATACAGTAGAGAGAGCCCAGAGAGGTGGCAGGTGACATACAGTAGAGAGAGCCCAGAGAGGTGGCAGGTGACATACTGTAGAGAGAGCCCAGAGAGGTGGCAGGTGACATACAGTAGAGAGAGCCCAGAGAGGTGGCAGGTGACATACTGTAGAGAGAGCCCAGAAAGGAGGCAGGTGACATACTGTAGAGAGAGCCAAGAGAGGAGGCAGGTGACATACTGTAGTAAGAGCCCAGAGAAGTGGCAGGTGACATACTGTAGAGAGAGCCAAGAGAGGAGGCAGGTGACATACTGTAGTGAGAGCCCAGAGAGGTGGCAGGTGACATACTGTAGAGAGAGCCAAGAGAGGAGGCAGGTGACATACTGTAGTGAGAGCCCAGAGAGGTGGCAGGTGACATACTGTAGAGAGAGCCCAGAGAGAAAGCAGGTGACATGCTGTAGAGAGAGCCCAGAGAGGAGGCAGGTGACATACTGTAGAGAGTCCAGAGAGGTGGCAGGTGACATACTGTAGAGAGCCCAGAGAGGTGGCAGGTGACATACAGTAGAGAGAGCCCTGAGAGCAGGCAGGTGACATACTGTAGAGAGAGCCCAGAGAGGTGGCAGGTGACATACTATAGAGAGAGCCCAGAGAGGAGCCAGGTGACATACTGTAGAGAGAGCCCAGAGAGAAAGCAGGTGACATGCTGTAGAGAGAGCCAAGAGAGGAGGCAGGTGACATACAGTAGAGAGAGCCCAGAGAGGAGGCAGGTGACATACTGTAGAGAGAGCCCAGAAAGGAAGCAGGTGACATACAGTAGAGAGAACCCATAGAGATGGCAGGTGACATACTGTAGTGAGAGCCCAGAGAGGTGGCAGGTGACATACTGTAGAGAGAGCCAAGAGATGAGGCAGGTGACATACTGTAGTGAGAGCCCAGAGAGGTTGCAGGTGACATACTGTAGAGAGAGCCAAGAGAGGAGGCAGGTGACATACTGTAGTGAGAGCCCAGAGAGGTGGCAGGTGACATACTATAGAGAGAGCCCAGAGAGGAGGCAGGTGACATACTGTAGAGAGAGCCCAGAGAGAAAGCAGGTGACATGCTGTAGAGAGAGCCAAGAGAGGAGGCAGGTGACATACAGTAGAGAGAGCCCAGAGAGGAGGCAGGTGACATACTGTAGAGAGAGCCCAGAAAGGAGGCAGGTGACATACAGTAGAGAGAACCCAGAGAGATGGCAGGTGACATACTGTAGTGAGAGCCCAGAGAGGTGGCAGGTGACATACTGTAGAGAGAGCCAAGAGATGAGGCAGGTGACATACTGTAGTGAGAGCCCAGAGAGGTTGCAGGTGACATACTGTAGAGAGAGCCAAGAGAGGAGGCAGGTGACATACTGTAGAGAGAGCCCAGAGAGAAAGCAGGCGACATGCTGTAGAGAGAGCCCAGAGAGGAGGCAGGTGACATACTGTAGAGAGTCCAGAGAGGTGGCAGGTGACATACTGTAGAGAGCCCAGAGAGGTGGCAGGTGACATACAGTAGAGAGCCCAGAGAGTTGACATACTGTACGGAGAGCCCAGAGAGGTGGCAGGTGACATACTGTAGAGAGAGCCCAGAGAGGTGGCAGGTGACATACTGTAGAGCGCCCAGAGAGGTGGCAGATGACATACAGTAGAGAGAGCCCAGAGAGGAGTTAGGTGACATACTGTAGAGAAAGCCCAGAGAGGTGGCAGGTGACATACAGTAGAGAGAGCCCAGAGAGGAGGCAGGTGTCATACTGTAGAGAGAGCCCAGAGAGGTGGCAGGTGACATACAGTAGAGAGAGTCCAGAGAGGAGGCAGGTGACATACTGTAGAGAGAGCCCAGAGAGGTGGCAGGTGACATACTGTAGAGAGAGTCCAGAGAGGAGGCAGGTGACATACTGTAGAGAGAGCCCAGAGAGGTGGTAGGTGACATACTGTGGAGAGCCTAGAGTGGTGGCAGGTGACATACTGTAGAGAGCCCAGAGAGGAGGCAGGTGACATACTGTAGAGAGAGCCCAGAGAGGTGGCAGGTGACATACTGTAGATAGCCCAGAGAGGAGGCAAGTGACATACTGTAGAGAGAGCCCAGGGAGGTGGCAGCTGACATACTATAGAGAGAGCCCAGAGAGTTGACATACTGTAAAGAGAGCCCAGAGAGGTGGCAGGTGACATACTGTAGAGAGAGCCCAGAGAGGTGGCAGGTGACATACTGTAGAGCGCCCAGAGAGGTGGCAGATGACATACAGTAGAGAGAGCCCAGAGAGGTGGCAGGTGACATACTGTAGAGAGCCCAGAGAGGTGGCAGGTGACATACTGTAGAGAAAGCCCAGAGAGGTGGCAGGTGACATACAGTAGAGAGAGCCCAGAGAGGAGGCAGGTGTCATACAGTAGAGAGAGCCCAGAGAGGTGGCAGGTGACATACAGTAGAGAGAGTCCAGAGAGGAGGCAGGTGACATACTGTAGAGAGAGCCCAGAGAGTTGGCAGGTGACATACAGTAGAGAGAGTCCAGAGAGGAGGCAGGTGACATACTGTAGAGAGAGCCCAGAGAGGTGGCAGGTGACATACTGTAGAGAGAGCCCAGAGAGGTGGCAGGTGACATACAGTAGAGAGCCCAGAGAGGTGGCAGGTGACATACAGTAGAGAGAGCCCAGAGAGGTGGCAGGTGACATACTGTAGAGAGAGTCCAGAGAGGAGGCAGGTGACATACTGTAGAGAGAGTCCAGAGAGGAGGCAGGTGACATACTGTAGAGAGAGCGCATAGAGGAGGCAGGTGACATACAGTAGAGAGAGCCCAGAGAGGAGGCAGGTGACATACTATAGAGAGAGCCCAGAGAGGAGGCAGGTGACATACAGTAGAGAGAGCCCAGAGAGGAGCCAGGTGACGTACTGTAGAGAGAGCCCAGAGAGGAGGCAGGTGACATACTGTAGTGAGAGCCCAGAGAGGTGGCCGGTGACATACTATAGAGAGAGCCCAGAGAGGAGGCAGGTGACATACTGTAGAGAGAGCCCAGAGAGGTGACATACTGTAGAGAGAGCCCAGAGAGGAGGCAGGTGACATACAGTAGAGAGAGCCCAGAGAGGAGGCAGGTGACATACTGTAGAGAGAGCCCAGAGAGGAGGCAGGTGACATACAGTAGAGAGACCCAGAGAGATGGCAGGTGACATACTGTAGAGAGAGCCAAGAGATGAGGCAGGTGACATACTGTAGTGAGAGCCCAGAGAGGTGGCAGGTGACATACTGTAGAGAGAGCCAAGAGAGGAGGCAGGTGACATACTGTAGAGAGAGCCCAGAGAGGTGGCAGGTGACATACTGTAGAGAGAGCCCAGAGAGGAAGCAGGTGACATACTGTAGAGAGAGCCCAGAGAGGAGGCAGGTGACATACTGTAGAGAGAGCCCAGAGAGAAGCAGGTGACATACTGTAGAGAGAGCCCAGAGAGGAGGCAGGTGACATACTGTAGAGAGTCCAGAGAGGTGGCAGGTGACATACTGTAGAGAGCCCAGAGAGGTGGCAGGTGACATACTGTAGAGAGCCCAGAGAGGTGGCAGGTGACATACAGTAGAGAGAGCCCAGAGAGGAGGCAGGTGACATACTGTAGAGAGAGCCCAGAGAGGTGGCAGGTGACATACAGTAGAGAGAGTCCAGAGAGGATGCAGGTGACATACAGTAGAGAGAGCCCAGAGAGGTGGCAGGTGACATACAGTAGAGAGAGCCCAGAGAGGTGGCAGGTGACATACTGTAGAGAGAGTCCAGAGAGGAGGTAGGTGACATACTGTAGAGAGAGCGCATAGAGGAGGCAGGTGACATACAGTAGAGAGAGCCCAGAGCGGTGGCAGGTGACATACTATAGAGAGAGCCCAGAGAGGAGGCAGGTGACATACAGTAGAGAGAGCCCAGAGAGGAGCCAGGTGACATACTGTAGAGAGAGCCCAGAGAGGAGGCAGGTGACATACTGTAGTGAGAGCCCAGAGAGGTGGCAGGTGACATACTATAGAGAGAGCCCAGAGAGGAGGCAGGTGACATACTGTAGAGAGAGCCCAGAGAGAAGCAGGTGACATGCTGTAGAGAGAGCCCAGAGAGGAGGCAGGTGACATACAGTAGAGAGAGCCCAGAGAGGAGGCAGGTGACATACAGTAGAGAGAGCCCAGAGAGGAGGCAGGTGACATACAGTAGAGAGAGCCCAGAGAGGTGGCAGGTGACATACTGTAGAGAGAGCCAGAGAGGTGGCAGGTGACATACTGTAGAGAGAGCCCAGAGAGGTGGCAGGTGACATACTGTAGAGAGAGCCCAGAGAGGTGGCAGGTGACATACTGTAGAGAGAGCCCAGAGAGGTGGCAGGTGACATACTGTAGAGAGAGCCCAGAGAGGTGGCAGGTGACATACTGTAGAGAGAGCCCAGAGAGGTGGCAGGTGACATACTGTAGAGAGAGCCCAGAGAGGTGGCAGGTGACATACTGTAGAGAGAGCCCAGAGAGGTGGCAGGTGACATACTGTAGAGAGAGTCCAGAGAGGTGGCAGGTGACATACTGTAGAGAGCCCAGAGAGGTGGCAGGTGACATACAGTAGAGAGAGCCCAGAGAGGTGGCAGGTGACATACTGTAGAGAGAGCCCAGAGAGGTGGCAGGTGACATACAGTAGAGAGAGCCCAGAGAGGTGGCAGGTGACATACTGTAGAGAGAGCCCAGAGAGGTGGCAGGTGACATACTGTAGAGAGAGCCAGAGAGGTGGCAGGTGACATACTGTAGAGAGAGCCCAGAGAGGTGGCAGGTGACATACTGTAGAGAGAGCCCAGAGAGGTGGCAGGTGACATACAGTAGAGAGAGCCAGAGAGGTGGCAGGTGACATACAGTAGAGAGAGCCCAGAGAGGTGGCAGGTGACATACTGTAGAGAGAGCCCAGAGAGGTGGCAGGTGACATACAGTAGAGAGAGCCCAGAGAGGTGGCAGGTGACATACTGTAGAGAGAGCCCAGAGAGGTGGCAGGTGACATACAGTAGAGAGAGCCCAGAGAGGTGGCAGGTGACATACTGTAGAGAGAGCCCAGAGAGGTGGCAGGTGACATACTGTAGAGAGAGCCCAGAGAGGTGGCAGGTGACATACAGTAGAGAGAGCCCAGAGAGGTGGCAGGTGACATACTGTAGAGAGAGCCCAGAGAGGTGGCAGGTGAGACATAGTAGTAGAGCCCAGAGAGGTGGCAGGTGACATACTGTAGAGAGAGTCCAGAGAGTGGCAGGTGACATACAGTAGAGAGAGCCCAGAGAGGTGGCAGGTGACATACTGTAGAGAGAGCCCAGAGAGGTGGCAGGTGACATACAGTAGAGAGAGCCCAGAGAGGAGGCAGGGTGAACATACTGTAGAGAGAGCCAGAGAGGTGGCAGGGTGACATACAGTAGAGAGCCCAGAGAGGGTGGCAGGTGACATACTGTAGAGAGAGCCCAGAGAGGTGGCAGGTGACATACTGTAGAGAGAGCCCAGAGAGGTGGCAGGTGACATACTGTAGAGAGAGCCCAGAGGAGGTGGCAGGTGACATACTGTAAGAGAGCCCAGAGAGGTGGCAGGTGACATACTGTAGAGAGAGTCCAGAGAGGTGGCAGGTGACATACTGTAGAGAGAGCCCAGAGAGGTGGCAGGTGACATACTGTAGAGAGCCAGAGAGGTGGCAGGTGACATACTGTAGAGAGAGCCCAGAGAGGTGGCAGGTGACATACTGTAGAGAGAGCCCAGAGAGGTGGCAGGTGACATACTGTAGAGAGAGCCCAGAGAGGTGGCAGGTGACATACTGTAGAGAGAGCCCAGAGAGGTGGCAGGTGACATACTGTAGAGAGAGCCCAGAGAGGTGGCAGGTGACATACTGTAGAGAGAGCCCAGAGAGGTGGCAGGTGACATACTGTAGAGAGAGCCCAGAGAGGTGGCAGGTGACATACAGTAGAGAGAGCCCAGAGAGGTGGCAGGTGACATACTGTAGAGAGAGCCCAGAGAGGTGGCAGGTGACATACTGTAGAGAGAGCCCAGAGAGGTGGCAGGTGACATACTGTAGAGAGAGCCCAGAGAGGTGGCAGGTGACATACTGTAGAGAGAGCCCAGAGAGGTGGCAGGTGACATACTGTAGAGAGAGCCCAGAGAGGTGGCAGGTGACATACTGTAGAGAGAGCCCAGAGAGGTGGCAGGTGACATACTATAGAGAGAGCCCAGAGAGGTGGCAGGTGATTTACTGTAGAGAGAGTCCAGAGAGGAGGCAGGTGACATACTGTAGAGAGTCCAGAGAGGTGGCAGGTGACATACAGTAGAGAGAGCCCAGAGAGGTGGCAGGTGACATACTGTAGATAGAGCCCAGAGAGGAGGCAGGTGACATACAGAAGAGAGAGCCCAGAGAGGTGGCAGGTGACATACTGTAGAGAGAGCCCAGAGAGGTGGCAGGTGACATACAGTAGAGAGCCCAGAAAGGTGGCAGGTGACATACTGTAGAGAAAGCCCAGAGAGGTGACATACTGTAGAGAGAGCCCAGAGAGGTGGCAGGTGACATACAGTAGAGAGAGCCCAGAGAGGTGGCAGGTGACATACAGTAGAGAGCCCAGAGAGGTGGCAGGTGACATACAGTAGAGAGAGTCCAGAGAGGAGGCAGGTGACATACTGTACTGTGACGAGATCAGTCTCGTCACTGCGAATTGGAGAAGCTTGGAGGCCCACATTCTGCCTTTTGACTACGGCCCATGTTGACTTTCCTCCTACAAAGACATAGAAGCCATGTCTTCATTTGGTCAGAAAGGACTGTGATCTAACTTTTGAACCACTGGACCAATTTGTATCATTTTGACACATGTTTGTATTTGGAGTATGCTGATTCTGAAAATGTATGTTTTATGTGAAGGTGATGCATACTTTTAAAGTTATGAAAAATGTGTAGAAATGTGTTACAGAGTCTGACCATCCCCCCATTAGGTAAACACAGGGTGTCGCCAGGACTTGAACAAAGGGCCAGTGTATGGGGTTTCCCCAGGGGCATAGTCCAGGAGGAAACAGGAAGTGTTCACTGGGACAGTCTGGGTGAGAATGAGCATAGTAGCCACGCCTGGGGTTGGCCCATGGGAGGAGTCTCATGGTTCCTACGTAGGGAACCTGTCTGATTGGCCAGAGGTAATTAGGGGTTGACCAAAGGTAGTCACTGCCCCTACGGTGTATGTGGAAATGTTTTTTTATATATGTCTTGGTTTTAATAAAGAAGTGAGTTCACTGCTTGACCCTCAACCACAGAGCTTATGTCTCGTGCTTGGGGAAATTCATGGGATGCTGTTGCAGACTGACTGCCAGGAGTGGAAGCATCTTGGGGTTTCTTTTCCTGTTCAGCTGCTAGCTGCTATTCGTGAGGTTCCAGTTGCAGGCTTGGAGTATTTTCCCCTTGGATCCAGTTCTTGGGGGATTGGTGTCTTGCAGTAGCTGTCCCTATATCACTGGACGGGCGGATCGGCTAAAACGGCCTGGGCGCCCCCTTCTATGTCTGGGGGGGTACCGTTACATGTAGAGAGTCCAGAGAGGTGGAAGGTCTCATACTGTAGAGAGAGCCCAGAGAGGTGACATACTGTAGAGAGAGCCCAGAGAGGTAGCAGGTGACACACTGTAGAGAGCCCAGAGAGGTGACATACTGTAAAGAGAGCCCAGAGAGGTGACATACTGTAGAGACAGCCCAGAGAGGTGGCAGGTGACATACTGTAGAGAGAGCCCAGAGAGGAGGCAGGTGACATACTGTAGAGAGAGCCCAGAGAGGAGGCAGGTGACATACTGTAGAGAGAGCCCAGAGAGGAGGCAGGTGACATACTGTAGAGAGAGCCCAGAGAGGAGGCAGGTGACATACAGTAGAGAGAGCCCAGAGAGGAGGCAGGTGACATACTATAGAGAGAGCCCAGAGAGGTGGCATGTGACATACTGTAGAGAGAGTCCAGAGAGGAGGCAGGTGACATACTGTAGAGAGAGTCCAGAGAGGAGGCAGGTGACATACAGTAGAGAGAGCCCAGAGAGGAGGCAGGTGACATACAGTAGAGAGAGCCCAGAGAGGAGGCAGGTGACATACTATAGAGAGAGCCCAGAGAGGTGGCAGGGGACATACAGTAGAGAGAGCCCAGAGAAGTGGCATGTGACATACAGTAGAGAGAGCCCAGAGAGGTGGCAGGTGACATACTGTAGAGAGAGCCCAGAGAGGAGGCAGGTGACATACTGTAGAGAGAGCCCAGAGAGGTTGCAGGTGACATACAGTAGAGAGAGCCCAGAGAAGTGGCAGGTGACATACAGTATAGAGAGCCCAGAGAGGTGACAGGTGACATACTATAGAGAGAGCCCAGAGAGGAGGCAGGTGACATACTGTAGAGAGAGCCCAGAGAGGAGGCAGGTGACATACTGTAGAGAGAGCCCAGATAGGAGGCAGGTGACATACTGTAGAGAGAGCCCAGAGAGGAGGCAGGTGACATACTGTAGAGAGAGCCCAGAGAGGTGATATACTATAGAGAGAGCACAGAGAGGTGACATACTATAGAGAGAGCACAGAGAGGTGGCAGGTGATATACTGTAGAGAGAGTCATGAGAGGTGGCAGGTGACATACTGTAGAGAGAGTCCAGAGAGGTGGCAGGTGACATACAGTAGAGAGAGCCCAGAGAGGTGGCAGGTGACATACAGTAGAGAGAGTCATGAGAGGTGGCAGGTGACATACTGTAGAGAGAGTCCAGAGAGGTGGCAGGTGACATACAGTAGAGAGAGCCCAGAGAGGTGGCAGGTGACATACAGTAGAGAGAGCCCAGAGAGGAGGCAGGTGACATACTATAGAGAGAGTCCAGAGAGGTGGCAGGTGACATACTGTAGAGAGAGTCCAGAGAGGAGGCAGGTGACATACAGTAGAGAGAGCCCAGAGAGGTGGCAGGTGACATACTGTAGAGAGAGCCCAGAGAGAAGGCAGGTGACATACTATAGAGAGAGTCCAGAGAGGTGGCAGGTGACATACTGTAGAGAGAGCCCAGAGAGGAGGTAGGTGACATACTATAGAGAGAGCCCAGAGAGGTGGCATGTGACATACTGTAGAGAGAGTCCAGAGAAGAGGCAGGTGACATACAGTAGAGAGAGCCCAGAGAGGAGGCAGGTGACATACTATAGAGAGAGTCCAGAGAGGTGGCAGGTGACATACAGTAGAGAGAGGCCAGAGAGGTGGCAGGTGACATACAGTAGAGAGAGCCCAGAGAGGAGGCAGGTGACATACTATAGAGAGAGTCCAGAGAGGTGGCAGGTGACATACTGTAGAGAGAGCCCAGAGAGGAGGCAGGTGACATACTGTAGAGAGAGCCCAGAGAGGTGGCAGGTGACATACAGTAGAGAGAGCCCAGAGAGGAGGCAGGTGACATACTATAGAGAGAGCCCAGAGAGGTGGCATGTGACATACTGTAGAGAGAGTCCAGAGAGGAGGCAGGTGACATACAGTAGAGAGAGCCCAGAGAGGAGGCAGGTGACATACAGTAGAGAGAGCCCAGAGAGGTGGCAGGTGACATACTATAGAGAGAGTCCAGAGAGGTGGCAGGTGACATACAGTAGAGAGAGCCCAGAGAGGAGGCAGGTGACATACTATAGAGAGAGTCCAGAGAGGTGGCAGGTGACATACAGTAGAGAGAGCCCAGAGAGGTGGCAGGTGACATACTGTAGAGAGAGCCCAGAGAGGAGGCAGGTGACATACTGTAGAGAGAGCCCAGAGAGGAGGCAGGTGACATACTGTAGAGAGAGTCCAGAGAGGTGGCAGGTGACATACAGTAGAGAGAGCCCAGAGAGGAGGCAGGTGACATACTATAGAGAGAGTCCAGAGAGGTGGCAGGTGACATACAGTAGAGAGAGCCCAGAGAGGTGGCAGGTGACATACTGTAGAGAGAGCCCAGAGAGGAGGCAGGTGACATACTGTAGAGAGAGCCCAGAGAGGAGGCAGGTGACATACTGTAGAGAGAGCCCAGAGAGGAGGTAGGTGACATACTGTAGAGAGAGTCCAGAGAGGAGGCAGGTGACATACAGTAGAGAGAGCCCAGAGAGGTGGCAGGTGACATACTGTAGAGAGAGCCCAGAGAGAAGGCAGGTGACATACTATAGAGAGAGTCCAGAGAGGTGGCAGGTGACATACTGTAGAGAGAGCCCAGAGAGGAGGTAGGTGACATACTATAGAGAGAGCCCAGAGAGGTGGCATGTGACATACTGTAGAGAGAGTCCAGAGAAGAGGCAGGTGACATACAGTAGAGAGAGCCCAGAGAGGAGGCAGGTGACATACTATAGAGAGAGTCCAGAGAGGTGGCAGGTGACATACAGTAGAGAGAGGCCAGAGAGGTGGCAGGTGACATACAGTAGAGAGAGCCCAGAGAGGAGGCAGGTGACATACTATAGAGAGAGTCCATAGAGGTGGCAGGTGACATACTGTAGAGAGAGCCCAGAGAGGAGGCAGGTGACATACTGTAGAGAGTCCAGAGAGGTGGCAGGTGACATACTGTAGAGAGAGCCCAGAGAGGTGGCAGGTGACATACAGTAGAGAGAGCCCAGAGAGGAGGCAGGTGACATACTATAGAGAGAGCCCAGAGAGGTGGCATGTGACATACTGTAGAGAGAGTCCAGAGAGGAGGCAGGTGACATACAGTAGAGAGAGCCCAGAGAGGAGGCAGGTGACATACAGTAGAGAGAGCCCAGAGAGGTGGCAGGTGACATACTATAGAGAGAGTCCAGAGAGGTGGCAGGTGACATACAGTAGAGAGAGCCCAGAGAGGAGGCAGGTGACATACTATAGAGAGAGTCCAGAGAGGTGGCAGGTGACATACAGTAGAGAGAGCCCAGAGAGGTGGCAGGTGACATACTGTAGAGAGAGCCCAGAGAGGAGGCAGGTGACATACTGTAGAGAGAGCCCAGAGAGGAGGCAGGTGACATACTGTAGAGAGAGTCCAGAGAGGTGGCAGGTGACATACAGTAGAGAGAGCCCAGAGAGGAGGCAGGTGACATACTATAGAGAGAGTCCAGAGAGGTGGCAGGTGACATACAGTAGAGAGAGCCCAGAGAGGTGGCAGGTGACATACTGTAGAGAGAGCCCAGAGAGGAGGCAGGTGACATACTGTAGAGAGAGCCCAGAGAGGAGGCAGGTGACATACTGTAGAGAGAGCCCAGAGAGGAGGCAGGTGACATAATATAGAGAGAGTCCAGAGAGGTGGCAGGTGACATACTATAGAGAGAGTCCAGAGAGGTGGCAGGTGACATACTGTAGAGAGAGCCCAGAGAGGAGGCAGGTAACATACTGTAGAGAGAGTCCAGAGAGGTGGCAGGTGACATACTGTAGAGAGAGTCCAGAGAGGTGGCAGGTGACATACTGTAGAGAGAGCCTAGAGAGGAGGCATGTGACATACTGTAGAGAGAGCCCAGAGAGGTGGCAGGTGACATACTGTAGAGAGAGCCCAGAGAGGTGGCAAGTGACAAACAGTAGAGAGAGTCCAGAGAGGTGGCAGGTGACATACTGTAGAGAGTGCCCAGAGAGGTGGCAGGTGACATACAGTAGAGAGAGTCCAGAGATGTGGCAGATGACATAATGTAGAGAGAGTCCAGAGAGGTGTCAGGTGACATACTGTAGAGAGAGTCCAGAGAGGTGGCAGGTGACATACTGTAGAGAGAGCCCAGAGAGGTGGCAGGTGACATACTATAGAGAGAGTCCAGAGAGGTGGCAGGTGACATACTGTAGAGAGAGCCCAGAGAGGAGGCAGGTGACATACTGTAGAGAGTCCAGAGAGGTGGCAGGTGACATACTGTAGAGAGAGCCCAGAGAGGTGGCAGGTGACATACAGTAGAGAGAGCCCAGAGAGGAGGCAGGTGACATACTATAGAGAGAGCCCAGAGAGGTGGCATGTGACATACTGTAGAGAGAGTCCAGAGAGGAGGCAGGTGACATACAGTAGAGAGAGCCCAGAGAGGAGGCAGGTGACATACAGTAGAGAGAGCCCAGAGAGGTGGCAGGTGACATACTATAGAGAGAGTCCAGAGAGGTGGCAGGTGACATACAGTAGAGAGAGCCCAGAGAGGAGGCAGGTGACATACTATAGAGAGAGTCCAGAGAGGTGGCAGGTGACATACTGTAGAGAGAGCCCAGAGAGGAGGCAGGTGACATACTGTAGAGAGTCCAGAGAGGTGGCAGGTGACATACTGTAGAGAGAGCCCAGAGAGGTGGCAGGTGACATACAGTAGAGAGAGCCCAGAGAGGAGGCAGGTGACATACTATAGAGAGAGCCCAGAGAGGTGGCATGTGACATACTGTAGAGAGAGTCCAGAGAGGAGGCAGGTGACATACAGTAGAGAGAGCCCAGAGAGGAGGCAGGTGACATACAGTAGAGAGAGCCCAGAGAGGTGGCAGGTGACATACTGTAGAGAGAGTCCAGAGAGGTGGCAGGTGACATACAGTAGAGAGAGCCCAGAGAGGAGGCAGGTGACATACTATAGAGAGAGTCCAGAGAGGTGGCAGGTGACATACTGTAGAGAGAGCCCAGAGAGGAGGCAGGTGACATACTGTAGAGAGAGCCCAGAGAGGAGGCAGGTGACATAATATAGAGAGAGTCCAGAGAGGTGGCAGGTGACATACTATAGAGAGAGTCCAGAGAGGTGGCAGGTGACATACTGTAGAGAGAGCCCAGAGAGGAGGCAGGTAACATACTGTAGAGAGAGTCCAGAGAGGTGGCAGGTGACATACTGTAGAGAGAGTCCAGAGAGGTGGCAGGTGACATACTGTAGAGAGAGCCTAGAGAGGAGGCATGTGACATACTGTAGAGAGAGCCCAGAGAGGTGGCAGGTGACATACTGTAGAGAGAGCCCAGAGAGGTGGCAAGTGACAAACAGTAGAGAGAGTCCAGAGAGGTGGCAGGTGACATACTGTAGAGAGTGCCCAGAGAGGTGGCAGGTGACATACAGTAGAGAGAGTCCAGAGATGTGGCAGATGACATAATGTAGAGAGAGTCCAGAGAGGTGTCAGGTGACATACTGTAGAGAGAGTCCAGAGAGGTGGCAGGTGACATACTGTAGAGAGAGCCCAGAGAGGTGGCAGGTGACATACTATAGAGAGAGTCCAGAGAGGTGGCAGGTGACATACTGTAGAGAGAGCCCAGAGAGGAGGCAGGTGACATACTGTAGAGAGTCCAGAGAGGTGGCAGGTGACATACTGTAGAGAGAGCCCAGAGAGGTGGCAGGTGACATACAGTAGAGAGAGCCCAGAGAGGAGGCAGGTGACATACTATAGAGAGAGCCCAGAGAGGTGGCATGTGACATACTGTAGAGAGAGTCCAGAGAGGAGGCAGGTGACATACAGTAGAGAGAGCCCAGAGAGGAGGCAGGTGACATACAGTAGAGAGAGCCCAGAGAGGTGGCAGGTGACATACTATAGAGAGAGTCCAGAGAGGTGGCAGGTGACATACAGTAGAGAGAGCCCAGAGAGGAGGCAGGTGACATACTATAGAGAGAGTCCAGAGAGGTGGCAGGTGACATACTGTAGAGAGAGCCCAGAGAGGAGGCAGGTGACATACTGTAGAGAGTCCAGAGAGGTGGCAGGTGACATACTGTAGAGAGAGCCCAGAGAGGTGGCAGGTGACATACAGTAGAGAGAGCCCAGAGAGGAGGCAGGTGACATACTATAGAGAGAGCCCAGAGAGGTGGCATGTGACATACTGTAGAGAGAGTCCAGAGAGGAGGCAGGTGACATACAGTAGAGAGAGCCCAGAGAGGAGGCAGGTGACATACAGTAGAGAGAGCCCAGAGAGGTGGCAGGTGACATACTACAGAGAGAGTCCAGAGAGGTGGCAGGTGACATACAGTAGAGAGAGCCCAGAGAGGAGGCAGGTGACATACTATAGAGAGAGTCCAGAGAGGTGGCAGGTGACATACAGTAGAGAGAGCCCAGAGAGGTGGCAGGTGACATACTGTAGAGAGAGCCCAGAGAGGAGGCAGGTGACATACTGTAGAGAGAGCCCAGAGAGGAGGCAGGTGACATACTGTAGAGAGAGTCCAGAGAGGTGGCAGGTGACATACAGTAGAGAGAGCCCAGAGAGGAGGCAGGTGACATACTATAGAGAGAGTCCAGAGAGGTGGCAGGTGACATACAGTAGAGAGAGCCCAGAGAGGTGGCAGGTGACATACTGTAGAGAGAGCCCAGAGAGGAGGCAGGTGACATACTGTAGAGAGAGCCCAGAGAGGAGGCAGGTGACATACTGTAGAGAGAGCCCAGAGAGGAGGCAGGTGACATAATATAGAGAGAGTCCAGAGAGGTGGCAGGTGACATACTATAGAGAGAGTCCAGAGAGGTGGCAGGTGACATACTGTAGAGAGAGCCCAGAGAGGAGGCAGGTAACATACTGTAGAGAGAGTCCAGAGAGGAGGCAGGTGACATACTGTAGAGAGAGTCCAGAGAGGTGGCAGGTGACATACTGTAGAGAGAGCCCAGAGAGGAGGCAGGTAACATACTGTATAGAGAGCCCAGAGAGGAGGCAGGTGACATACTGTAGAGAGAGTCCAGAGAGGTGGCAGGTGACATACTGTAGAGAGAGTCCAGAGAGGTGGCAGGTGACATACTGTAGAGAGAGTCCAGAGAGGTGGCAGGTGACATACTGTAGAGAGAGTCCAGAGAGGTGGCAGGTGACATACTGTAGAGAGAGCCTAGAGAGGAGGCATGTGACATACTGTAGAGAGAGCCCAGAGAGGAGGCAGGTGACATACTATAGAGAGAGTCCAGAGAGGTGGCAGGTGACATACTGTAGAGAGAGCCCAGAGAGGAGGCAGGTAACATACTGTATAGAGAGCCCAGAGAGGAGGCAGGTGACATACTGTAGAGAGAGTCCAGAGAGGTGGCAGGTGACATACTGTAGAGAGAGTCCAGAGAGGTGGCAGGTGACATACTGTAGAGAGAGCCTAGAGAGGAGGCATGTGACATACTGTAGAGAGAGCCCAGAGAGGTGGCAGGTGACATACTGTAGAGAGAGCCCAGAGAGGTGGCAAGTGACAAACAGTAGAGAGAGTCCAGAGAGGTGGCAGGTGACATACTGTAGAGAGTGCCCAGAGAGGTGGCAGGTGACATACTGTAGAGAGAGTCCAGAGATGTGGCAGATGACATAATGTAGAGAGAGTCCAGAGAGGTGTCAGGTGACATACTGTAGAGAGAGTCCAGAGAGGTGGCAGGTGACATACTGTAGAGAGAGCCCAGAGAGGAGGCATGTGACATACTGTAGAGAGAGCCCAGAGAGGTGGCAGGTGACATACTATAGAGAGAGCCCAGAGAGGTGGCAGGTGATATACTGTAGAGAGAGCCCAGAGAGGTGGCAGGTGATATACTGTAGAGAGAGTCCGGAGAGGAGGCAGGTGACATAATGTAGAGATAGCCCAGAGAGGTGGCAGGTGATATACTGTAGAGAGAGTCCAGAGAGGAGGCAGGTGACATACTGTAGAGAGAGTCCAGAGAGGAGGCAGGTGACATACTGTAGAGAGAGCCCAGAGAGGTGGCAGGTGATATACTGTAGAGAGAGTCCAGAGAGGAGGCAGGTGACATACAGTAGAGAGAGCCCAGAGAGGAGGCAGGTGACATACTCTAGAGGGAGCCCAGAGAGGTGGCAGGTGACATACAGTAGAGGGAGCCCAGAGAGGTGGCAGGTGACATACTGTAGAGAGAGTCCAGAGAGGTGGCAGGTGACATACTGTAGAGAGAGCCCAGAGAGGTGGCAGGTGATATACTGTAGAGAGAGTCCAGAGAGGAGGCAGGTGACATACAGTAGAGAGAGCCCAGAGAGGTGGCAGGTGACATACAGTAGAGGGAGCCCAGAGAGGTGGCAGGTGACATACTATAGAGAGAGCACAGAGAGGTGACATACTATAGAGAGAGCCCAGAGAGGTGGCAGGTGATTTACTGTAGAGAGAGTCCAGAGAGGAGGCAGGTGACATACTGTAGAGAGTCCAGAGAGGTGGCAGGTGACATACAGTAGAGAGAGCCCAGAGAGGTGGCAGGTGACATACTGTAGATAGAGCCCAGAGAGGAGGCAGGTGACATACAGAAGAGAGAGCCCAGAGAGGTGGCAGGTGACATACTGTAGAGAGAGCCCAGAGAGGTGGCAGGTGACATACAGTAGAGAGCCCAGAAAGGTGGCAGGTGACATACTGTAGAGAAAGCCCAGAGAGGTGACATACTGTAGAGAGAGCCCAGAGAGGTGGCAGGTGACATACAGTAGAGAGAGCCCAGAGAGGTGGCAGGTGACATACAGTAGAGAGCCCAGAGAGGTGGCAGGTGACATACAGTAGAGAGAGTCCAGAGAGGAGGCAGGTGACATACTGTAGTGTGACGAGATCAGTCTCGTCACTGCGAATTGGAGAAGCTTGGAGGCCCACATTCTGCCTTTTGACTACGGCCCATGTTGACTTTCCTCCTACAAAGACATAGAAGCCATGTCTTCATTTGGTCAGAAAGGACTGTGATCTAACTTTTGAACCACTGGACCAATTTGTATCATTTTGACACGTTTGTATTTGGAGTATGCTGATTCTGAAAATGTATGTTTTATGTGAAGGTGATGCATACTTTTAAAGTTATGAAAAATGTGTAGAAATGTGTTACAGAGTCTGACCATCCCCCCATTAGGTAAACACAGGGTGTCGCCAGGACTTGAACAAAGGGCCAGTGTATGGGGTTTCGCCAGGGGCATAGTCCAGGAGGAAACAGGAAGTGTTCACTGGGACAGTCTGGGTGAGAATGAGCATAGTAGCCACGCCTGGGGTTGGCCCATGGGAGGAGTCTCATGGTTCCTACGTAGGGAACCTGTCTGATTGGCCAGAGGTAATTAGGGGTTGACCAAAGGTAGTCACTGCCCCTACGGTGTATGTGGAAATGTTTTTTTATATATGTCTTGGTTTTAATAAAGAAGTGAGTTCACTGCTTGACCCTCAACCACAGAGCTTATGTCTCGTGCTTGGGGAAATTCATGGGATGCTGTTGCAGACTGACTGCCAGGAGTGGAAGCATCTTGGGGTTTCTTTTCCTGTTCAGCTGCTAGCTGCTATTCGTGAGGTTCCAGTTGCAGGCTTGGAGTATTTTCCCCTTGGATCCAGTTCTTGGGGGATTGGTGTCTTGCAGTAGCTGTCCCTATATCACTGGACGGGCGGATCGGCTAAAACGGCCTGGGCGCCCCCTTCTATGTCTGGGGGGGTACCGTTACATGTAGAGAGTCCAGAGAGGTGGAAGGTCTCATACTGTAGAGAGAGCCCAGAGAGGTGACATACTGTAGAGAGAGCCCAGAGAGGTAGCAGGTGACACACTGTAGAGAGCCCAGAGAGGTGACATACTGTAAAGAGAGCCCAGAGAGGTGACATACTGTAGAGACAGCCCAGAGAGGCGGCAGGTGACATACTGTAGAGAGAGCCCAGAGAGGAGGCAGGTGACATACTGTAGAGAGAGCCCAGAGAGGAGGCAGGTGACATACTGTAGAGAGAGCCCAGAGAGGAGGCAGGTGACATACTGTAGAGAGAGCCCAGAGAGGAGGCAGGTGACATACTATAGAGAGAGCCCAGAGCTGTGGAAGGTGACATACTGTAGAGAGAGTCCAGAGAGGAGGCAGGTGACATACTATAGAGAGTGTCCAGAGAGGTGGCAGGTGACATACTGTAGAGAGAGCCCAGAGAGGAGGCATGTGACATACTGTAGAGAGAGCCCAGAGAGGTGGCAGGTGACATACTGTAGAGAGAGCACAGAGAGGTGGCAGGTGACATACTGTAGAGAGAGCACAGAGAGGTGACATACTGTAGAGAGAGCACAGAGAGGTGACATACTGTAGAGAGAGCCCAGAGAGGTGGCAGGTGACATACAGTAGAGAGAGCCCAGAGAGGTGGCAGGTGACATACTGTAGAGAGAGCCCAGAGAGGTGGCAGGTGACATACTGTAGAGAGAGCCCAGAGAGGTGGCAGGTGACATACTGTAGGGAGAGCCCAGAGAGGAGGCAGGTGACATACTGTAGAGAGCCCAGAGAGGAGGCAGGTGACATACTGTAGAGAGAGCCCAGAGAGGAGGCAGGTGACATACTGTAGAGAGGTGGCTGGGGGTCTGTACTGATTGGTCACCACTGTCCGCGTCTTGGTTACATATTTACATAGTATTTGATGTTGATTAAAGACTTTTAGTCCATCAATTTGTACCTTTTTCGCTCTCTTCTCATCCTTTTAATATATGGATTATTTGTTAATTGATCCAGAGTAAGGCAAAGAGAAAAAAAAAAAAAAAAACATTTAAACTTGCTTATTGTCTAATAGGAAATATTCTGGTGATCGTATTCCTCCATGGATTAATACTCCCTCTCAAATTATCTAGGATAAACATGAATGCCCGCTATTTAAAAATATATCTAACCCCTTTGTCCTCCATATTCCAAATGAGGGCGTACTAGAGATTTGTATAGTGGCAGAATTATATTTGCTTCCCTGGCTTCTATACCCTTCCTAATACATGCTAATATTTTATTTGCCTTTGCAGCTGCTGCTTGGCATTGGGCACTGTTACCTAGGTGGTTGTCCACAAGCTCCCAAATCCCTTTCAATATCTAATAACCCTAGATTTGCTCCATTACGATTATAAATTGCATGGCTATTTTTCCTTCCCAGATGCATAACTTTACATTTATTCATATTAAATCTCATCTGCCATTTAGATGCCCATTTCTCTAATTTATGTAAATCCCTTTGAAGAGAAAGTGCATCACTATCTGATTTAATTACCTTGCACAACTTTCCAGTCCTACTTCTAAATCATTAATAAATGTTAAAAAGGAGAGGACCTAATACTGAGCCCTGAGGAACCCCACTTACCACATTAGTCCAATCCGAGTATGTTCCATTTATAACAACCCTTTGCTTCCTGTCTTTTAGCCAGCTCTCAATCCATGAGCAGATATTTACTGCAATTCCTGTATCCCTTAGTTTGCACAATAGTCTCCCATGTGGTACCGTACCAAAAGCCTTTGCAAAATCCAAAAAGATTACATCCACTGAGTTCCTACTAACCTCCTCATAGAAACTAATTAGTTTTGTTTGACATGACCTATCTTTATAGACATCAGTAATTGTAGACATTTCAGCTTTTTAAAAGTTTTATTTGTTTATTTTTATAATCACAATTTATATAATAACATTAAATTATCAGACCTCTCTGTACATTAACGGGCAGATTTACACCTAGAGGATAGGAGCTCTGCTATTGTATATACACAATGTGACAGCTTCTACTGTAGATACAACGTGAGAGCTCTGCTTTTGTAGATTCAACGTGAGAGCTCTGCTACTGTAGATACAACGTGAGAGCTCTGCTACTGTAGATACAACGTGAGAGCTCTGCTACTGTAGATACAACGTGAGAGCTCTGCTACTGTAGATACAATGTGAGAGCTCTGCTACTGTGGATACAACGTGAGAGCTCTGCTACTGTAGATACAACGTGAGAGCTCTGCTACTGTAGATACAACGTGAGAGCTCTGCTACTGTAGATACAATGTGAGAGCTCTGCTACTGTGGATACAACGTGAGAGCTCTGCTACTGTAGATACAACGTGAGAGCTCTGCTACTGTAGATACAATGTGAGAGCTCTGATTTTGTAGATACAATGTGAGAGCTCTGCTACTGTAGATACAACGTGAGAGCTCTGCTTTTGTAGATACAACGTGAGAGCTCTGCTTTTGTAGATACAACGTGAGAGCTCTGCTTTTGTAGATACAACGTGAGAGCTCTGCTTTTGTAGATACAACGTGAGAGCTCTACTATTGTACATTCAGTGTGAGAGCTCTACTATTGTACAGTGTGAGAGCTCTACTATTGTACAGTGTGAGAGCTCTACTATTGTACATACAACGTGACAGCTCTGCTATTGTACATTCAGTGTGAGAGCTCTGCTATTGTACATACAACGTGACAGCTCTGCTATTGTACATACAGCGTGAGAGCTCTACTATTGTAGATACAATGTGAGAGCTCTGCTATTGTACATACAATGTGACAGCTCTGCTATTGTACATACAATGTGACAGCTCTACAATTGTACATACAACGTGACAGCTCTACTATTGTACATACAACGTGACAGCTCTACTATTGTACATTCAGTGTGAGAGCTCTACTATTGTACAGTGTGAGAGCTCTGCTATTGTACATACAACGTGACAGCTCTACTATTGTACAGTGTGAGAGCTCTACTATTGTACATACAACGTGACAGCTCTGCTATTGTACATACAACGTGACAGCTCTACTATTGTACAGTGTGAGAGCTCTACTATTGTACATACAACGTGACAGCTCTGCTATTGTACATACAGCGTGACAGCTCTACTATTGTACAGTGTGAGAGCTCTACTATTGTAGATACAACGTGACAGCTCTGCTATTGTACATACAACGTGACAGCTCTACTATTGTACAGTGTGAGAGCTCTACTATTGTACATACAACGTGACAGCTCTACTATTGTACATACAGCGTGACAGCTCTACTATTGTACAGTGTGAGAGCTCTACTATTGTACATACAACGTGACAGCTCTACTATTGTAGATACAGCGTGACAGCTCTACTATTGTACATACAGCGTGAGAGCTCTACTATTGTACAGTGTGAGAGCTCTACTATTGTACATACAACGTGACAGCTCTACTATTGTAGATACAGCGTGACAGCTCTACTATTGTAGATACAGCGTGACAGCTCTGCTATTGTTCATACAACGTGACAGCTCTGCTATTGTACATACGTGACAGCTCTACTATTGTACATACAACGTGACAGCTCTACTATTGTACATACAACGTGACAGCTCTACTATTGTACAGTGTGAGAGCTCTACTATTGTAGATACAACGTGACAGCTCTGCTATTGTACATACAGCGTGACAGCTCTGCTATTGTTCATACAACGTGACAGCTCTGCTATTGTACATACAACGTGACAGCTCTGCTATTGTACATACAACGTGACAGCTCTACTATTGTACATACAACGTGACAGCTCTACTATTGTACATACAACGTGACAGCTCTACTATTGTACAGTGTGAGAGCTCTACTATTGTAGATACAACGTGACAGCTCTGCTATTGTACATACAGCGTGAGAGCTCTACTATCGGAGATACAATGTGAGATGACACCATGGCCCCTATTAAATTACTACAAGTTTAGAAATTGCAGCACGTAAAGGGGCCCGCTAGACTTATAATAAATTGGCCTCTTTCAGCTACCCTCAATTGATCTACGGGTTACATGCTGAAAATCCCTACGGGCTGTCAAAATCTGAACTCTGTCCCAGCTAAGCCTTTGATCTGTCAAGCCCGTAAATGTTACAATTGCAAATCGCTATTAAATTGCTACGAATCCCCAAGGACGCACTGGCGTTCAAACTCGTAAACGGCAAATGGAGCCAAAAATTCTATGGGTACTAGAGAGGACCTGCAAGGGGGTTAAACTCTTGTCCGTAGCACTGTAAAAGCAAATACAGTAAACCTTCGTTATCTGGCACCCATGGGGACTCCCTATTGCCAGATAACTGTAGTTGTCGGTTAATCGCGAGTCCCTGATTTTAAGGGTCTAAACGACCCTTCAACCCCCCCAAAACACCTTTAAAAAGTCATTAGCGCCTAAACGGGGCCATTTAGGGCTCAAAAAAACAATGTCAAAACGAACTACAGATAGTGCCGGGTATGTCGGATAGAGCCGGGTATGCCGGATAGCGCCGGATAGAGCCGGGTATGTCGGATAGAGCCGGGTATGCCGGATAGCGCCGGATAGAGATGGGTATGCCGGATAGAGATGGGTATGCCGGATAGAGACGGGTATGCCGGATAGAGACGGGTATGTCGGATAGAGCCGGGTATGTCGGATAGAGCCGGGTATGCCGGATAGCGCCAGATAGAGCCGGGTATGTCGGATAGAGCCGGGTATGCCGGATAGAGACGGGTATGCCGGATAGAGACGGGTATGCCGGATAGCGCCTGCTTATGCAGAGTTTTTGGAAAATGGGGAATTGACGCCGGTGCTGGTTGCTTGAGCGTCCCGGTTAGTTGAGTGCCGGATAACTAGGGTTTTACTGTATAAACACAATACTGTATTTAAATTAAAGGGAACGTGATGTTAGGTATTAATATTAATAGCACATTATTCTCAAGGCCGGAAATCAGCAAAAAAAAATCATTAATTTTTCTGTATAATTTTCGTGTTATATCGATCCCGGCAATCAATGTGTTAATACATATAATGGCACCCGCATGGACTAGAATATCATATTTACTGATTTTTTTTTTTCATATTGCGGTATTTCTGGAATTCAGGTCTGATCGCAACTCGGACTTCAAAAGCGCAAGTGATGGTAATGATGGTGGTCTATTTTACTATTGGCTCCATCTAACCCCGTAACCACGTGTTTGACTAATTGGTCAGTATCTCAGTCCATCCTCATAGTAATTGGTTGTCTTTTTGGTGGTGTTCCCCCATTTTCTGCTCATGCCGTCCTCTTCACCACATGGATGAAGTAGCAGGGAGCAATGTCCTGGCCAGGCGTATATGGCAGGAAGTCTCCATAAACCTTTTGCTCACACTGACCTCCAAACGCTTCATGTAGGAGAGCCGAGAAGTTCTCCAGGCGGTGAGGGTAATAGGAAAGGCGGAATTTACTGTGGAGAGAAAACACAATAGGGTGTGACACGTGAAGCTAAACACACAACACCATGACCCAACTGCACATAGGTCCATTGTGGAGAGATCTGGTCTAACACCTTCATTCAGACAGGTACAAAGAACACCACGACACCATGACACAACTACACATAGACCAGATCTCTCCACAATGGACCCAACACCTTCATTCAGACAGGTACAAAGAACACCACGACACAACTGCACATAGACCAGATCTCTCCACAATGGACCCAACACCTTCATTCAGACAGGTACAAAGAACATAACGACACCATGACACAACTACACATAGACCAGATCTCTCCACAATGGACCCAACACCTTCATTCAGACAGGTACAAAGAACATAACGACACCATGACACAACTACACATAGACCAGATCTCTCCACAATGGACCCAACACCTTCATTCAGACAGGTACAAAGAACAACACAACACCATGACACAACTACACATAGACCAGATCTCACCACAATGGACCCAACACCTTCATTCAGACAGGTACAAACATAACGACACCATGACACAACTACACATAGACCAGATCTCTCCACAATGGACCCAACACCTTCAGACAGGTACAAAGGACACCATGACACAACTGCACATAGACCAGATCTCTCCACAATGGACGCAACACCTTCATTCAGACAGGTACAAAGAACATCACAACACCATGACACAACTACACATAGACCAGATCTCTCCACAATGGACCCAACACCTTCATTCAGACAGGTACAAAGGACACCATGACACAACTGCACATAGATCAGATCTCTCCACAATGGACCTCACCACCTTCATTCAGACCGGTACAAAGGACACCATGACACAACTGCACATAGACCAGATCTCTCCACAATGGACCTAACACCTTCATTCAGACAGGTACAAAGAACATCATGACACCATGACACAACTACACATAGACCAGATCTCTCCACAATGGACCTCACCACCTTCATTCAGACAGGTACAAAGAACATCACGACACCATGACACCACTACACATAGACCAGATCTCTCCACAATGGACCTAACACCTTCATTCAGACAGGTACAAAGAACACGACACAACTGCAGATCTCTCCACAATGGACCTCACCACCTTCATTCAGACAGGTACAAAGAACACCACAACACAACTACACATAGACCAGATCTCTCCACAATGGACCTCACCACCTTCATTCAGACAGGTACAAAGAACATCACAACACCATGACACAACTACACATAGACCATATCTCTTCACAATGGACCTCACCACCTTTATTCAGACAGGTACAAAGAACATCACGACACCATGACACAACTACACATAGACCAGATCTCTCCACAATGGACCTAACACCTTCATTCAGACAGGTACAAAGAACAACACGACACCATGACACAACTGCACATAGACCAGATCTCTCCACAATGGACCTCACCACCTTAATTCAGACAGGTACAAAGAACAACACGACACCATGACACAACTGCAGATCTCTCCACAATGGACCTCACCACCTTCATTCAGACAGGTACAAAGAACACCACAACACAACTACACATAGACCAGATCTCTCCACAATGGACCTCACCACCTTCATTCAGACAGGTACAAAGAACATCACAACACCATGACACAACTACACATAGACCATATCTCTTCACAATGGACCTCACCACCTTCATTCAGACAGGTACAAAGAACATCACGACACCATGACACAACTACACATAGACCAGATCTCTCCACAATGGACCTAACACCTTCATTCAGACAGGTACAAAGAACAACACGACACCATGACACAACTGCACATAGACCAGATCTCTCCACAATGGACCTCACCACCTTAATTCAGACAGGTACAAAGAACATCACGACACCATGACACAACTACACATAGACCAGATCTCTCCACAATGGACCTAACACCTTCATTCAGACAGGTACAAAGAACAACACAACACCATGACACAACTGCACATAGACCAGATCTTTCCACAATGGATCCAACACCTTCATTCAGACAGGTACAAAGGACATCAAGACACCATGACACAACTATACATAGACCAGATCTCTCTACAATGGACCTCACCACCTTCATTCAGACAGGTACAAAGGACATCACTGATTTGGTTACTTCTACTGCTATCTGGGCTCATTTTACTTTACTTGTGTAACTATTCTCCAAGCAAGGGCAGAGTCAGAGAGATCCAATGTACCTCAGTTCTGGTGCCATCTCCCCTGGATTAGGAACCTCCACCGTGTAATCCAGGGTCACCATGTGTGGTTTATTATTCACCCACAAGACGGAGGTGCTGATGTCTTGAGTCATGTCACTCTGTAGTGGACAAAAAGGGCACTATAAAGAGCCATTTAATGAGCCAAAGTAACATCGGTCATGTTCCCAGAACCCTCACCTTATAGTAGATATTTTTGCCTTGAGGGGCACACCCAGTGCTCAAGATGTAGTCATAGTTTCGATGGTCAATGACTAAGATGCCCCCTGGACGGACCATTCCTGCGATGTTCGTGAGAGCCAAGCGGTGTTCGCTCTGATCACCTGAGAAGGACAGAAAGTGATGAAAAGGGGAGACCATGTGGCAGTGCCAACCACAAAATGGTCAAGGCAGCCAATGCCTTGACCATTCAGAAGACCACGTCACTTCACTGGCAATGATGTTTGAAGCCTTAAGAGAAAAGGATGGCACCACATGCAAAGCATCCGAGGGCTGCAAGTGGTCTCCATTACCCATTGGGCTCTGCTTCACTAAGTGCATAATGAGACGCCTCTTGTCATTATCTACCTGCTGCTCGCTCTTCTTGCTTCTTTTCTCATCCCATCTCCCGTCTCTCTCCATCCTTCCTCCGATCTCTTTTATCTCCCACACACTATCTTCTCCAACACTCTCTTCTATCATTTTCTCCCCATCTCTAGATCTTAACTTACTCGGTGTGACGAGATCAGTCTCGTCAATGCGAATTGGAGAAGCTTGGTTGCACACACTCTGCCGTTTGACTACGGCCCATGTTGACTTTCCACCTACATAGAAGCCATGCTTCATTTGGTCAGAAAGGACTGTGATCTAACTTTTGAACCACTGGACCAATTTGTATCATTTTGACACATGTTTGTATTTGGAGTATGCTGATTCTGAAAATGTATGTTTTATGTGAATGTGATGCATACTTTTAAAGTTAGGAAAAATGTGTAGAAATGTGTTACAGATTCTGACCATCCCCCATTAGGTAAACACTGAGGTAGGAGCTAAGATGGCAGAACAAGATAAACCTCACAGGGTGTCGCCAGGACTTGAACAAAGGGCCAGTGTATGGGGTTTCCCCAGGGGCATAGACAAGGAGCAAACAGGAAGTTTCCATGAGGACAGTCTTGGTGAGAATGAGCATGGTAGCCATGCCTGGGGGGTGGCCCATGGGAGGAGTCTCATGGTTCCTACCCTGTCTGATTGGCCATAGGTAATTAGGGGTTGACCAAAGGTAGTCACTGCCCCTACGGTGTATGTGGAAATGGTTTTTATATATGTCTTGGTTTTTAATAAAGAAGTGAGTTCACTGCTTGACCCTCAAACACAGAGCGTGTGTCTCGTGCTTGGGGGAATGGGTGTCCTGCAGTAGCTGTCCCTATAGCACTGGACGGGCGGATCGGCTGAAACGGCCTGGGCGCCCCCTTCTATGTCGGGGTGGTACCGTTACACTGGTGGCAAGCGGCGGAATTGTTCCCACAGCCAGAAGGACAGCTACAGGAGACACCATTCTGTGGATTTACAAGTTGGGGGCAACGCATGTCCCAGCACAGCGACCCTAAAAGCAGCAGAATGGAACCAGCAGTGCTATATGAGGATGAGGACCTGGATGGCCGGGATGCATTAAGGAAAGGCATCTGGTACCAGGCCCTGGATAATGTACAATACCAGCGGGGTGAGAGTCTCCCCAGTGAAGAGCAACGTTTGCAGAAGCAAGTGGCCCTGTGCATGCCCTTCCTGGGAGAGCAGCCCCTTGAGGAATGGGTGGAGGAACTAAAGCTCCGTGCATGGCAGGAGCTATGGCTGGAGGATGCCTACCAGGCACTCTGGTGGTATATGGCACAGTATACACCCTGGACAGCCGAGCATGACAAGCCAGAGGGAGAGGAGTTTGATGGTCCTGGCTTGTTATGGCAGTCATTTGCAGAGCCTGACTTCGGGAGCCCTGCGCAGACCAGACTTGAGGATATTTTCTATGAGAGGGAGGCTAGGCATGACTGGGATGACCCCCATGAGGTAGAGCAAGACCTTGTTCACCTAGCAATCCTGGAGTGGGAACTGGAGAAGGACTACCGAGATCTCTTCCACTCCATTGGGAAGGCTCAGCATTTCAACAAGGTGAGAGACCCAGATCCAGACCCCTTCAGCTGGGAAAATATTGTGGAGGTTTATTGGGAGGAACCCCAGGCGGCAGGTGGAGATGAGACTGAGGTCTCTCCACCGGCCCTACAAGGATGCTGGGTGGCTAGCCCAGATCCCCAGCGCCAGTGTGAAGTGCAGGGAGTGGAGAGCATTGTCTCCCCTCCCCAGCGGAAGTGTACCTTGCAAGGAGAGGAGAGCAGCGTCCTCCCTCCCCAGCGTCAGGGTGAGCTGCAGGGAATTGAGAGCTCAGACTCCATCCCCCATCGGCAGATTGATATGCAGGGAATTGGGAGCCCCGTCTCCATTCCCCAGCGTCAGGGTGAGCTACAGGGAATTGAGAGCTCAGACTCCATTCTCCAGCAACAGGCTGAGCTACCAGGGGCAGAGACGGTCGGTCCTGTCCCCCAGCAACAGGGCTGTTTAGCCAAAGGGGAGACCGTCGGTCTCCCCACCCTACAACCAGGCCCCAAACAGGCTACTTCCGTGGTAGCGCTGGCACCAGGGCAGAGCACTGCTGGTCTCTGCCCACTCAGCAACCCACCAAGGCAGCTTACCAGTGCCCAGCACAGCCGTGGTGAGGCACCTGGACATGGACAAGTTTCTCCTCTACCCAGGTGTTGTAACCAGTTATTGTGGGTGGGCTGTACTGTTGATTGTGTTTTGTGGGTGGCCTTCCAGACTAACCCGGAATCTGACCGGAAGGTCAGATATCCTGTTAGTCTGTTTGGAAAGGGGGAGAGATGTGACGAGATCAGTCTCGTCACTGCGAATTGGAGAAGCTTGGTTGCACACACTCTGCCGTTTGACTACGACCCATGCTGACTTTCTACCTACATAGAAGCCATGCTTCATTTGGTCAGAAAGGACTGTGATCTAACTTTTGAACCACTGGACCAATTTGTATCATTTTGACACATGTTTGTATTTGGAGTATGCTGATTCTGAAAATGTATGTTTTATGTGAATGTGATGCATACTTTTAAAGTTATGAAAAATGTGTAGAAATGTGTTACAGATTCTGACCATCCCCCATTAGGTAAACACTGAGGTAGGAGCTAAGATCATGAACAAGATAAACCTCACAGGGTGTCGCCAGGACTTGAACAAAGGGCCAGTGTATGGGGTTTCCCCAGGGGCATAGACAAGGAGCAAACAGGAAGTTTCCATGAGGACAGTCTGGGTGAGAATGAGCATAGTAGCCATGCCTGGGGGGTGGCCCATGGGAGGAGTTTCATGGTTCCTACCCTGTCTGATTGGCCATAGGTAATTAGGGGTTGACCAAAGGTAGTCACTGCCCCTACGGTGTATGTGGAAATGGTTTTTATATATGTCTTTGTTTTTAATAAAGAAGAGAGTTCTCTGCTTGACCCTCAAACACAGAGCGTGTGTCTCGTGCTTGGGGGAATGGGTGTCCTGCAGTAGCTGTCCCTATAGCACTGGACGGGCGGATTGGCTGAAACGGCCTGGGCGCCCCCTTCTATGTCGGGGTGGTACCGTTACACTCAGTGATTCAAAGATTTATACACCCAAGTTAAGATGAATCTGCCCGGCTCTCTACTGTCTGCAGCTTTGTATGATGAGTATTGAGACATAGCGCCCTGACTGAGCTTATAGTAAACAGGAGCCTCCATACTGAGGACTTAGCAAGGAGCGAGCGTCGGCCTCCATACTGAGGGCTGAGCAAGGAGAGAGCGAGCGTCGGCCTCCATACTGAGGGCTGAGCAAGGAGAGAGCGAGCGTCGACCTCCATACTGAGGGCTGAGCAAGGAGAGAGCGAGCGTCGGCCTCCATACTGAGGGCTGAGCAAGGAGAGAGCGAGCGTCGGCTTCCATACTGAGGGCTGAGCAAGGAGAGAGCGAGCGTCGGCCTCCATACTGAGGGCTGAGCAAGGAGCGAGCGAGCGTCGGCCTCCATACTGAGGGCTGAGCAAGGAGCGAGCGAGCGTCGGCCTCCATACTAAGGGCTGAGCAAGGAGCGAGCGTCGGCCTCCATACTGAGGGCTGACCAAGGAGCGAGCGAGCGTCGGCCTCCATACTGAGGGCTGAGCAAGGAGCGAGTGTCGGCCTCCATACTGAGGGCTGAGCAAGGAGCGAGCGTCGGCCTCCATACTGAGGGCTAAGCATGGAGCGAGCGAGCGAGCGTCGGCCTCCATACTGAGGACTGAGCAAGGAGAGCGAGCGTCGGCCTCCATACTGAGGGCTGAGCAAGGGGAGAGCGAGCGTCGGCCTCCATACTGAGGGCTGAGCAAGGGGAGAGCGAGCGTCGGCCTCCATACTGAGGGCTGAGCAAGGAGCGTGCGAGCGTCGGCCTCCATACTGAGCGCTGAGCAAGGGAGACCGGGGTGAGTATTGAGTAGAAGAGTGAGTGTATGGCGCCACATAGCCCTGACTGGAGCCATCATTCCATCTGCCTCCTCAGCTAGGACAGCTCGGCACTCTTGGCCGTCTCTCTCTCTTGTGCTGTCTCATACTGCGTCACATTATCGTGTTATTACCTTTAAAGTCAGGCAGGTGAGCAAAAGAATTTCCTAAACAAATTGCAGCATCAAATCCTGGCCCTGGACGTGGGACATCGCGGTCAAGAGACAGCCAGTTCCCCTCCTCGATGACTGATGGAGAGAGGCACAGAGAGTGTTAGGGAGAAATATCCAGGCAAGAGACAGACAGACAGAGACACAGAGGAGGGAGGAGGGAGAAGGAGCATTCAGACAAGAGACAGTCATATCCTCTGCTAAATCAACGTATGAGAGAGGAGGAGGAAGGAGCGTTGGAGAGTTATCAGGTAAGAGACAGATTATCATCAAATCAGGTTCTTGAAAACATTATAATATGACACTTCCGCCATTGTTTGTTAGATATTGTACACGCACACGTATGTTATTCCGTGGACATGTATGTGCTGTATAAGTCTGACCATGTGACCATACAGATGCACCAAGACGCTCTACCTTTATCTAAAATTAAATGGACAGAAATAAAGTTTAATGAAAACCAGATGTGATAATGGACCTCGTGACGGAGTTTAGGAGACCGGTTCCATCCTCGGGACTTGTCGTCAGGTCATCTTTGCTGGCAATAACCATTCTCCAGATTTCCCACTTGGGAAGGGTCATTATAGTTTGGACACGTTAAACGCGGCCTGAGGAGTCTCCGACCTCTTAAGACTGTGGAGGCTCTCGGATGGGTTTATTTAGATTTGATTTCTTAGACATTTCTTATTATGAAGTTTAGTTGTGTAAAAGGCTGAAGAAGCTGGACCCGCAGTGACCTTGTCAGGTGTTGGGGTTTAGTATGAGGGGGTCAGGGAGATGGACACGAGAAGCCATCGAGATCCGGCGACACGTTGGGACAGAAATGAGAAATAGATGGCGCTGAACCCAGGAAGCTCATGAGCTGGTGGATGGAGGACGTGTGGTGGCACGGGTGGCCAAATATAATCTGAGCTGGGCTCACAGACTGGTGAGGAGTATATATATATATATATATATATATATATATATATATATATATATATATCATGTGATGTGGGCTTCATATTGATGAGATTGGCATACAGATTGGAAAAAGAGGAGGAGGAGGAGGAGGAGGAGGAGGAGGGTATACGGCACGGAGAGGAGGAGGAGGAGGGTATACGGCACGGAGAGGAGGAGGAGGAGGGTATACGGCACGGAGAGGAGGAGGAGGAGGGTATACGGCACGGAGAGGAGGAGGAGGAGGGTATACGGCACGGAGAGGAGGAGGAGGAGGGTATACAGCACGGAGAGGAGGAGGAGGAGGAGGAGGAGGGTATACAGCACGGAGAGGAGGAGGAGGAGGAGGGTATACGGCATGGAGAGGAGGAAGAGGGTATACGGCATGGAGAGGAGGAGGAGGAGGGTATACGGCATGGAGAGGAGGAAGAGGAGGAGGCTATACAGCATGGAGAGGAGGAAGAGGAGGAGGCTATACAGCATGGAGAGGAGGAAGAGGAGGAGGCTATACAGCATGGAGAGGAGGAGGAGGAGGGTATACAGCATGGAGAGGAGGAGGAGGAGGGTATACAGCATGGAGAGGAGGAGGAGGAGGGTATACAGCATGGAGAGGAGGAGGATATACAACACAGAGAGGAGGAGGAGGGTATACAGCATGGAGAGGAGGAGGAGGAGGGTATACAGCATGGAGAGGAGGAGGAGGAGGGTATACGGCACGGAGAGGAGGAGGTGGCGGGTATACAGCACGGAGAGGAGGAGGGTATACAGCATGGAGAGGAGGAGGGTATATAGGGGGATGAGAGGAGGGTATACAGCACGGAGAGGAGGAGGGTATACGGCACGGAGAGGAGGGAGGAAGAGGAGGGTATACAGCACGGAGAGGAGGAGGTATATAGGGGGATGAGAGGAGGGTATCACAGCAAAGAGATTGGTCTTTAGGTGACCCATGAGGTGCCAGCAGGGGGTAATGGACAGGACGTGGTGCCCGAGAAGACAATAACAGAGGACGTGTGCGTGGCGTGTGGGGCGAGGCCGCTCTACATCATGTGGTTTATGAAAGTACAATATTGACTTAGCTGTGTAAAGAAAGTACAAATGTGAGAATGATGTCATAGTAATGAGTCTCTGACCCCATCACCACCCACAGTCTCTGTCGTTATGTCGCCGGGTCCCTGGGGCCCTTATCTGGCGCTCATTGCCTGCGAGTGAGATTTGTTGGCTGTTTTTTCATTTGCTTAATATCCCAGATAAGCAGACGGGAAGTTAATCAGTTCCAACCGGTCAGGGACTCAACAAACAGGTCGGACATTTACTTCTGAACAACAACTAACAGAGCGTGGCCTTGAGACGGGGAGAAGGGGGGTAGAGAAGTCAGAGATATGTGCAGAGCGAGGCAGGAGAGAGAAAGAGAGAGAAAGAGAGAGAAAGAGAGAGAAAGAGAGAGAAAGAGAGAGAAAGAGAGAGAAAGAGAGAGAAAGAGAGAGAAAGAGAGAGAAAGAGAGAGAAAGAGAGAGAAAGAGAGAGAAAGAGAGAGAAAGAGAGAGAAAGAGAGAGAAAGAGAGAGAAAGAGAGAGAAAGAGAGAGAAAGAGAGAGAAAGAGAGAGAAAGAGAGAGAAAGAGAGAGAAAGAGAGAGAAAGAGAGAGAAAGAGAGAGAAAGAGAGAGAAAGAGAGAGAAAGAGAGAGAAAGAGAGAGAAAGAGAGAGAAAGAGAGAGAAAGAGAGAGAAAGAGAGAGAAAGAGAGAGAAAGAGAGAGAAAGAGAGAGAAAGAGAGAGAAAGAGAGAGAAAGAGAGAGAAAGAGAGAGAAAGAGAGAGAGAAAGAGAGAGAAAGAGAGAGAAAGAGAGAGAAAGAGAGAGAAAGAGAGAGAAAGAGAGAGAAAGAGAGAGAAAGAGAGAGAAAGAGAGAGAAAGAGAGAGAAAGAGAGAGAAAGAGAGAGAAAGAGAGAGAAAGAGAGAGAAAGAGAGAGAAAGAGAGAGAAAGAGAGAGAAAGAGAGAGAAAGAGAGAGAAAGAGAGAGAAAGAGAGAGAAAGAGAGAGAAAGAGAGAGAAAGAGAGAGAAAGAGAGAGAAAGAGAGAGAAAGAGAGAGAAAGAGAGAGAAAGAGAGAGAAAGAGAGAGAAAGAGAGAGAAAGAGAGAGAAAGAGAGAGAAAGAGAGAGAAAGAGAGAGAAAGAGAGAGAAAGAGAGAGAAAGAGAGAGAAAGAGAGAGAAAGAGAAGAAAGAGGGAGAGAGAGAGAGGAATAGAGAAAGAGAGAGAAAGAGAGAGAAAGAGAGAGAAAGAGAGAGAAAGAGAAGAAAGAGAGAGGAGAGAAAGAGAGAAAAAATTAGACAGAGAAGGAGAGAGAAAAAGAGGAGAGAGAGAAGGAGAGAGAGAGAGAGAGAGAGAGAGAGAGAGAGAGAAAGATATAGAGAGAAAGAGAGAGAAAGGGAGAGAGAGAAAGAGAAAGAGAGAGAAAGAGAGAGAAAGAGAGAGAGAAAGAGAGAGAAAGAGAGAGAGAAAGAGAGAGAGAAAGAGAGAGAGAAAGAGAGAGAGAGAAGAGAAAGAGAGAGAGAAAGAGAGAGAAAGAGAGAGAGAAAGAGAGAGAAAGAGAGAGAAAGAGAGAGAAAGAGAGAGAAAGAGAGAGAGAAAGAGAGAGTGAAAAAAGAGAGAAAGAGAAAGAGAGAGAGAAAAAGAGAGAGAAAAAGAGAAAGAGAGAGAAAGA